>CAWUFW010006876.1:600000-1086630 GCA_963921515.1 Calotriton arnoldi
GGGCACCGATCGGTCCATTGCTGTTCAACGCATCACTGTACAAGTGACTGGCATATGTCACCATGCCTGTCTCAGATGGACATATGCCAGCCACAGATAGCTCCCAGGGAGTGAGGGGCACACCTACATCACGACAGCCTGTCCAAACTTTATCATAAGGCATGTAAGGCTGCATTTCCTATTGTGTGTATGTTGGTGTACATGTTGTCCTGTGGGTGTCACCTGTGGGCAGCCACCCCCAGGCTGTGCACGTGTTCATGGGGACAGGATCCTGGGTGTTACGTGTACATGACCACTGTGATGTGCAACTGTTCATATCTGTGCATGTGCCATGGTCACATTTCACGGTGGTGTATGTGTATGTCATGTCACATACCCCGTGAGTCCCATGTGGGACGGTATGTTTGAGCCAGGGTGTCCCAGTGGCACAATAGTGATGGTCCTCCACAGTCTGTGTGCATGTAGTGTTTACAATGTCTCTGATTTCATGTGCACAATGGGAGACAGTCTCCACATCCACGTTGTATGTGCATGGACTTTGATGTTGTGCGTGTGTGTGTCACAGACGTCCATGTCTGTCCTGCCGTGGCAAGTGGGACCACTACCTGTGGGGGTCATGGTTGTTTTGCTGTGGTGTATACATGATACTCCATGTAATGCCAGTGTCCATGTGGCAATACAGGGTCCCTGGGAATGTACCTGTCGTTGAGCTGTGGTGCCTGGGGCACATCTGTCCTCACATGTCACTGTGGGGGGTGATTGTGACACGGCAGCAGGAGATGGGAACTGTGACACGGCCTCATGATATCCAATGGGCCAACCTGGGACTAATTGATGCCACTTGTTGGACCGTGTTGACAGATGTTGGCCATGTATGTACCATACATGTCCTTACGGAACTGCACACTTCATGTAGTTGTGCCTCATAATGATGTATGTTGGGATATTGAGTGTGTTCAATGCCGCATATGTGGGGTGACTGACAATCTTGCTTACTTCTCCTCTGCACTGCAGGGCTCCTGCTGTCCATCGACCATTCCCAGACCTGGCAACGATGGTGGAACGGGACAGCATCCGACGGTACCGCTTCACCAGGCAGCTGATTGAGGATTTGGCAGTGCAGTTGTCCCCACATTTGCAGCCTGGCCGGCCGTATCCTACAGCGCTGACCCCCAAGGTGAAGGTGATGGCAGCCCTACACTTCTTTGCCACCGGTACCTTCCAACATACTGTGGCGACTGCTGGTGGGATGTCACAGACCATGTTGAGCCGTGTGCTCCGCGATGTTTTGGCGGCAATGTTGCTATTCCTGAACCGGTACATCTATTTCCCTAGACTGCGATGACTCACTGACGTGAAGAGTGACTTTTATGCCCTGGGGAGGATGCCGCATGTCATTGGCTCCATTGATGGGACACATGTGGCTTTGGTACCACCACAGGCCCAGGAGCAGGCCTACAGGAACCGCAAGCACTACCACTCGGTCAATGCACTGGTGGTGTGTCTTGCAGACATGACCATCACACACGTGTGTGCCCGTTTCCCTGGTTCAGCACACGATGCCTTTGTGATGAGGAGTAGTCGCATCCCCAGGATGATGCACAGATGCAGAACCAGCGTGCCTGGCTTGTCGGTGTGTACTGACTTTGTGCCATTGTGTGTGATCTGATCTGTAGTATTCCGCCCACTTTTCCAAGTCAGCTAATGTGCACTTGTTTGTCCGTAGGTGACTCGGGATACCCCAACATGCCGTGGTTGCTGACACCCCTCAGGAACCCTGTGACACCAGCCCAGATGCGCTACAATGAGGCACATGGTCGGACCAGGAGAGTGATTGAGCGGACATTTGGTCTCCTGAAGAGCCGCTTCCGCTGCCTGGACAAGACCGGAGGGTCCCTCCCATATGCCCCTGCGAAAGTGTGCAAGATTATCATCGTCTGCTGCATGCTCCACAACCTGGCAGTGCGGAAGGAGTTGCCTCTCATCCAGGATGACAATGACCAACATCCGCCACCTGTGGAGGATCCTGGCCTGGACCACGATGCCAGTGACGATGATGATGATGATAATGAGGGTGATGTCCGCACACAGCTCATCACCAACTTCTTTAGCTGAATGTGAGTATCCTGAGGTGTCATGTCAATGATGTGAGTTGGCATGATATGTGTAGGTGGTGCTCTGGTGCTGTTGGAGTGTGTCCATGGGCTACTTGACTGGATGTGTGTTGCGATGTGTGCTTACAGGTGGGCTGTACTCCCCAACAGTGTTGACATGCTAACTTGGTTCTGGGTGGGTATCTTGTAACATGTATTGTGCATGAGTTTTGCTGTTCTGTCCTGTACTCCATTGCTTTTGACTGTGTGTCATTTCTGTCCTTCACAGGGTACTTTCAGATTCGTTTGGTCAACTGTGTCCACCGACGACGTGATTGCACTTCCAGGGTGGTAGCTGTTGTGTCCCTACAGGTGATGTGCCCCACACCCATGGACTTCCTTCCGTCTTCAGTTGTTGACTGTGTGCCCGCTGCCAGGTGGGATTACCTTGCATCTGTAGTGGTTACGACATGTTGCAACTGTGTAATAAACCTGTGCTTCACTTTGTGATGTGCGTTGTCTGTGGTCACACATTTGACTGCCATTTGCTTACTGCACCTGTGGGCTACTTGACTACAACTGGGAATGGGTGTGGTGTCTGTGCATTGCACTGTCTTCCCTGGCAACATCAGTGTAGGCAATGAGTCAGATGGCCTAGGTGTGTATGTGTTGTGTAGCCCTGGTGGTGTGTCTCCCTCATATGTGTCACGTTGCCTTTACTCACATGCCTGTGTTGTACTTGCTGTTGCAGTTCGCATACACAGTGTAATTTTGCAGTTCATCATCCCCATAACAGCACCCACGTTGGAATCACAACAGAGGCAAGTATGGTGTATTAGTGTGTTTATTGTGATACATTTGTGTGAATAGTGCATAGGATGGGTAATGCTGTACATAAATCTTGCAATCAGAAGTTCCTAGGTGAATTGAAAGTCCTGGTAGACAGAATCCCCAGTATCGGGGCCACAGTTGTCTGAGACATTGGTCCAACTTGTACTCCCCATGCAATGTGTGGGAGTAGTGTTGCCGTCAACAGGGTGAACAGTCTGTGCACAAAGGTGAACATCCAGAACAGGTTCAGGCTTCCTGGGAGTTGCGCTTGGCCATCGGCCTCTCACTTGCCCCTCTTCGGACGACCCCTCTTCTTGGGGGGCCCTCAAGTACAGGCTGCTGCGGTGCAGGGGACTCTCCGCCAGAGTCATCCTCCCTCCCTGTGGCAGTTGCAGTTTGGGCAGCACCAGATGTTGTTGGCACACAGGGAGGTGTGGACTCGTTGCTGTTCATCTGGCGGAGGCATTGTAGAATGTCCCTGTGCACCGCCGTCATCTCATGCAGTGCATCCCACTTGGACTCCACGCGGGACATGTGTGAGTCCACGCGGGACATGTGTGACTCCACGTGGGACATGTGAGAGTCCAAGCGGGCATGATGGGCAGCCTGCTGCTGTTTCATGTCTCTGAGGAGCCCCACTACCTGGCTGAGGTCTCCGGTGCTGGACTGGTACGCATCAGCTATGCGTACCAGTTGTGGGTCATCATGCACACCAGCAACCTCTGCAAGCAGCGACCTCTGTCTCCCACCCCTCCCACCACTCCTGCTGACATGTGCAGTGCGTGCAGTGGCACGCACAGATGACCCTGGTCCACCTTGGAGGTTGGTGGTGGTGGTGGTGTCCATGGCCCCAGGTTGGTCCAGGGTCCCTGTGCTGGTGTTGCTCCTTGTTCTGTCCATGTCGGCAGGGATGGTATTTGTGTTGACAGTCGTTGGAGGGGTGGGTGCAGGGGGTGCAGCTGGTGGTCCTGCTGGTGCTGCAGCTGGTGGTCCTGCTGGTGCTGCATGTAGACTTGCACCGGATGTGCCAGGTTGGTCTTCTTCGTCCGAGGAGGGCAGAGGCAGTACGACACCAGTGAGCTCCGCATCCTCTTGAGCCTGGGACTGGGACTCCTCAGCGTCTGCTGCTGTGTCCCCATCATCACCTGTTTTTGGGAGACACACACAATGTATGTTATGTTTCTGCAGGCATCAATGGTTGACACACATGACAGTTGTGACTGTGCCTCTGGGTGCGGGCCTGTACATTGCATTGTCCTAAGTCGTCACAGTCAGGGGTTGATATTGGTGTGGCACATTGTCCTGCATTATTTGGGCATTTCTATGTATTTGTTGGGGTGTGAACATGGTCTGCATTGGTTGTGTTTGGTTGACAGCCGGCCCTCCTTCCCACCCACCCAGCCAGTCAGTTATCCCACCATGGACTGTGCTTGCATTGCAGGGAGTGGAAGTTGTCTCTCAGAATGTCAGTCAGTGGTGTCCTGCTGTTTGTTGGTGCACAGTTGCCAGCAGGGCCTTGTGCTCCCCACAGCAGTAGCCAGTGTCAGCCATCTTGTGAGTCCTTCTCCACTCCCTGTGATGTGAGCATGGTTCAGGGTGGTGTTGATGGGCCAGTTGTGAGGGTGACCAATATCTGTGACTGCCACTCCCATCATGCTATTGCCTCCACCCCACTTGCCAGTATTCCCATACTTACTTGCTTTTGTGGGGAGTTCAGTATGTGTGGGTGTGTGAGCATGGCAAGATGGCTGACAGTGGTGTCCTTCTGTTGGTTGGTGTGCAGTTCCCAGCATGCCCTTGTACTCCCCACGACACAGCAACAGTGTCAGACATCTTTGATGGGCCTTTCCACTCTCTGTGGGATGTGCATGCGTGAGTGTGAGCTTGCTGGGCCATGTGGTGGGGGATGTAGAGCTGTGACTACGACTCCCATCATGCTATTGCCTCCACCCCCTTCCCAGCATGCCCATGCTTCCTTCCTTTTGACTCTGCTTCCCTGTGGGGTGGGCTGGCTGTGCTGACAGGATGGCTGGGAGTGTTGTCCTGGCAGTTGTTTGGCTAAAAGTCCCAAGAGTGTCCCTGTGCTTCACACAACATAACCCAGGGTGGTGGTTCTTTGTGGGATATTGAGTTAGGATGTGAGGCATTGCATTCTACCAGGTGGGTTCTGTGGAGTTTGTGTTGAGGGGGTGTGAGGGGAGGTGCTTGTGACTATGGTCAGTGCTGCAAGTCCTCCTTCCCACCCAGCCAGCCAGATATCCCACCATGGAACGTGCTTGCATTGCAGGGAGTGGAAGTTGTCTCTCAGGATGTCAGTCAGTGGTGTCCTGCTGTTTGTTGGTGCACAGTTCCCAGCAGGGCCTTGTGCTCCCCACAGCAGTTGCCAGTGTCAGCCATCTTGTGAGTCCTTCTCCACTCCCAGTGATGTGCGCATGGTTCATGGTGGTGTTGATGGGACAGTTGTGGGGGGGCAATATGTGTGACTGCGACTCCCATGATGCTATTGGCTACACTGACTTGGCCAGCATACACAGAATTCCTTCCTTTGAGTGGTCTTCACTGTGTGTTGGTGTTGTTGTGGTGGCTACATGTCTGGATGTGTTTGTTAGTTCTATTTGTGCCACTGCCTAGCTGTAGTTGTAGTTGTGTTTGTACATGTGATGGCACAGTTGGATGTAACTTTTTTGATGGCATGTGTTGTGTTTATCTGACTGACATACACATTTTGGGATGATTCTGTTCTGGTTGCTGTGTAATTGCTATGAGTGCATGGTTTGACTCTCCCCTTGACAGTGATGTGTGTGTGTTTTGTGGCAGAATATTGTGTACATTTGTTGTGTACTCACCAGGCTCTGGGATGTTCTCTAGTCCATATACGCTCACTGGCGGAAGGATGGCCCGCACCTTCTCCTCCCAGGGCCTGAGGTATATTGGCTTGGCAGGAGGGCCACTGCCGGTGTATTGGCTGATGATGTAGTCTTTCTTGAGCAGGTCCCGTACCCTCCTGCGCACGTCATACCACCTGTTCTGGATGTCGCTCTTTGTGCACAGACATGGTGATTGTGCGTTCACCATGTTGATGATCCTCTCCCACATCTTGGTTTTCTGGGAGATGGGGGTCTGTTGGACCAGTGTGCCAAACAGCTGTGGCTCTACCCTGAGGATCTCGTCTACCATTACTTCCAATTCACAATCTAGGAACTTGTGATTCTTCTTGGGGGGCATGGTGATGGGTGGTGATGGTGAGTGATGTGTGTGTTGGTGTGCAGGTGAGGGTGTGTGAGTGTGTGTTTTGCTTGGTGTATGTGAGGTAGGTATTTGTTGGTGTGCTGATGGTGTGTGGCTTGTGTGAGGGATGAGCTGTGGGTGTGTGGTTGCTGTCTCTTGGGTGCTGGCAGTGGAATGGCATTTGCAAAGGATCATGGTTGTGATTTGTGTCCTTTATATGGGTGGAGTTGTGGGTGTGTCTTTGTTCTCTGTCCCCACCCCCCCCAGTATTTATTGGCTTTGTAATTGCTTGTTTGGCCTTTTTTTGTGTGATTTTTCCTTTGGACTGTCTGTGCATGTTGGAAACGTTCTTGTACCGAGTCGGACCTGCATTTGTCTCGTACGGTGTTCTCCGTTTCATTCACGCTGTGTTTGTGCAGTTTTCTATGCTGCGTACGCGTCGGTCGCGGTGTTTTGTGTTGCTTCGGCTCGGTTTTGTATGCGTGTCGGTCGTACGGCTTGTCCTCTGTCCGACTCGGTCGTGGTTTTCGTGCCTTGCATCGTACTTTGCGGTTTGGAGTTCGCGTGTACGTTTCGGTCGGATTTGTTCCGGGTGCGTGTCAGTCGGTTCGATTCGCGTGTTTTTCCGGCCGGATTGCTGTTTTCCGTGCGGCTCGGTCGTTCGGCTTGGGTTCGGTACGTGTCGGTCGGATTTTGCACGCCTTGCATCGTACTTGGCGTGTCGGGCGCCACAGGTACGTGTTGGTCGGTATAATTTCCGGCTCCGAGTCGGTCGGTGCTTTTTCCGGCCCGAATCGGAATCGACCCCTAAGTCTTTGTGTATTCCTCCCAGACAGTCACACAATAGAGGGTCCGGGTGTTGTCAGGTTGGGTCATCCTGACTTGATGAGGGAGATGGAGCTGCCACCTGCCACACTTACACTTCAAATACTCTGCTTCAGGTCACACACACAAAACGTCACACTAGCCTATTTATCACTGAGGGATAGGGAGACTCTGGCCTGACTTGGTAGATGCAGTCCCTCCAGGGTACATTGTCCTTTGATGTGATCGACCAGATCGGAGGGGGGGCGGCTCGCGAGGCTTTTAGCTGTACTCTTAATGCAGTGGATAAGAGCATAGGTGGCTCCCTGGAGGCAGCTACATTTGGGATGAAAGTTTCAGCTAATTATACATTTGTGGGTCTCTTGGTGTATCACTCTCCAGGCTCTCAAGCAAACTTTACGGACGTTTGGTGCCAGACCCTGGAACCATACTTGACTGCCGCCCAAAGCACTATTTTTGGGGACTTTCATTTTCATTTCGATGACCCTTTAAGCAAGGATTCTTCCCTCCTCCTGGAGCTTATGTCCAACTTTGGTTTTGATCAGCTGGTGCGATCCCCCACGCATACGGCGGGCCATACTTTCGATGGAATTTTCACTAATCACAATAATCTGGTCATTGAGCAAGCCCAGCCCTCAGCTGGGTTGATCACTGGCTGATCCTGTTTAAGCTATGGTCTCCTCATCCCACCACTGTTACGAGCCTGACCCTCCCTAAGCTTTTACGTTGCAGGAATTTTAACAAGATCACAGCAGGTTGGGAAGCAGCCCTGGAATTTTCATGAGCTGTTAGGGACAGTTAGTACTCCCCATCTGCAGAAGGCTTCCGTGATTGGGTTAATGCTCCCCTGGACATTGTGGCTCCCTATAAAACCAGGGCAGTCAAAAGAAGTAAACACTCTGCCCCTTGGTATTCCACAGAACTCATGTCCCTTAGGCAGGAATGCCACAGACAAGAGTGGAAGTGGAGAGGTAACCCATGTTTAAGGCTCCCTGTTTTCTGTTTTTACTGATTTTTACAGATAAATACAGACAGAAAACATTCATTTTCTTGTCTGTATTTATTTTTAAATGTGGATAAAAACTGAAATTTGTGTTGCTTTTTGAGTAATTCTAAATAATGTCTGCCATGACTGCCAGGCCAATAGATGTGTGGATTGATAGATAATGGGGTTAAAAAAGAAAGATATTTTAGTAAAGAGGCTTTAACAGCAGTAGATATGCACAAGGTTGATACTGAAATTTGCGTATTTTCATATAAGTGCACTGATTTATCTTCTGCAGGTGTTCACAGCACTGAAACCTGCCTTACATTCAAGCATGAGTGCATATTTATCGGTTAAATAAATGTGGAAATATACTAATTTCAGCTTACTTTTTCCACAAAACCCAAAATAAACATGGATAAATACAGATAAAATTAGCAAAAAATAAATATGGATAAATACTGACGGAAATGGCAAAAAAATAAATACCATAAAACCAGGAGCCCTACCCATGTTCCAGTGAAAAAGAGAAACAGAAAGATCTTCTTTGGAATTATAAACGGCCATAGCACAGGCCAAAGCACGCTTTTTTACTGAGAAGATTAGATCTGCTAATAACTCCTCTAATCTGCTGCTTAAAGCAATAAAGGTGTTATCAGAGCCTCCGACTCAATGGGTGCTTAACTCCTCCCAAGAGTTTTGCGACAAAGTTGCAGTTTATTTCCAATAAAAGGCTCCTAACATCATTTGAGATCTAGACCCGCCTGTGGTAGAGGAAATCTCCTTTGATAAACCTGCTCACTGTCCTAATGAGAATCTTCTTGATGCCTTCCCCCAGATTTCCACTCAGCAAACCAAGGATCTACTGCTGAGTTTAAAATCAGGAGCCCCCTCGGATCTGTGTACGCATTCCATACTTCAACTTGCTCCAGATCCGATTACCAATTTTCTATGCAAGGTGTTCAACTGTAAGCTCCAATCTGGAATTTATCCTGGCATCTGGAAGGAAGCAATTATCACGCCGCTCCTTAAGAAGGTCAACGCCGATCCCCATGACATGAAAAATCTCTACCCTATTTTCTTACTTCCAGCTCCTGCAAAAATCTTGGAAACATTTATCAATCAGGAACTGATAAAATTTATTGACACACAGAGGATTTTTGGGTTTCGTGCTGGTCACAGCACAGAAACTGCCCTCATTGTGGCCACCAACAGCATCCGTGCCCAGGTTGATCAAGGTGGGGCAGCTATCTTCATAATGCTTGACCTCTCGGCAGCATTCAATACCGTCTCTCCAGTGCGGATGGTTCAGCATCTGCAGCAAGTGGAGGTCAGTGGGACAGCCTTGCAGCTTCTCCACTCATTTCTGTCCAACAGGGCTCAAACCATCAGCTGTGGAGGCTTCAAGGCTAAGGCTTTCCTTCTTCCCTGTGGGATACCACAGGGCTCATCTCTGAGCCCTACCCTTTTCAATCTCTATGTGGCCTCTTTGGCTGACCTGGTGCGTTCATTTGATTTTCAAGTGCTGTCAGATGCTGATGACACGCAAATCATCTTCTCCATTTCTAAGGACCTGCAGTGGGGGGCAGGGAGGTTCAATCAGTGTATGTCCAGCATCATCTGCTGGATGAAGGACAACTCCCTGAAGATTAATGCAGACAAAACTGAAGTGCATGTGTTCAGTTCTCAAAACTCCATCTGGTCAAGCACTTGGTGGCCAGATGTCTGCGGACCTCTCCCCTCCCCTGTCAGGACAGCCGAAAACCAGGGGGCATCTTTGATGACTCTCTGAGCTTTGATGCTCAGGTCAGTCGCACTGTCAGCACTTGCTTCTACATCATGAGGACCCTGAAAAAGGTCATCCCCTACATTCCATCGGAACTGCACCAGCCAGTCATCATTGCCCTGGTTACCTCACGGCTGGACTACTGCAACGCTTTGTATCTGAACATTAATAGTTCCTCCCTGAACAAACTTCAGGTTATACAGAATGAGGCAGCTCGTCTCATTCTGAACATTTCCAAGTGCCATTCCGCAAGGGAGGGGATTCGCTCCCTGCACTGGCTTCCTGTTAGAAAACACATTGTTTTGAAGGCTTTATGCCTGGTTTTTAAGGCCCTGCATCATAAGGGCCACTCTCACTTGAATACACTCTTCCAATGATACATTCTGAGGAGGACACTGAGATCCTCTTCCTGCAAATAACTGAGGATCCCCAGAATTTGCAAGACTAGATGGGTTGGTCGCTCTTTCTCGGTAGCAGCCGCCAAACTATGGAATGCCCTACTTACCTATATTTCAGACGCAGACTCTTTCATGGCCTTTAAAAAACATCTGAAAACATGGCTCTTCACATCTTAGTACACCCTTCTTGGGTGCTCCTCTTCCGCTGCTTCTGTTGATTCCTTTGGTCCGCAATAGCGCCTTGACACCTATGGGTATTGGTGCGCTCTACGAATTCTATCCTATCCTATTGGGCCTGCAGGCAGACTGGAACCAGGGCAGGGAGACAGGAAATTCCAGACACTTCTGTAGGGGGGACATTCCAGAAGATTCTTCTACTATAAAGTGGGCACCAGGTCTGCAGGTAGTGCAGAATTCTGCAGCCAGGCTGCTTTATCATACTCCCTACCCGCAATCAGTCAAGCCAGTATTAAAAAAACTTCACTGGCTGCCAATAAGCGAACGGATTAAGTTCAAAGCACTGTGTATAGCGCATAAAATGCTATGGGGGATAGGTCCAAAGATAAACCACTCTCTTATGGCCTTTTACCTCCCCACAAGATGTCTCCGGTCAGCCAGTCAGTCTCTGGCAGTGGTACCAAAAATTAAGAGAGCACGATCAGGGGGCCGCACCTTTTCCTACAATGGCGCCAAACTATGGAACACTCTCCCCGTCCAGCTGCGCTCAACCATCCACCATCTCTCCTTCCGGAGGCAGTTAAAGACCTGGCTCTTCCAGAGTCTGCCGTAATCAGTCAATCTCGTTTTGCTTTGCTTGTCACTGATAGTGCGGGGATGCCCAAGGGTAGTCATGCGCTCTATAAATACTTATTAATAATAATACCAGGTATTAAAAGAGAACCCTCAGACTCACTCTTCAGTATTCGGATCACTGACAGAATATAGAGGACAAATATGTCATGTGGACAGAATATTGTTTCAAAAATATTGAGGACAAAAATATAGAGACGGTAAGTGCAAATAGGCAAGTATAGATCTACTATTATTAACTCAATAGGAATATGTGACGTTACAACGTGATCAAAATGATCGCGGTATGTTACATCGCAGTTTTTACAACACAAGTCGTTACAACGACTTGCGCTGGAGGGCGCTGGACTTAGGAATAGTATCATTTACTATTCCAACACCAGTCTACGTACAGTAGGGAAGGTGTTGGAATAGTAAATCATACTATTCCTTAGGTTAGAGCGCCATCCAGCGCAAGTCGTTGTAACGACTTGCGTTGTAATACCCGCGATGTAAAGGCATTGCGATGCAATGCCCGCGTGGTAATGGATGTCTCCTACTCAATAGCTATGTACCTTTAATATATATATATTGTCAAGGTACACAGATGTGGAGTTAAGTTTGATAAAACTTTGCCTACCTATAGAAACTTACCTTCACAATATTCTTGTCCTCTATATTATTGACACAATATTTTGTTCACATGATATTTTGGTCTCGATTTTTTTGTCCAAACACCTCAGTACACTCCTGGACTGTGGATACTACAGAAGAAGGACTGCCCAGCTGACCTGCTGCACTGGACCTGCCTGAGTCCTGCTGGCCTCTGTTGGAATGAGACTAGATCCCCAAAAGGTGCCTCCCAGGTCCTGGGCCCTTGGTTTGGCATCACTTGAGCTCTTTCTTGAAGAAAAGGAGAAATCCTGAAGTTTTGGGCTCTTCGTGACCATGAATGGGCCCGTTCGCGCCAAGATCTTGCCAGCCGCGCCAACCACCAATGCGAAGCTATGGTGAAACAAACTCTTTACGCTACAGCAACCACCATAGATGACCAGCAATGCAAGATCTGTACTTCGCGCTACAGTGATGACCGTTCCCGACACCTAGCCTGCTCTTTGCTCTACAGCGACGACCATCAGCGATGTTCTCTCTGCTCCTCGCGGCCTCTGCCACCGTAAAAGGAACTCTTGGTGCTGGGCTATAGAAGTTAACTTTTTCTGGCCCCTGTATCCAATTTGTACTCCATTGCAGTTGTTCTGAACTTGTGACTTTCACCTAGTTTCGTACAACCAGATAACCGTGAGTGGCGCTTTGTGCTTTTAGGCACTATACTTACTCAAATCTTTGAAATCTCACATCTCTGGTTCTACTAATTGAATGTTTGTCGTTTTGGTGTCCAATAATTCATTACATTTTACCCCAGTTTTCTACATTAGTGTGGGATTTTTCTTGTGTTGTGTTTTCACTTTATTGCTGTTTGTGTGCTCTATAAATACTTTATACATTGACTCTAAGTTAAGTCAGACTGCTTTTGTGCCAAGCTACCAGAGGGTTAAGCACAGAATAATTTAGTGACTTCCTGAGGTTCACTTTGACAAAACCTGTGGCTGTTGCTTGAGTAGGGTTTCACCACCCTCAACCAACATCCCATTTTCTCGCACCATTCAAATATTTTAGCTTTGTTTGCGAGTCTACACCTTCAAATGTATAAAGCCCATATGTCATCCCATGATAAACAACTGTTTCCCAAATGCATACGCTTCAGCCTTAAACCTATTACTCCCTCCTCATTGCCTCTGCAACAACCCCCGCTGCATGTCATAACCTATTTATCCTATCACACCCCGTCAACTGACTGATCATAGTTCTATGGGGTATAATTCAGGTCCCCAAAGAGACAAAACCACCTCTCCAAAAGTGACAGGTCGTATGCAAGGAGGACCCTATAGACTTAAGGCCAGGCAGATACCAGATGACTGATACCAGCCCTAGAAACTAAGGAGACTATAATACAAATAAACATCGACCAGGCAACACTTCTGCCATTTTACTCAGGTGAAAGGGCTTTAGCATAACAAATTACATTATTGTTATTACTCAAAATGTTAACACTTGGGCACTTGATTAGAATAAACACGTACTTTCTGATTACATATCAAAATGAAATTAACACTTAAAGTACAGATTGTATTTTTGCAAGATATTTAGAACCAAGATGGGAACTACGGAAGAATCAGACTACAACCATGAAAAACCATACCCGCATAACACCTAGCATAGACAGTGCGATTCCAAGGTATTAATAACTGCTTTAAAGGGTAAGGTCAGACCACAAAGAGTAGCAATTGATCACACTTTCTAATGAATAAACCAGTATGCACACTAACCTCTTGTGATGCATACCCCCTCGGCTGGGTTCAATGTTCATGAAACCAGCTAAACAACAAAAAATAATATAGTGGCCAAGATTGTCTACTTCCACTCACAGATCTTGTGTCCAATAGGGAACATTTAACAGACCACCGTTCATGTATGCAACACAGCGAAAATATGCTGCATGTTTTGGCACCATCATGCTCACACAGCAGTTCCCTTTAAGCACCAGCACACAAAACATCCAGCAAAACACTTTAGACACAGCTGGCACTGTAAAATTAATAAGGCCTGTTCTGCATAACAATCCCAGTGGAGTCCAGCATCAAACTCGTAGTACTTTAGCTAGGGCTTGTCTGACCAAAGTACTGTGCTGCTTTCAGAAATTGACAACCAGCTCCTAAAACACAGGGCAATGTTATGTTGCCTCGTGCAACAAGGCCTCGCTTAGCGCAGTGACAATTAGACACTCCTCACACCATGGTAATCGTGTGGGCCGGAAGTCCCGTGCGACCTCCGCCCGTTTATTTAAGCCCTCTGGCCACGCCTGGCCAGAGAGTGCTACATTGTGTGCAGGCCCTTCCGGGCCATGGGCATTGGGGTCACCTTCTCTTATTTCCACTAGACCGCTACATCCCATCCCAAGTCAGTGTTCAAACAAAATTATAAAACAGCTCAGCATACGAAATCTGCAAGTCTTTGGTTTGGTCTGGGATTCGGCCTCAGGTTGTATCGGTGTTGATGATTTTCTTGGCGTCTTCTCGGGCTGGTGTTTCCCCTGGTTTCTATGCCAGAGTTCAGGTCATCCACCACACCTTGAGTCTGGACCGCAGGGGCTCCCGTTTGGTCTTCTTCCGGGCAGACGGCTAGGTTTCCGCCCATGGGCTCACTAGCCTCCTGTGGTTCGGACTGCTGCGCTTCCACGTCTGGTGCTTGTACTTTCTTGAACCAAGATATGTTCCTGGTAATGGTTTCGACTCCTTTCCTTGCTGTGAGGGCAGTCCCACTTAGAGTCACTACGGTCCACAACCCAGGTTCATATGCTGTGCGGAATTTTCCTCCACCGCGACGGTTCCGTACCAGGACTGTGCATCCTGGCGCTATGACGCGAGACTTTGCTCTCCTCCGATTGCTGGCCTTCTCATTGGACTTTGTACTCCGAGCCTGGGTCTGGATCGGGTCATACGGTTCCGGTGTCCAACTGTCAGCTACCGGGATAGTATCTCGTCGGGGCCCAGCGAGCATCAACGACCAGGGCGATCGCTGGGTTGTGCAGTGTGGGGTACTTCGGTACTCTCGTAGGAATCGTTGGAGTGCTATTTCCGGGTCAGTTCGTTCCGCCATTGCTATCCGCAGGATCTTGTTCAGAGTTCGCATGAAGCGTTCAGCTTCGCCATTGGCTTGCGGCCATTGTGGAGTGATGCGATGGTGTTTTACTCCTAGAATTGTTAAGAATTCTTTAAACTCTCCCCCTTGGAACGGGGGTCCGTTGTCTGTCTTGATAGTGTGCGGTAGTCCGAAAAGAGCAAATGTCTTTTCCAGCACCGGTTGTAGGTGGTTGAACGAGGTGGATGGCAAGACATCAACTATGGGGTATTTGGTGTAGTTGTCAACCAGAACAGCGGTCACCCGGCCGTCCGGGAAACTCCCAAAGTCTAAGCTTACCCATGTCCACGGGGATGGGGCTGGATCTTCCGTGATGATTGGTGCTGGGTGTTCCGACGCACTGGTCAACTGGCAGGCTCGACAGTTTCTGACTACAGCTTCCACAGCTGTTTCGAGGCCAGGGAACCACACTTTTTCTCTCATCCTCGACTTCATCCTTATGGTCCCCTGATGGCCCTCGTGTGCTAGGATGGTGGCGCGTTCCTGGAGACTCACAGGAACAACGATCCGAGATCCTCTTAGTACTACTCCGCTCGCATCAGCGCAAAGTTCGTCTCGGACTCGCCAGACTTTCCCTAGCCGGGTCCGGTCCAGTTCGTTCCATCCATTGACGCCGTGAAGGAAGTCGTCCCACGACCCCTTCTGTAGGGCCTCCGTCACTTTCTGGAGTACTGCGTCATTGTCGGTTTCTGCCTTGATTTCCTCCAAGGATAGAGCTCGTGGGCAAGCCCATTGGGACACCATGCTGATGTATTCCTCCGTCTGTTGTTCATGTTCTGGGTTCACCTCTGCCACAGCTGGGGGATGTCGCGACAGGAAATCAGCGGGATTTTTGGCTCCTGGTCTATATACAAGCTCCATCTGGTAGTGTTGTAATTGTATTGCCCACCGCTCGATCCGTGGTGGCGGGTACGGCGCTGTGCCTTTGAACAATGGGAGCAGTGGCTGGTGGTCCGTCACGACCCTGAACGGGTGTCCGCTGACGTACAGGTGGAAGTGGCTGCAGGCCCACTTTATCGCCAATGCTTCTCGTTCGATTTGAGAGTAACGGGCTTCTGTCGGGGTGAGAGCTTTACTCGCAAATGCCAGCGGGCCCATTTTCCTGGTTCGGTTTCTTGGGCAAGGAGTGCTCCTAGCCCCACGGGGCTAGCATCCACGACTAGTTCGGTCAGCCGGGCGGTATCAAAATAGGCCATGGTGGTTTTTCCTAACAGTGCTGATTTCACCCTTTGGAATGCTTCCTCTTCGTCCTTTCCCCACTTCCAGATGGCCTCTTTCTTTGTCAGAGCACGTAGAGGGTCAGATATAGAAGCCAGGTTGGGTATGAACCGTCCACAGTATGTGGCCATGCCCAAAAAGCTCCGGACTTCGGACGCTGTCGTGGGAGCGGGGGCCTGCTGAATGGCTTGCGATTTCCTGGGGTCTACCTTCACCCCTTCTTGGCTGAACACGTAGCCAAAGAATTCGATAGATTTCTGAAAGAATTGGCACTTCTCACTGTGAAGCGTTACTCCGTGCTCGGCTAGACGTCGGAGAGTGGCGCGGAGATGTCGGTGGTGATCTTCAATGGTAGCTGAGTGTATCAGTATGTCGTCGCTGACATTCAACACTCCTGCGAGTCCCGACAGTACTTCTCTGACCGCATTTTGAAAAATCTCGGCTGCTGAAGATATACCAAAGTTCAGCCTCTTGTAGCGGCGTAGCCCCAGATGCGTTGAAAATGTAGTGATATACCTGCTCTCCTCCGCTAGTCTCAGCTGGTGGTATCCAGCGTTGAGGTCCAGCTTGGAGAACCAGCGAGATCCGTTGAGGTCGGCTAGGATATCATCTACTGTCGGCGTGATATGTCTTTCACGCTTTATGGCTTGGTTGGGCATGCGCATATCTATGCAGATCCTGACTTTTCCTGGCTGCTTCGGCTTCTCAGCTATTACCATCGGCGACACCCACGGAATTGGTCCCGTGACTTTCTCTATAACTCCCTGTTGTTCTAGGTTCTGCAACTCCTCTTCCACAAGTGGCCGGAGGTGGAATGGTATGCGTCGATGTCGTAACGCCACTGGTTTCACTGCCTTGTCGATATGGAGTCTCACCGGTGGTCTCTTCATGCTGCCGAGACCGTTGAATAGTTGGGGAAACATTTCAAGTATGTCTGTCGTTTGCAGCGTCTTGACAGCATTGGCAAAAGTGACTAGGCCGAGGTCTTCCGCCGTGTGACTGCTCACAAGGATGTCTGCTTCCCGATCAATCACATGAAACACTGTGGTGATTTCGTGCTCCTCTGATTTGACCTGTACCGTCATCTTGCCTTTGAGAGGTAATGGCGTCTGGTTGCCATATGTCAGGATCTTCACATGTGACGGGGTCAGTATGGGTTTTGGATTTAGCCGTCGGTATTGTTGATACCCCATCACATTCACGGATGCTCCCGTGTCGATTAGCGCCGTGACTGTCGACCCAGCAATCTCGATGGCACACGTTGGCTGTGGGCGTCGTCTTCGTTTGAGATCACTTGCGAACGAAATCAGGTAGCACTCATCCTCATCTTCGGTGGATGAGTCTTCTAGGTATTGTTTGTGCTGCGTTGGCGTCCTGGGCGACTTGGAGTAGTCTGCCTCGTCTAGTGTCATGTGTCTTACAGCCTTGGATGGTGGCCTCCTTCCGCGAGTTCCTCTGGTCCGATAACCTCCTCTGCACACACTCGCAAAATGGTTTGGGGTGCCACACTTCGTGCAGTTTCTGCCTTGCGCTGGACATTCGTCTTGGGGGTGTTCCTCTTTGCCACAGTATCCGCACTGTGATCTGCGCGCGTTCTTGGTCGGCCATTTTGGTTGGGCGCCTTTGTTCTGTGTGCGCACGGCGTCCGCTCTTTCGGTTTTAATCAGTACCGTCTTCTCATTTGGCTGAGTGAGGGCGACGTCCATCGCAGTCGCTCTGACCTCCGATAGGTCATGGGACCGTGCTAGGATAAGGATGTTCTCCAGTGTGATCCCTGGCTGTCTCAGAATGAGGGTCCGGAGAGGTTTGTTCCGGCACCCTTGGATGAGCTGTGCCCTCACCTCCTTGTTCTGGTCGTCATCAGTACATGTACTGGCCAGTTCCCGTAGGCGTGCGTGGAACGCGTCCATCGTTTCCCCTTCCCTTTGGCGTGCTTGGCGGAGCTTGAAACGCTCATAGTCGGGGTTGAGTTGAGGATCAAAATGTGCGTTCAATGCTCTGACGGCAGCGTCGTAGTCGGTGGGCCCTCCGATGTTTGGCAGGTGTGAGAATAGCTTATAGATTTCTTCTCCTCCGAAATGCAGTAGGAGTGACCGTTTGACTGCGCCGTCTGTTTCTCTGGTGGCGGTGAAATAGTTGTTTAACCTGCCAACCCACACCGTCCATCTGGGGGACGCAGTAGCCGGGTCAATGAGTTCGCTGAAGGGAGGCATTGCACTGATTTGTGAGTGCTGAGATACTGGTTGCATTACTTGTGGTTCATTCGGGAGCGCTGCTTGCGCAGTTGCAGCTGCTGCTGTGACCGACATGTCTAAGCTTTGGACCGCAGATGTGTTGGCGCCACCAACCTGCCGCTGATCCTGTTGCCCAAGGTGATGGTGTGTGTTGCTTCCCAGTTAAAACTGCCAGGGCTTGATATGCTGAGGCATGGAAGGACTGCTGCCTGCGTGTGTTTCAGGTTTTTTTTTTTTTTTTTCTTCTTCACGCTCTCTCTCTCCCCTTTAATTGCTGCACTTGGCTTCGGGGCATGTAGCAGGACTGTACCGCTTGAGCGCGCACAGCGGATGTGTCCTCGGAAGCTGCTCCGGGGGGCTGGCGATCACAGCATGCAGGGCCGTCCCTGACTTGTGAGGCTGACGGCGGCTGGCATCAATGCGCATGCGCGCATCCGCGATACCAGCCAACGGGTTGCTGAGCGTGACGATGCCTCTTCTCTTGCGCCCGGCGGCTCGCAGTTTCGCGGTACCTGCTGGAATGTGTGGAGCACCGCCAGGCGTCCGCGGCTCAGTGCTGCCGCTCGTGAGGTCTGTGACGGCAGGGCAGCTGACGGCAGAGCAGCGGGTGTCGAGTCTCCGTGATCGCGGTGAGGAGACAGTACTGGGGGTGCAATTGTCGTGGGCCGGTGCCCACCCTCGTCGCCAGTGTTATGTTGCCTCGTGCAACAAGGCCTTGCTTAGCGCAGTGACAATTAGACACTCCTCACACCATGGTAATCGTGTGGGCCGGAAGTCCCGTGCGACCTCCGCCCGTTTATTTAAGCCCTCTGGCCACGCCTGGCCAGAGAGTGCTACATTGTGTGCAGGCCCTTCCGGGCCATGGGCATTGGGGTCACCTTCTCTTATATCCACTAGACCGCTACAGGCAACATGGCGAGAACCCAATGCGTGTCAGAAAGCTCTTGAAAACTTATCAGCTTATGACTGAGTGGAAGTGGCAGAGAGGATTCCAGCCGGGGAATATCAATAAAGGGACACACTTCTCAACCAGCTGAATTCTAATCCCATAGTGACCGTAAATAATGTGCAACACTTTACAATAAACTCTTCTTTAAAAGAAAGTAAACAAATGCACATACTCAATTGTAAATTACATAGGGCCACATGCATCAACATAAAAACCGGTCGCGAAATCTGCCCTTTTGCGACCGGTATTTTTGCATTTGGGATGCATCTTCCCAAATGCAAAAAATTGCAATTTAAGGAATAACGAAATTTGCGATTACTTAAATTGCGATTGCATTAAACAAAAAAAAATTGCGATTTCACAAATATGAATCGCAAATTACCGTCAATCTAAACTTGCCCTTGGGGGATGTGTGTGCGTAACATGTGGATAAATTGTAATTTCAGGGGTGCAACAGGGTGTCCTTTTGGCACCCTTGCACCCTTGAAATTGCGCATGCAATTCCCATTCATTCCTATCTGCCTCTAGGCCCATAGGAATGAATGGGAATCAATTCCTTAATTGCGACTCGCAATTTGCGAGTCACAATTAAGGAATGTGTAGGAATTTTTTCTGCGATTCCTACATGCATAGGCAATAGCGATTCTTTAATTGCGATTCTTTAAAAATCGCAATTAAAGAATCGCTATTGTCTATTTTGATGCATGTGCACCATAGTGTAGTTGTTTGTCTTGGGGGATTGCACTTTCGTGTGATCATACCACTTTTCATGATCTTAGTGTTTTGCATTGTACTATTTTAGAACTGCACATTATATGATTTTAGTTTTATAGGACAAATTTGCAAAATGGAGTAATACATTTATATCTAAATCTATTTCATCTTGAAAAATAAATAATTCAGGGCCATTTGTGGGTTTTCTACATTGAAGGCTACACCATATAGTAATGTCTTGTATGGCTTACATATAACAATGTCAAATATAGTAAGAGAGGCTAACAAGGCGAAGTGTGTTGAACATCCCGAACTATGTATTTCAAAGGATGAGAAGTCGGAATCTATTCTCTATGTGAACGAGCCTTCTGTACTCAAAGAGCACTTCAACTGGATTAGTATCAGAAGGAAAAGGACGCATCTTCCCTTAATCACATACTAAAAACAGATTTCGCAGGAGGCACCTCGAAAATTAGTAAGTGCTGGACTTGATCCTCTAAGCACTGTCACCCCCAAACCTTTTGCCTTCACCCTCCTATTTTTTTCTGAATTCGTTTTTGTCGGTCTTAGGACTCTGTGCACTTTACCACTGCTAACCAGTGCTAAAGTGCTTGAGCATATGCCCTAAAATATGGTACAATTTGCTTACAACTGATAGGCATATTTCATTTACTTATAAGGGCCCGATTCTGATGCGGGTTGGAAAAGCTTCCCGACCGAATCGGTTGGGAAATGGTTTCCGACCCACTCGGATCGGGAAAGTCCGACCGGCGGAGTAGGATGCATCCGGATGCTTCCAGATACGATTTGGTTGAACTCCCATTGACTTCAATGGGAACATTTGTTCCTAACCGCATCAGAATTGGGCCCTCGGTCGGGAAGACACGTTCCCGATCCGATTTGGAAGGAGCAAATGCCGTTAGGAGGCCTTCCTAACCGCATCAGAATCAGGCCCTCGGTCGGGAAGCTTTTCCAGCCCGCATCAGAATCGGGCCCTAAGTCTCTAGTAAAATGGTATTCCATATACCCAGGGCCTGTAAATTAAATGCTACTAGTAGGCCTGCAGCTCTTATTGTGCCGTTTGCTCATGTAGCCCTTTAAAACACGTCTCAGACCTGCCATTGCGGCCTGGATGCAATTTTATGCTGTCAATTCGAATAGACAAAATACCCTCTTGCCAAGCCTTAAACTCACCTTTTATTGCATATACCTCAACTCTAAAATAGGCCCTATGTAGCCCATAGATCAGGGTGCATTGCAATTAAAAGTTTGGACATGTACTTTAAGTTTTACATGTCCTGGTAGTGAAAAACTCCTAAATTCATTTTTCACTTCTATGAGGCCTACTTCTCCCATAGGATAACATTGGGTTTCCTTATTACATTTAATAAGTCCTAACTTTGGATTGGAAACAGGTAGGGACTTCATTTTTGTGGTCTGAGAAATTGTAATTTAGTATCCTCTTTATTGGTAAAGTCAGATTTTAAGTTACAATTTTGAGAATTACATTTTTCGAAAGTTGGCATTTTCCTGCCCTAGCTATCTAGTGCCTGCAGCCGGGTCTAAATTGTGGGGTACTGGTAACATTAAACAACTTGTATCTAGCGAGAACACATTTATGAGAAGGATATTAAGGCTACCAATGGCGACACCTCTCGTCCTGATGTTTCAAAATCAAATTATTAAGCCGATAGAACATATTGCAATTTTACGCCTATTGCTTTGTTTGATTAGATTATGGACAATACTGGAGTTGGTGGATTATAGAGAGGGCATCAAGGAAATTGTAGAATTTAACAGGCATTTAACTTTCCATTGGTTCAGACACGTTCAGAAATGGCTTAACGAGCTTGGCCTTCCCTCTTACTGGACAGAACAACAATTACTGGTGCAAAGCTCAAAGAAAAATCTAAAGCAAATATATTAGGAATATGTCCTGACCACTCTCCATAGTAATCCTAACCTAGGCAGATTGACAATGCAATTTCTTATTGTCAAACCAAATCCATGCTATGAAGAGTTTCTTGATAGAATCCAACCACATCTGGCAAGAATTATGTACATGAAGTTTCGATATGAAACGCTCTAAATAAAGGCCTACACTGTGAAATAGAAATCACAGGAAGAACCAATCCGCACTTTAGGCCACACTGAAGATATTGTAATTGTAATTGCATATATATAGGGCTTCCTACCCCTGATGAGGTGTTGAAGTGCTTTTTCGGAAAGTAGCACGCTACTCCGGAACCCATATAGGATTAGTGGTGAATTAGTATAGTGAAATATGAAAGTAATTTGAGTGATGGATATGTTAGTCAGTTATTTGTATTGAGAAGGATAGTTGAGGGATAAAAGAGGGAATAAGGTTTGCATCTATATAGCACTTGCTACCCCTGATGAGGTGTCGAAGCGCTTTTTTGGCAGGTAGCACGCTACTCCGGAACCCATAAAGGATTAGTGGTGAATTAGTATAGTGAAATATGAAAGTAATTTGAGCGGTGGATATGTTAGTCAGCTATTTGGATTGAGAAGTATAGTGAAGGGATAGAAGAGGGAAAAAGGTTTGAATTTATATAGCACTTGTTACCCCTCATGAGGTGTTGAAGTGGTTTTTCAGCGAGTAGCATGCTACTCCGAAACCCATAAAGGATTAGTGGTGAATTAGTATGGTGAAATATGAAAGTAATTTCAGTGGTGGATATGTTAGTCAGTTATTTGGAATGAGAAGTATAGTGGAGGGGTAGAAGAGGGAAAAGGTTTGCATTTATACAGCACTTTCTACCCCAGATGAGGTGTTAAAGCACTTTTTCGGCAAGTAGCATGCTACTCCGGAACCCATAAAGGATTAGTGGTGAATTAGTATAGGGAAATATGCAATTAATTTAAGTGGTGGACATGTTAGTCCGTTATTTGGAATGAAAAGGAATAGTGGAGGGATAAAAGAGGAAAGGGTCTTGAATTTTCTTTTTGGGGGGGAGTTTATAGCCATAGGGGGGTCTAGGGTGAGTAAAGGGAAGGTGGAGGAGAGTTAGTATAGGGAAACATGAAATTAATTTGAGTGGTGGACATGTTATTCTGTTTTTGGATTGAAAAGGAATAGTGGAGGGATAGAAGAGGGAAAGAGGGATAGAAGAAGGAATGGTCTAGAATCTTTTTTTTTTTTTAGTTCATAGCAGTATGAGGGGGTTTGGGATGAGTAAAAGGGAGGTGAAGGGGAAAGAGTCAGAGGTAAAGGTTTAGAAAGGCTTGTTTGGGAGATCTGAATAGTAAAAGAGGTATGAGATGATGCAAGAGGGGTAGCGGTGGGAAGGTAAGGGTTATTTTGGGGATCATAGTAGTGGTATGGGGTTTGGGATGAATGAGAGAGGGGAGGTAGAGGATATATTGATAGAGGTATAGGGTGAGAAATAGGGTAGTGCATTGGCAAGAGTAGTAGAATGAGGTTTGAGATGAGTCAGGGAGTTGAGGTAGAGGATATATTGAGATGCTGATATGATACTGAAGCTTCCCTTTAAAGTACCTATAGTCAAAAATCTCCTGAACCTCATACTCACATTGCCCTTCAAACAAGATGGGAGCTAGTCTCTATTTAACTTGGGTTCCTTTCTGACGAAGAAAGTGTTTTAAATGGGAGACATGAAAAGAAGAATTAAAGCTCCAGGACAGGGGAAGCTTGAATTTACACCTACAGGTTTAAAATCTTGGAACTTTCAAAAGGGCCAAAATATCTAGAAGAAAACTTAGACCTACAGATGGAACGAGGCCTTTTGATGCAGCGTAGCCAAACTCTATCTCCTCTCTTAGGAATAAGAGCTAGTTGCTTATGCTGTTTGGCCTGCAATTTCTGTTTTAATTTATCAGACAGAAATTCTGAATTTGTTTCTCTCAGACTTTTAAAAAGAAAATTCAAGAATATTGAACTGCAGGTTGATGATCATCTGTTTTCAAGGAATCTTGAAAGGATAGAGGATGAAGTCCAGTTAAGAAAGAAAATGGAGAGAAGCCATTGGAAGTATGGATTGAGTTATTGTAAGCAAACTCTGCTGCAGGCTGGAGAGTTTTCCAATTGTCTTGGGCAGCTGAAATGTAGCACCTAGTGAATTCTACAAGAGTTAACTTTAGTCTTTCAGTTTGGCTATTTGCTTGACGGTGAAAGGCAGAAGTTAATGCTCTTTGGATGCAAAGATTATGATACAGGAATTTCCAAAATTTAGATATGTGTTGGGCCCCATGATCAGAGAAAAGATTCAAGGGTAATCCATAGGCTCAGAATATGTCAGAATAGAAAGTCTCTGCCATTTCAGATGCAGTTGGTAATTTGGGAAGAGAAGAAAAGTAAGCCATTTTAGTATATCAATCCACTGTAACCATTAATGTGGTGCAATTCTCGGATAGAGGCAAATCAACTATAAAGCCACTAGACATGATTTTCCAAAGGTTGGAGGAAATTTCAGATCTTAATAATAATCCTGAATAATGTAACATTGTAGTGAAGGGATCCTTTGGTATATGGACAAAATATCAAGTGTGGAATTATCAGTGGCAGAAATACTGGGAAAAAAATACCGCAACACAACAATATTGTGAAGCAGAAATATTGTTGTCAAGAATATCACATTTATTTTGGTAATTAATATCGTTTTCAATAATACCGTTGTTTCAAATATCGTTTTCACAACCATATTTGTAAAAAATATTTTTTTTAAATTATATTTATGTGTGTTAGTTTATATATTAATTTTTGGGGTTATTATTGTTTGTATAATTCTTATTAATATTTTTAAATATAGTTTGTTATAGTAAGTGATTTTTCATTTTTAATGTAATTATAAAAATAATTTTTGTTGTCAAAGGGGGTTGCTAGGTTTGCAGGGGTGTAGGGTGGGCAGTCAACTAAGCATAATTAATTAATAATTAGTTATTAATTTATTATGAATTATTTAATTGATGAATAATTACATCAATTGTGCAATAATTATATGTTTTAAGCTATTTGTTAGGTGCGGGTCACTGAGTTTGTAGGGGTATAGGGTGGGAAGTTAATGAAGTAATAATTAATAAACAATTAATTAAAAATGTATCCATAAATATTCTGTTGATTATTAATTATTATTAATTATGTAACTTTTGTAATAGTAATATTTTCTAAATTATTTGTTAGGTGTGGGTTGGTGGGTTTGTAGATGTATAGGGTGGAAAGCTACTTATTAATTAATACATTAATTAATAAATATTTATTACTTGATTAATTACTAAATCATTCATTGTTTCATTACTTAATGATTCATTTCTTATTTAATTTAGTTTTAATTATGTTAATTGTGTTACATTTATTTATTTTAGTTATATTTTAAGTGTGGGCTGCTTGGTTTGTGTGGTAAGTTAATTAAGTAATAAATAATGGTGAATTTTTTAAAATTGATAATTAATTATCAAATTATTTTATAATCATGCTAATTATTAAATTATTTTTTGTTTTTATATATAATTTTTTTGTTAATTAATAAAGTTTATATCGAGTTTTGATATTTGTATTATATTAAGAGTATTAGATGTTATTATTTATATATTTTATTATATAAATATATTTTATTATTTATATTTGTATTTGTTATGTTTAATATATGTTATGTATTTGAAATGAAGTGCTTTCCCTACTGTTGCACAGACTGAAGTGGGAATAGTGAATTTTACCCCTTCGGAGTCCAATGCTTTTCTTACTGTTGCACAGACTGGAGTGGGAATAGTAAATTTTGCCCATCCAAAGTCCAATGTTTTCCCAACTGTTGCACAGACTGGAGTGTGAATAGTAAATGTTACCCCTCCGGAGTCCAATGCTTTCCCTACTGTTTCACAGACTGGATTGGGAATAGTAATTTTTAGCCCTCTGGAGTCCAACGATTTCTCTACTGTTGCACAGACTGGAGTGGGAATAGTAAACGTTACCACTCCGTAGCCCAATGCTTTCCTTACTTTTGCAAAGACTGGAGTGGGAATAGTAAATGTTACCCCTCCAGAGTCCAACGCTTTCCCTACTGTTGTACAGACTGGAGTGTGAATAGTAAATTTCAGCCCTCCAGAGCCCAACGCTTTCCCTACTGTTGCACAGACTGGAGTGGGAATAGTAACTTTTATCCCTCCAAAGTACAATGTTTTCCCTACTGTTACACAGACTGGAGTGGTGATAGTAAATGTTACCCATCCAGAGTCCAAGACTTTCCCTACTGTTCACACACTGGAGTGTGAATAGTAAATGTAACTTCTCTGAAGTCTAATGATTTCCCTACTGTTGCACAGACTGGAGTGGTAATAGTACATTTTACCCCCCCCCAGAGTCTAATGCTTTCCCTACTGTTACAAAGATTGGAGTGGGAATAGTAAATGTTTCCCCTCTGGAGTCCAACGCTTTCCTACAGACTGGAGTGGGAATAGTGAATTTAACCCCTCCGAAGTCCAACGCTTTCCTACAGACTGGAGTGGGAATAGTAAATGTAACCCCTCCGAAGTCCAACCTTTTACTTACTGTTGCACACACCACTGGAGTGGGAATAGTAGATCTATTATTCCCATATATTTAGTAAATTGCTTTTTTATATTTATTTAATATGGTAATATATTTAATATTTTGTATTTGATTTGTTACTATTTTTTATGTTTTATGTATTTATGTATATATATGTATATATCAAAGCTCCTTTGTACACCATGAAACAGGAGCACTCACGGGCGGGTGCCGGCAACACGGTGGCGTTTCCGTGTAAAAATCAAAGCTCAAAGTTCCTCCCTTCTTTCGGAACAAGCCAGCACTCACGGGGCAAGTTGCGTAAAGTTTTTATTTCATTTTCAGCAACAACAAACGCGTGTCGGCATCCGCCTTCGTCGGTGTTACTAACACGACAGAGGCAGCCGTTTTTAAAGTTATTTCAATTGTAAAAAAACTTTAACATTCTTTAAAATTCATAGACATAGAAAGAGAAAAGGTTTATCACTCTCAATTTGTGAACGCCATCTTTGAATGGATAAATATTATAGCTTCACATATTCAATATAGACAACATAATCTTTATAGGGGATATTGGTGACATAATTACTACCTTATGTCAGCGTATTATACCAAACATTTCAAAGCTTGACCCAGACATAGGGGCCGATTCCGATCTCGGTCGGAGGCGCACCCAATACCATTCGGTCGGGAAAAAAGCCATGCGAATGCCTGTTTCCCGACCGATCCGTACATCATTCCGAACGAGTAAGTACGATGCGCACAACAGCATAGAATCCGGCCGAGTCGTACTCACCCAATCCAGGTCCTGTTCTCCGACCGAGGCGAATCCGGAAACGCAGAATCGAGTCGCACGGAAGGGAAAATGCAGCCCCGTCCGGCCGAACAAGTACGATGCGCTTTCCGTACGCGCCGAACCCGTCGCTACGCACGGCACGTCAAAGCATCCGGGAGAGGCGCACATAAGCTCCGATTCGCGCCACAACACGATCCATGGCTACGAGGCGAACACGCCAGCGACGAGGACGATGAGGACGACGAGGACGACGCGAAGCGACGAGAAAGACGAACGACACGAACCAACCATGAATCCCTTCATCCCGATCATACCAATATTCTACATTTACTACCGGAACAGGCACGGACGCGTACGGCGCAGAAGGTAAGTCAGACACCAATCACAAAACACATACAACACGTACACGACACATCACACACACACACAGAGGGATGCAGAATTTACTTACACCAGCAACAGCAGCACCATAGGGGCGGGATGCCCATCACCAATGCCACATATGCACACAGGGGCCTGAATGCGCACCACCACCACCACCCCTACCCAGGGGGGGCCGGATGCCAACCACCACTACCACCCTTAGCCAGGGGGTGCCAGATGCCCACCACCACTACCACCCTTACCCAGGGGGCTGGATGCCTACCACTACTACCACCCTTAGCCAGGGGGTGCCAGATGCCCACCACCACCACCACCCCTACCCAGGGGGGCCGGATGCCTACCACAACTACCACCCTTACCCAGGGGGGCTGGATGCCTACCACAACTACCACCCTTAGCCAGGGGGCTGGATGCCTACCACTACTACCACCCTTAGCCAGGGGGTGCCAGATGCCTACCACTACTACCACCCTTACCCAGGGGGCTGGATGCCTACCACTACTACCACCCTTAGCCAGGGGGTGCCAGATGCCCACCACCACCACCACCCCTACCCAGGGGGGCCGGATGCCTACCACAACTACCACCCTTACCCAGGGGGGCTGGATGCCTACCACAACTACCACCCTTAGCCAGGGGGCTGGATGCCTACCACTACTACCACCCTTAGCCAGGGGGTGCCAGATGCCTACCACTACTACCACCCTTACCCAGGGGGCTGGATGCCTACCAGTACTACCACACATAGCCAGGGGGGCTGGATGCCTACCACTACTACCACCCTTAGCCAGGGGGGTGCCAGATGCCTACCACTACTACCACCCTTAGCCAGGGGGGTGCCAGATGCCTACCACTACTACCACCCTTACCCAGGGGGCTGGATGCCTACCACTACTACCACCCTTAGCCAGGGGGCTGGATGCCTACCACTACTACCACCCTTAGCCAGGGGGGTGCGGATGCCCACCACCACTACCACCCTCACCCAGGGGGGCTGGATGCCTACCACTACTACCACCCTTAGCCAGGGGGTGCCAGATGCCTACCACTACTACCACCCTTAGCCAGGGGGTGCCAGATGCCTACCACCACTACCACCCTTACCCAGGGGGCTTGATGCCTACCACTACTACCACCCTTAGCCAGGGGGCTGGATGCCTACCACTACTACCACCCTTAGCCAGGGGGCTGGATGCCTACCACTACTACCACCCTTAGCCAGGGGGTGCCGGATGCCCACCACCACTACCACCCTTACCCAGGGGGCTGGATGCCTACCACTACTACCACCCTTAGCCAGGGGGTGCCGGATGCCCACCACCACTACCACCCTCACCCAGGGGGCTGGATGCCTACCACTACTACCACCCTTAGCCAGGGGGTGCCGGATGCCCACCACCACTACCACCCTCACCCAGGGGGCTGGATGCCTACCACTACTACCACCCTTAGCCAGGGGGTGCCAGATGCCTACCACTACTACCACCCTTAGCCAGGGGGTGCCAGATGCCTACCACCACTACCACCCTTACCCAGGGGGCTGGATGCCTACCACTACTACCACCCTTAGCCAGGGGGTGCCAGATGCCCACCACCACTACCACCATTACCCATGGGGGCTGGATGCCTACCACTACTACCACCCTTAGCCATGGGGGTGCCAGATGCCTACCACTACTACCACCCTTAGCCAGGGGGCTGGATGCCTACCACTACTACCACCCATAGCCAGGGGGTGCCAGATGCCTACCACTACTACCACCCTTACCCAGGGGGGCTGGATGCCTACCACTACTACCACCCTTAGCCAGGGGGTGCCAGATGCCTACAACTACTACAACCCTTACCCAGGGGGCTGGATGCCTACCACTACTACCACCCTTAGCCAGGGGGCTGGATGCCTACCACTACTACCACCCTTAGCCAGGGGGTGCCAGATGCCTACCACTACTACCACCCTTAGCCAGGGGGTGCCGGATGCCCACCACCACTACCACCCTCACCCAGGGGGTGCCAGATGCCTACCACTACTACCACCCTTAGCCAGGGGGTGCCAGATGCCTACCACTACTACCACCCTTAGCCAGGGGGGTGCCAGATGCCTACCACCACTACCACCCTTACCCAGGGGGGCTGGATGCCTACCACTACTACCACCCTTAGCCAGGGGGGCTGGATGCCTACCACTACTACCACCCTTAGCCAGGGGGGTGCCGGATGCCCACCACCACTACCACCCTCACCCAGGGGGGCTGGATGCCTACCACTACTACCACCCTTAGCCAGGGGGGTGCCGGATGCCCACCACCACTACCACCCTCACCCAGGGGGCTGGATGCCTACCACTACTACCACCCTTAGCCAGGGGGTGCCAGATGCCTACCACCACTACCACCCTTACCCAGGGGGGCTGGATGCCTACCACTACTACCACCCTTAGCCATGGGGGTGCCAGATGCCTACCACTACTACCACCCTTACCCAGGGGGCTGGATGCCTGTCACAACTACCACCTCTACCCATGGGGGCTGGATGCCTACCACCAACACCACCCCCACTCATAGGATGGACAATGCATGACACAACTAGCACACCACAACCTAGGGAATGCAAGAAAAAGACATCCCCCAACACCATGACAAGCGTGTGTAGACTGTGTCAAATGCCTACAACACTGAACATGACTTTGAACATACAATGTGACCCCCTATCACATGTGCCACACATATATGTGTGTGGCCCCCACAATGCAAGCAGGCCATGACCATTGTGGCAATGGGGTCCAAACCCCCATCATCACAGTGACCAAAATGTAAGTGTGGGGTCCATAGCTGAAGCACATTTTGAAAAGTGTGGCAATGGGGTCCAAACCCCCATCATCACAGTGACCAAAATGTAAGGGTGGGGTCCATAGCTGAAGCACATTTTGAACAGTGTGGCAATGGGGTCCAAACCCCCATCATCACAGTGACCAAAAGGTAAGTGTGGGGTCCATAGCTGAAGCACATTTTGAACAGTGTGGCAATGGGGTCCAAACCCCCATCATCAGAGTGACCAAAATGTAAGTGTGGGGTCCATAGCTGAAGCACATTTTGAACATTGTGGCAATGGGGTCCAAACCCCCATCATCACAGTGACCAAAATGTAAGGGTGGGGTCCATAGCTGAAGCACATTTTGAACAGTGTGGCAATGGGGTCCAAACCCCCATCATCACAGTGACCAAAAGGTAAGTGTGGGGTCCATAGCTGAAGCACATTTTGAACAGTGTGGCAATGGGGTCCAAACCCCCATCATCACAGTGACCAAAATGTAAGGGTGGGGTCCATAGCTGAAGCCCATTTTGAACAGTGTGGCAATGGGGTCCAAACCCCCATCATCACAGTGACCAAAAGGTAAGTGTGGGGTCCATAGCTGAAGCACATTTTGAACAGTGTGGCAATGGGGTCCAAACCCCATCATCACAGTGACCAAAATGTAAGTGTTGACAAAGAAAAAGCTGCAACTGCCAAACTGCATGGATGATTCCTGGTCACAGAACATAAAACACATCAGTGGCAAAGTAGTGCATGTGTCCCATTGCAACATAAATTGGGGGAGGCAAATAATGCAGTGCAAATAAGACATACCTTTGGCCATGTGCAGACAAACAACACCCATGGGGGCTGACACTGTCAACATTCATCAATGACACAATGACAGAAGTGACCATCAGAATGCAGACCCACATATTTGCACCAATGGGCACACAAATGCAGATACCCTGTGGAGACTGTAGATGTGAGGTGAACAGATACCATACCATGGCAGCAATGGGACACACAAACCATGATCATTGTGCTGACCGATGACTTTGGAGTCCCAGGGACAGCAGGGGAAACCCACCAAACTACATACAGCCAATGGCACACCCAAGATATGCCAATGCAGTGGTGCAGATGCACAAACACAAACAGGCAGACCCACACCTCACATCATACACAACAGGTGAGGGGGGTGCCAGTGTCCCCAGGCAACCACACAACACATGAGGAGGCCTGAATACCAATCATACAGATGTGCATACAGTGCCACACAAAGGTAACTCATGGATCCAAATCCCCTATGTGGGCAAGCAGGCATTGTCAGATGAGAGGGAGCACAAATCACACATGTCACACAGGCACGTAGGAACAGCAACTGACACAGCAAGACACAGACACACCACAGCACTACCCCCAGGGCCCCCACAATGTGGTGACCCTGGGCTGCATTACAATCCCACTGTGATGACAAAGCTAAATGTCGTTCACTCTGTGAACCACAGTCATGTGTCCTGAGCAACAAACTACCATCACACCTACACAAGCACAAATCAATCAGCACGGCCAGTAAGCCAAGGCCAACATGGAGGCAGAGGCCTAGCCGGGCAACAACTCTCATCTGCACACACTCAACACCACACACCTCGACCTCCAACAATGTGCAGCAGTGAAGCACACATGCACTGGTGACATTGCACATGCACCCATGACTATTCCAGGGTGGTGGGTGGGAACCAAGGTGCAGAAACACATCACACATGGCCACTCAACAAGACTCCTGAATGTCTGACACACTGCACACTACGCTGTACATGGACATGACGGCAATACCACACCAACCAATGGGATCCCAGCCACAGTCACACACCAATGAAGAAGCCAAGGTCACCCACAAAGAACACACATAGACAACAACCAACATTGCAGCCCGGACCCTGAGGAGTGCCAGCAGTCACACACACAACGTGTCACAATCACTGAAAGATAACACAAACTGGAAATCACATGACAGGGGCAAACAACAAGTGCCAAGGGGAAACCTGACTGTGACCCATCTGCGTCTGCACACAAACTCAGCCCTGACAGCAAACACACCTATGGGTGACACCCTGATGACCAGTAATGTGCCATGCACCCACATCACAGAGAACCCAGGGAGAAGACTTTGGGGGAACATAGGTCAACTCAGCAAGCATCACAAACAGGTACAACACTAGGGATCACAGCATGCACAGCTAAACGGAAGTGAACACACAGACATGCTCATACAACACACACCTTGGGTGCAGGCAATGTCACAGGAGTACACACTGCCATGAGGGGACTCCACTCCTGTGTGAGGAAAGCTGTGCCATATGTTGCCTCAGTAGGGCCCCATCATGTCAGCTGAGCACTTGGTCACACAATCAACAATTAGCACCAAATGAAGGCTCCTGTCACATCAGCCTGGTCATGGAAGTGCCAACGAAATCATCAGCACAGATCCAACACACTTGTATAGCAATGTTGCACTGACAACACAGATGAGTCCTTCCCCATTGATGCCCAAACCTGCATGTCCAGTGGAGATGGCCACACGGTCAGGGAAGTAGACGAATGGAACAATGGCAGGCACAACAGATGTGCAGGGGTGGAAGCCACAGATGTGAAATTGCTAATGTAAGTAGGAAATCCCATTGCCAAATACTGAACACATGACACCCTCAGATGCTGCTATGGATGACATGGATACACCACAGGATAGGACACATTCCCCCTGGACCACATGGGTTCCTGCACAGTAACACTTCATTATCATGAGACCAAATATCACCATCACTGCAGCAAGGGCATGGTTAGCATCATCAACAACATGTACATCAGAAGCATAAGCACTAGAGAACAGAAAGTTGCTTTATTCAGCATATGTGTGTATTGAAAAGTGAAAGTCCAGAAAAAACACAAAGGCCAATGGCCAGTCCATTGTCAAAGTCCAAACAGGGTGACAGTGGCAGATGTCACCCTACGCATGCCTGCACTGCACAAAACCAGGGACAATCCACTAGGAGGGGCAACCGGGGGGCAGGCCAGGCACCGCAGGGACAGGATCAGGGCTCACCAGGAGGAAGCAGGGAAGGGGTGGTGGGTGCTGGCGAGCCACTGACAACTGCAGTGGAGGTGTCTGACATGGTGTGTGCCGGCACAACTGGGGGCATGATTCAGATGTTGTGGGTGCCGGCACGACTGCAGTGGACCCTGCAGATGGAGTGGACAGGTCCGCCACTGCAGTGCCCAAGTCAGACAGGGTGGTAGTGGACTCCACTGCAGTGCCTACCACCAGGGGAGGAGAATGGGGAATAGGCAAGGTGGGCTGGACAGAGGGGGGGGACACCCTCACCACATCAGTGGCACAGACAAGCGCAGCGGGGGGTATGGTGCCGGGAGAGCAAGTGGCAGGGGGAGAAGGCTGGATCCTCTTGGGGATGGTATATCTGTGGGTGGGGGAACCTGGGACAGGGTGTGGTGGGGGCACCTGTGGAGTGGGGGCCTGAGGGATGGAGGAAGGAGACCTGGTGCCTGAGCTGCAGGGCGGCGGCGGGGTCTTGCTCTTATGACTCCGGGGGACTTGCGGGTGGGGGCCTCAGTCTGTCTGCGCCTGGGGGAGGGTGTCCGGGGGCGAGGGGCACTCTGCTCCGTGTGGGTGGGCTTCCTCTTCCCCCTGAATGCTGTATCAGCTGGATCGGAGGGGAAGAGGCCGAGGTCACTGAGGAAGAGCCGCTGGGTCTTTGGGGTTGCAGGTGAGGCAAGGGAGGGTGCTTTGGAGGGAGAGGCAACTGAGGACTGCGCAGTGCTCGTGGATGAGTGTGTGTGTTCCAGGGCCCCAACCCCTGTGAGTCTGGTTTCAGTCCCCTGACTGTGCGTGCGTGTGCGTTTTGTTTGTGGTGTGTGTGTCTGTGTGCTGGACGTGTGTGTGCTGGTGTGTGCCTGTGCCGGTGTGTGTGTGCTTGGGACGGGTATGGTGCTGGGGAGTGTGGATGGAGCAGAGGCAGGAGGGGTGAGGGACTGTTTGAGGAGGGACACTGCTGCCGTCAGGGAGGAGTCCATGGACCTATTGCCCCTCTGTAGGTCAGACATGCCCGATGAGATGCCCTCCATGAACGACACCAGCTGAGTCAACAGAGCGGTGTGCGCATGGAGGACACTCAGCATGGCTGTCTGCCCTACATGGAGCTGGCGAAGGAGGTACAGAGACTCCTCACTCAGGGCAGCAGGGGACACAGGGGCAGGGGGTGCGGTGCCTGGCCCAAAGGAGACACGCTCCCGAACATGGGAGCCTCCACGGACCTGGGGAATGGGAGCCGATGGGAGGGCGGTGGTGGTGCTGGTGGTGGCGGGGACGCAAAAGACACACAATTGATGGACGGAATGCAGAACAAATCAAAACATTCACCCCCAGTCAAGAGATCTGGGTTTAATCCATCATTCTTTTGCTCACCATGCCACCCCAGTTTAGACCTGGCCATATGCAAATCAGTCTTGACCCTGTGCCTCATGGGAACAGTCCAGCCCGAACTGCCAAGCCAGGTCCTCCCTGGACCGGAAACAAGCATCCTAGGACCGGTTTCGGGGTTTCACCCCTCTTCAGCCAGGATAGCTTGATTCCAGTGGCACAGTGAGCCCAGGACCCACGTCTGGGCATACCTGGCGCACTTAGGGCGAGAAAGCAAAAGACACACAATTGATGGACGGAATGCAGAACAAATCAAAACATTCACCCCCAGTCAAGAGATCTGGGTTTAATCCATCATTCTTTTGCTCACCATGCCACCCCAGTTTAGACCTGGCCATATGCAAATCAGTCTTGACCCTGTGCCTCATGGGAACAGTCCAGCCCGAACTGCCAAGCCAGGTCCTCCCTGGACCGGAAACAAGCATCCTAGGACCGGTTTCGGGGTTTCACCCTCTTCAGCCAGGATAGCTTGATTCCAGTGGCACAGTGAGCCCAGGACCCACGTCTGGGCATACCTGGCGCACTTAGGGCGAGAAAGCAAAAGACACACAATTGATGGACGGAATGCAGAACAAATCAAAACATTCACCCCCAGTCAAGAGATCTGGGTTTAATCCATCATTCTTTTGCTCACCATGGCACCCCAGTTTAGACCTGGCCATATGCAAATCAGTCTTGACCCTGTGCCTCATGGGAACAGTCCAGCCCGAACTGCCAAGCCAGGTCCTCCCTGGACCGGAAACAAGCATCCTAGGACCGGTTTCGGGGTTTCACCCTCTTCAGCCAGGATAGCTTGATTCCAGTGGCACAGTGAGCCCAGGACCCACGTCTGGGCATACCTGGCGCACTTAGGGCGAGAAAGCAAAAGACACACAATTGATGGACGGAATGCAGAACAAATCAAAACATTCACCCCCAGTCAAGAGATCTGGGTTTAATCCATCATTCACCTAAGGTGGTGGCGGGGACAGCAACACTAGCTGGGGTGTGGTGGCTGCTGACACCCGCCTCCATAAGGGAGTCATCGTCCGAGTTGCTCTGGTCCTCAGCTGAGGTGGATGGTGCTGAGGACTCCTCGGTGTGGCTCCCCTTGCCCTCCGTGCCACTGGGTCCCTCCGACCACTCCTCGGCTGCTGACCCAGTCTGGCTCTCCGGCTCCTCCTGGTCCGTGGAGCTGTCCCCTTCCGTGGCCGTGGATGTATCTGCAAACAATGGGGAAACAGACAGACATCAGTCACCTGCACCAAACGCACACACCACTGTGAGCACAGCACATTACAGAGCAAGCCCTGGCATCATTAGTTGAACATTGCTAAAAGTGCCCTAACTGAACAGGAGAAGCCAATTGTCAGTCTGATGCCAACCATGGCACTCACATCCCACATGGCCTTGCACCCATCTGTCTGGTGTCTGTTGGATAGCAACACCCCAGTGTGGACACATGCACCACCTACACAGTAGTTGGACAGTGCAGAGGACACGGTGTAGCATGTGGACATGCACACATCACAACTCTTGCCACTGAGTCAGTACAGGTTTCCGGATGAAAGGGATGCCCAGAGTCAAATAGGAAATGCATGTGATGCATACCAGCGACAGACACCATGATGCACCCATGTCCTGATAGCCATCGCCACAATGGTGTGCATGTAGCACATGTCACTCCCCTGCAGGATCACCAATAAGTAGACACATGCCATGGCGGAGGCATGACTGCTAAGTCATACATCACTGTCTCAGTGATGTATGACTTGGCAGCCAGACAACAACACTCTGCACTGTGTCACAATAGTAGGTCATGGGGAATGCAAGTCCTGGAGCTGCACAAGTGCACATGTACATCCCCCACACAACACATCATCTTGACCCTCATCTGTCCAGGTCATACCGATTGGACATATGGGAGACCTGTGACACTACCCTCTGAACCTGAGCCCCTCACAATCTGCTGTGAATGGGAAACAGCTGCCTGAACTTCACATTCGCATACCCCAGTCTGCACGGGCAGCTGATCAAACACCTATGTGACACACAAGTATCGTCTCCTATGGTCACATCTCCAGTGGCATGCTGAGCACCTACCGAGAAACACCCCAGAAGTCCTGGCAACAAATCCACAGCACACTGACACAGAGGCAGACACCTGAGGGGTCAAATCACTGCGCACAATGTGTCAGCTGATACACGGGAGTGGGAGTACAGAGTGCATTGCATGGCCTGGAGTAGGCATGACTGTCCTGCCCCACATGAATGAGGGATGAGCCCTGGACAGTGGATAGCTGGCTATGTATGTGTGACACACGTAATCTGCACACTCCTGGGGCCCAAACATTGTTCCCACCCGCTGCATGGGTGTGTGCCAGATACCCCAGGCACATGTGGTGGCTCAGCTCAGCAAGTGGACCGCATATCAAAGCAACACGCAGATTACATGTCCGAACACAGGCGTTGTGTGAACAATGGACCCACCCATGATGCCCACAACAGAGTTAGGGAAACAGATGCTGTCCCCCACCTTTAGTGAAGCAAACTGCAAGTACACAGTCCCAAGTGACACAATTCCCTGAATGTAAGGGCCACACCTGGGTATCAGATGAGGAGTGGGCAGTGCACAATAGAGGGACATGGCTCCTGGACAACATGACTGCTGTACTGTGGCAGTTTAACCAGGCCAGAGGAGGGCACATAGCATGTAATACAGAGTTCACAGTGCAGTCTTTGACTCACCCCCTCCTTGCTGCTGTCTGGCCTTCAGCTGCCCATCCAGGTCTGGAAACACCACCGCCAGGATCTGGAGCATGTGGGGGTCAGGGTCCGTGTTCCGCCCCTCCTGCGAGGAGGCGACAGCTTCAGCTGGACCCGTGCAATCCTCCGGGTCCAGCCCCGAAGGTCCTGCCACCTCTTCTGGCAGTTGCGGATCCGGCGCTTGTAGACCCCCACGGACCGGACAGCCCGGACGATGTCCTTCCAGATCTCCTGCTTCCGATGGGCATTAACCTGTCAGGATGACAAAGTGAAAAGGCCATTACTACACATGCAACATATCCGTGCATGACACAGTTGTATATACATGTCTCAATCACAGGGGCACATGATGTACACAGGCAGTGCAACGCTGCCCATGGACAGTTTGCCAGAAGTCACTACATTGTATCATTGCATGGGAAGTAAAACCTTGTTCAAATGCACTGTCACTGCACCATACCTGTCCAGTGCATGTCACTACACACTATGGGGGGTGACAACTACTCAGTGAGCCTGCTAGCCAGTGGCGTGCAGACTTTCAGCCTTGCTAGTCAGACAAAATGCACATTCAGAAAGGCAGTGCACAGAACACTCACCTGCTCCCCTGGTGTCCCATACAGCTTGCTGTACTGTGGAAGTAGGCTGTCCAGCAGGGCCTGGTTCTCCTCAAGGCTGAAGGCTGGGGCTCTCTCCACAGTACGTGCCATTGCAGAGTCCAGAGGGGGCAGAGACAGCAGCAGTGCAGTGGCAGATGTCGTCCTGGAGCATGTAGTGCAGGCATGTGGGCTCTCAGGGGAACAGCCAGCAATATATATGTGCTGGAGAGGCAGATACTGTCCCATGTGTCCAAAGTGATAGGTCCAAGTCGTTTGCATCTTCTGAATCTGGCCAATCCATGGAATAGCAGCACCAATACACGCCCACAGCATCCTTCAAATCTTCAACTTCATGACATACATGATTTTGCAACATTGTTGTGGGTGACCAACTGAATTTCCAGCAACCGACTCGTTCGAATTTCGAAAACGCGTCCGTTGCCAGGCTAGGCCATTGTCAATGGGTGCGCACCGATCGGTCCATTGCTGTTCAACACGTACAGGGGTACAACGCGTACCCGCACACATTGAATGCAATGGGCCGGCCGGGGGCACCGATCGGTCCATTGCTGTTCAACGCGTACAGGGGTACAACGCGTACCCGCACACATTGAATGCAATGGGCCGGCCGGGGGCACCGATCGGTCCATTGCGGTACAACGCGTACAGGGGTACAACGCGTACCCGCACACATTGAATGCAATGGGCCGGCCGGGGGCACCGATCGGTCCATTGCGGTACAACGCGTACAGGGGTACAACGCGTACCCGCACACATTGCATGCAATGGGCCGGCCGGGGGCACCGATCGGTCCATTGCGGTACAACGCGTACAGGGGTACAACGCGTACCCGCACACAATGAATGCAATGGGCCGGCCGGGGGCACCGATCGGTCCATTGCTGATCAACGCGTACAGGGGTACAACGCGTACCCGCACACATTGAATGCAATGGGCCGGCCGGGGGCACCGATCGGTCCATTGCTGATCAACGCGTACAGGGGTACAACGCGTACCCGCACACATTGAATGCAATGGGCCGGCCGGGGGCACCGATCGGTCCATTGCTGTTCAACGCATCCCTGTACAAGTGACTGGCATATGTCACCATGCCTGTCTCAGATGAACATATGCCAGCCACAGATAGCTCCCAGGGAGTGAGGGGCACACCTACAACACGACAGCCTGTCCAAACTGTATCATAAGGCATGTAAGGCTGCATTTCCTATTGTGTGTATGTTGGTGTACATGTTGTCCTGTGGGTGTCACCTGGGGGCAGCCACCCCCAGGCTGTGCACGTGTTCATGGGGACAGGATCCTGGGTGTTACGTGTACATGACCACTGTGATGTGCAACTGTTCATATCTGTGCATGTGCCATGGTCACATTTCACGGTGGTGTATGTGTATGTCATGTCACATACCCCGTGAGTCCCATGTGGGATGGTATGTTTGAGCCAGGGTGTCCCAGTGGCACAATAGTGATGGTCCTCCACAGTCTGTGTGCATGTAGTGTTTACAATGTCTCTGATTTCATGTGCACAATGGGAGACAGTCTCCACATCCACGTTGTGTGTGCATGGACTTTGATGTTGTGCGTGTGTGTGTCACAGACGTCCATGTCTGTCCTGCAGTGGCAAGTGGGACCACTACCTGTGGGGGTCATGGTTGTTTTGCTGTGGTGTATACATGATACTCCATGTAATGCCAGTGTCCATGTGGCAATACAGGGTCCCTGGGAATGTACCTGTCGTTGAGCTGTGATGCCTGGGGCACATCTGTCCTCACATGTCACTGTGGGGGGTGATTGTGACACAGCAGCAGGAGATGGGAACTGTGACACGGCCTCATGATATCCAATGGGCCAACCTGGGACTTATTGATGCCACTTGTTGAACCATGATGACAGATGTTGGCCATGTATGTACCATACATGTCCTTACGGAACTGCACACTTCATGTAGTTGTGCCTCATAATGATGTATGTTGTGATATTGAGTGTGTTCAATGCCGCATATGTGGGGTGACTGACAATCTTGCTTTCTTCTACTCTGCACTGCAGGGCTCCTGCTGTCCATAGACCATTCCCAGACCTGGCAACGATGGTGGAACGGGACAGCATCCGACGGTACCGCTTCACCAGGCAGCTGATTGAGGATTTGGCAGTGCAGTTGGCCCCACATTTGCAGCCTGGCCGGCCGTATCCTACAGCGCTGACCCCCAAGGTGAAGGTGATGGCAGCCCTACACTTCTTTGCCACCGGTACCTTCCAACATACTGTGGCGACTGCTGGTGGGATGTCACAGACCATGTTGAGCTGTGTGCTCCGCGATGTTTTGGAGGCAATGTTGCTATTCCTGAACCGGTACATCTATTTCCCTAGACTGCAACGACTCACTGACGTGAAGAGTGACTTCTATGCCCTGGGGAGGATGCCGCATGTCATTGGCTCCATTGATGGGACACATGTGGCTTTGGTACCACCACAGGCCCAGGAGCAGGCCTACCGTAACCGCAAGCACTACCACTCGGTCAATGCACTGGTGGTGTGTCTTGCAGATATGACCATCACACACTTGTGTGCCCGTTTCCCTGGTTCAGCACACGATGCCTTTGTGATGAGGAGTAGTCGCATCCCCAGGATGATGGCACAGATGCAGAAACAGCGTGCCTGGCTTGTCGGTGTGTACTGACTTTGTGCCATTGTGTGTGATCTGATCTGTAGTATTCTGCCCACTTTTCCGAGTCAGCTAATGTGCACTTGTCTGTCCGTAGGTGACTCGGGATACCCCAACATGCCGTGGTTGCTGACACCCCTCAGGAACCCTGTGACACCAGCCCAGATGCGCTACAATGAGGCACATGGTCGGACCAGGAGAGTGATTGAGCGGACATTTGGTCTCCTGAAGAGCCGCTTCCGCTGCCTCGACAAGACAGGAGGGTCCCTCCCATATGCCCCAGCGAAGGTGTGCAAGATTATCATCGTCTGCTGCATGCTCCACAACCTGGCAGTGCGGAAGGAGTTGCCTCTCATCCAGGATGACAATGACCAACATCCGCCACCTGTGGAGGATCCTGGCCTGGACCACGATGCCAGTGATGATGATGATGATGAGGGCGATGTCCGCACACAGCTCATCACCAACTTCTTTAGCTGAATGTGAGTATCCTGAGGTGTCATGTCAATGATGTGAGTTGGCATGATATGTGTAGGTTGTGCTCTGGTGCTGTTGGAGTGTGTTCATGGGCTACTTGACTGGATGTGTGTAGCGATGTGTGCTTACAGGTGGTCTGTACTCCCCAACAGTGTTGACATGCTAACTTGGTTCTGGGTGGGTATCTTGTAACATGTATTGTGCATGAGTTTTGCTGTTCTGTCCTGTTCTCCATTGCTTTTGACTGTGTGTCATTTCTGTCCTTCACAGGGTACTTTCAGATTCGTTTGGTCAACTGTGTCCACCGACGACGTGATTGTACTTCCAGGGTGGTAGCTGTTGTGTCCCTACAGGTGATGTGCGCCACACCCATGGACTTCCTTCCTTCTACAGTTGTTGACTGTGTGCCCGCTGCCAGGTGGGATTACCTTGCATCTGTAGTGGTTACGACATGTTGCAACTGTGTAATAAACCTGTGCTTCACTTTGTGATGTGCGTTGTCTGTGGTCACACATTTGACTGCCATTTGCTTACTGCACCTGTGGGCTACTTGACTACAACTGGGAATAGGTGTGGTGTCTGTGCATTGCACCGTCTTCCCTGGCAACATTAGTGTAGGCAATGAGTCAGATGGCCTAGGTGTGTATGTGTTGTGTAGCCCTGGTGGTGTGTCTCCCTCATATGTGTCACGTTGCCTTTACTCACATGCCTGTGTTGTACTTGCTGTTGCAGTTCGCATACACAGTGTAATTTTGCAGTTCATCATCCCCATGACAGCACCCACGTTGGAATCACAACAGAGGCAAGTATGGTGTATTAGTGTGTTTATTGTGATACATTTGTGTGAATAGTGCATAGGATGGTTAGTGCTGTACATATATATTGCAATCAGAAGTTCCTAGGTGAATTGAAAGTCCTGGTAGACAAAATCCCCAGTATCGGGGCCACAGTTGTCTGAGACATTGGTCCAACTTGTACTCCCCATGTCATGTGTGGGAGTTGTGTTGCCGTCAACAGGGTGAACAGTTTGTGCACAAAGGTGAACATCCAGAACAGGTTCAGGCTTCCTGGGGGTTGCACTTGGCCATCGGCCTCTCACTTGCCCCTCCTCGGACGACCCCTCTTCTTTGGGGGGGGGGCCTCAAGTACAGGCTGCTGCGGTGCAGGGGACTCTCCGCCAGAGTCAGCCTCCCTCCCTGTGGCAGTTGCAGTTTGTTCAGCACCAGATGTTGTTGGCACACAGGGAGGTGTGGACTGGTTGCTGTTCATCTGGCGGAGGCATTGTAATATGTCCCTGTGCACCGCCGTCATCTCTTGCAGTGCGTCCCACTTGGACTCCACGCGGGACATGTGTGAGTCCAAGCGGGCATGATGGGCAGCCTGCTGCTGTTTCATGTCTCTGAGGAGCCCCACTACCTGGCTGAGATCTCCAGTGCTGGACTGGTACGCATCGGCTATGCGTACCAGTTGTGGGTCATCATGCACACCAGCAACCTCTGCAAGCAGCGACCTCTGTCTCCCACCCTCCCACCACCCCTGCCGACATGTGCAGTGCGTGCAGTGGCACGCACAGATGACCCTGGTCCCCCTTGGGGGTTGGTGGTGGTGGTGGTGTCCATGGCCCCACGTTGGTCCAGGGTCCCTGTGCTGGTGGTGCTCCTTGTTCTGTCCATGTCGGCAGGGATGGTATTTGTGGTGACAGTCGTTGGAGGGGTGGGTGCAGGGGGTGCAGCTGGTGGTCCTGCTGGTGCTGCAACTGGTGGTCCTGCTGGTGCTGCATGTTGACTTGCACCGGATGTGCCAGGTTGGTCTTCTTCGTCCGAGGAGGGCAGAGGCTGTACGACACCAGTGAGCTCCGCATCCTCTTGAGCCTGGGACTGGGACTCCTCAGCGTCTGCTGCTGTGTCCCCATCATCACCTGTTTTTGGGAGACACACACAATGTATGTTATGTTTCTGCAGACATCAATGGTTGACACACCTGACAGTTGTGACTGTGCCTCTGGGTGCGGGCCTGTACATTGCTTGTCCTAAGTTGTCACAGTCAGGGGTTGATATTGGTGTAGCACATTGTCCTGCATTATTTGGGCATTTCTATGTATTTGTTGGGGTGTGAACATGGTCTGCATTGGTTGTATTTGGTTGACAGCCGGCCCTCCTTCCCACCCAGCCAGTCAGTTATCCCACCATGGACTGTGCTTGCATTGCAGGGAGTGCAAGTTGTCTTTCAGGATGTCAGTCAGTGGTGTCCTGCTGTTGGTTGTTGCACAGTTGCCAGCAGGGCCTTGTGCTCCCCACAGCAGTAGCCAGTGTCAGCCATCTTGTCAGTCCTTATCCACTCCCTGTGATGTGAGCATGGTTCAGGGTGGTGTTGATGGGCCAGTTGTGAGGCTGAGCAATATCTGTGCCTACTACTCCCATCATGCTATTGCCTCCACCCCCCTTCCCAGCATGCCCATGCTTCCTTCCTTTTGACTCTGCTTCCCTGTGGGGTGGGCTGCCTGTGCTGACAGGATGGCTGGGAGTGTTGTCCTGGTAGTTGTTTGGCTAAAAGTCCCAAGAGTGTCCATGTGCTTCACACAACATAACCCAGGGTGGAGGTTCTTTGTGGGATCTTGAGTTAGGATGTGAGGCATTGCATTCTCCCAGGTGGGTTATGTGGAGTATGTGTTGAGGGTGTGTGAGAGGGGAGGTGCTTGTGACTATGGTCAGTGCTGCAAGTCCTCCTTCCCACCCAGCCAGATATCCCACCATGGAACGTGCTTGCATTGCAGAGAGTGCAAGTTGGCTTTCAGGATGTCAGGCAGTGGTGTTGTGCTGTTTGTTGGTGCACAGTTCCCAGCAGGGCCTTGTGCTCCCCACAGCAGTAGCCAGTGTCAGCCATCTTGTGAGTCCTTATCCACTCCCTGTGATGTGAGCATGGTTCAGGGTGGTGTTGATGGGACAGTTGTGGGGGTGAGCTATGTCTGTGACTATGACTCCCATCATGCTATTGCCTCCACCCCACTTCCCAGCATTCCCATACTTACTTGCTTTTGTGGGGAGTTCAGTGTGTGTGGGTGTGAGAGCAATGGCAAGATGGCTGACAGTGGTGTCCTGCTGTTGGTTGGTGTGCAGTTCCCAGCATGCCCTTGTGCTCCCCACGACACAGCAACAGTGTCAGACATCTTTGATGGGCCTTTCCACTCTCTGTGGGATGTGCATGCGTGAGTGTGAGCTTGCTGGGCCATGTGGTGGGGGATGTAGAGCTGTGCCTACGACTCCCATCATGCTATTGCCTCCACCCCCTTCCCAGCATGCCCATGCTTGCTTCCTTTTGACTCTGCTTCCCTGTGGGGTGGGCTGCCTATGCTGACAGGATGGCTGGGAGTGTTGTCCTGGCAGTTGTTTGGCTAAAAGTCCCAAGAGTGTCCCTGTGCTTCACACAACATTACCCAGGGTGGAGGTTCTTTGTGGGATCTTGAGTTAGGATGTGAGGCATTGCATTCTCCCAGGTGGGTTCTGTGGAGTTTGTGTTGAGGGGGTGTGTGAGGGGAGGTGCTTGTGACTATGGTCAGTGCTGCGAGTCCTCCTTCCCACCCAGCCAGATATCCCACCATGGAATGTGCTTCCATTGCAGGGAGTGGAAGTTGTCTCTCAGGATGTCAGTCAGTGGTGTTGTGCTGTTTGTTGGTGCACAGTTCCCAGCAGGGCCTTGTGCTCCCCACAGCAGTAGCCAGTGTCAGCCATCTTGTGAGTCCTTATCCACTCCCTGTGATGTGAGCATGGTTCAGGGTGGTGTTGATGGGCCAGTTGTGAGGCTGAGCGATATCTGTGCCTACTACTCCCATCATGCTATTGCCTCCACCCCCTTCCCAGCATGCCCATGCTTCCTTCCTTTTGACTCTGCTTCCCTGTGGGGTGGGCTGCCTGTGCTGACAGGATGGCTGGGAGTGTTGTCCTGGCAGTTGTTTGGCTAAAAGTCCCAAGAGTGTCCCTGTGCTTCACACAACATTACCCAGGGTGGAGGTTCTTTGTGGGATCTTGAGTTAGGATGTGAGGCATTGCATTCTCCCAGGTGGGTTCTGTGGAGTTTGTGTTGAGGGGGTGTGTGAGGGGAGGTGCTTGTGACTATGGTCAGTGCTGCGAGTCCTCCTTCCCACCCAGCCAGATATCCCACCATGGAACGTGCTTCCATTGCAGGGAGTGGAAGTTGTCTCTCAGGATGTCAGTCAGTGGTGTTGTGCTGTTTGTTGGTGCACAGTTCCCAGCAGGGCCTTGTGCTCCCCACAGCAGTAGCCAGTGTCAGCCATCTTGTGAGTCCTTATCCACTCCCTGTGATGTGAGCATGGTTCAGGGTGGTGTTGATGGGCCAGTTGTGAGGCTGAGCGATATCTGTGCCTACTACTCCCATCATGCTATTGCCTCCACCCCCCTTCCCAGCATGCCCATGCTTCCCTCCTTTTGACTCTGCTTCCCTCTGGGGTGGGCTGCCTGTGCTGACAGGATGGCTGGGAGTGTTGTCCTGGCAGTTGTTTGGCTAAAAGTCCCAAGAGTGTCCCTGTGCTTCACACAACATTACCCAGGGTGGAGGTTCTTTGTGGGATCTTGAGTTAGGATGTGAGGCATTGCATTCTCCCAGGTGGGTTCTGTGGAGTTTGTGTTGAGGGGGTGTGTGAGGGGAGGTGCTTGTGACTATGGTCAGTGCTGCGAGTCCTCCTTCCCACCCAGCCAGCCAGATATCCCACCATGGAACGTGCTTCCATTGCAGGGAGTGGAAGTTGTCTTTCAGGATGGCTGACAGTGGTGTCCTGCTGTTGGTTGTTGCACAGTTGCCAGAAGGGCCTTGTGCTCCCCACAGCAGTAGCCAGTGTCAGCCATCTTGTGAGTCCTTTTCCACTCCCTGTGATGTGCGCATGGTTCATGGTGGTGTTGATGGGACAGTTGTGGGGGTGAGCAATATGTGTGACTACGACTCCCATGATGCTATTGGCTACACTGACTTGCCCAGCATACACAGAATTCCTTCCTTTCAGTGGTCTTCACTGTGTGTTGGTGTTGTAGTGGTGGCTACATGTCTGGATGTGTTTGTTAGTTCTATTTGTGCCACTGCCTAGCTGTAGTTGTAGTTGTGTTTGTACATGTGATGACACGGTTAAATGTAACTTTGAGATGGCATGTGTTGTGTTTATCTGACTGACATACACATTTTGGGATGATTCTGTTCTGGTTGCTGTGTAATTGCTATGAGTGCATGGTTTGACTCTCCCCTTGACAGTGATGTGTGTGTGTATTGTGGCAGAATATTGTGTACATTTGTTGTGTACTCACCAGGCTCTGGGATGTTCTCTAGTCCATAGACGCTCACTGGCGGAAGGATGGCCCGCACCTTCTCCTCCCAGGGCCTGAGGTATACTGGCTTGGCAGGAGGGCCACTGCCGGTGTATTAGCTCAGGAGGTAGTCCTTCTTGAGCAGCTCCCGTACCCTCCTGCACACGTCATACCACCTGTTCTGGATGTCAGTCTTTGTGCGCAGACATGGTGATTGTGCGTTCACCCTGTTGATGATCCTCTCCCACATCTTGGTTTTCTGGGAGATGGGTGTCTGTTGGACCAGTGTGCCAAACAGCTGTGGCTCTACCCTGAGGATCTCGTCTACCAGGACTTCCAATTCACAATCTAGGAACTTGTGATTCTTCTTGGGGGGCATGGTGATGGGTGGTGATGGTGAGTGATGTGTGTGTTGGTGTGAGGGTGTGTGAGTGTGTGTTTTGCTGGGTGTATGTGAGGTAGCTATTTGTTGGTGTGCTGATGGTGTGTGGCTTGTGTGAGGGATGAGCTGTGGGTGTGTGGTTGCTGTCTGTTGAGTGCTGGCAGTAGAATGGCATTTGCAAAGGATCATGGTTGGGATTTGTGTCCTTTATATGGGTGGAGTTGTGGGTGTGTCTTTGTTCTCTGTCCCCACCCCCCCCCAGTATTTATTGGCTTTGAAAAATTGCTTGTTTGGCCTTTTTTTGTGTATTTTTCCTTAGTACTTTCTTTGCATGTTGGAAACGTTCTCGTGACCGAGTCGGACCCTGCATTTGTCTCGTACGGTCTTCTCCGTTTCGTTCACGCTGTGTTTGTGCAGTTTTCTATGCTGCGTACGCGTCGGTCGCGGTGTTTTGTGTTACTTCGGCTCGGTTTTGTATGCGTGTCGGTCGTACGGCTTGTCCTCCGTTCGACTCGGTCGTGGTTTTCGCGCCTTGCATCGTACTTAGCGGTTTGGAGTTCGCGTGTACGTTTCGGTTGGATTTGTTCCGGGTGCGTGTCGGTCGGTTCGGTTCGCGTGTTTTTCCGGCCGGATTGCTGTTTTCCGTGCGGCTCGGTCGTTCGGCTTGGGTTCAGTACGTGTCGGTCGGATTTTGCACGCCTTGCATCGTACTTGGCGTGTCGGGCGCCACAGGTACGTGTCGGTCGGAATAAATTCCGGCTCCGAGTCGGTCGGTGCTTTTTCCGGCCCGAATCGGAATCGACCCCATAGTTTTTTATATATATTCATGCCGCATATCGGTCGCAATATTAAATATGCACCCGCTTTTCGCCGTATATCAGCTTTTCACAGGCATATTTAAATTTCTGCCATCAAACTTTTACTTCAATTGCGTCGTGTATCGACATTAATCCCCCAGAAGTTGTCTAAAATCTAATATACAATGAATCAGTTTTATCAGTTAATCATACTATATATCGGTAAAATATGCACATAAATTTCGCCGTATATCAGCAAACGTTTACTTAAATTACGTCGTATATCGACCTACAGCCCCCGATATTATCTATAATCTAATATACAATAAAACAGTTTCAATCATGTCTACCAATTCATAAATGGACATATTGTAAGCATCACTGTTACGCCGTATATCGGCTAGTCCCCCAAATGCACCGCCAGCTCCACCCCACTGTTTAAATCTTTCGAGACTTTTGTCTGGAGGTCAATAATAAAACGAGACTCTAATCTGCGTAGCCTTAGGATTCGGTCCCCCCCTCTGATGTTGACTGGGACATGATCCAGGCCAAAAAATGACAACAGATCCCTGTTGCTATTGTGTACAGTAGCAAAGTGCCTGGCAACTGGGTATGCTTGATCTTGCTTTACAATTGCCCGCATGTATTCAAGAACACGGATTTTTACCGGGTGAATGGTACTTCCCACATACCATAGCCCGCACGGGCATACTAAACAATAAACTACATACGTCGTATTGCAGGTTATAAATTTAGGAATATTTTTTCTGATTTTAGTTTCTGGTATTGTGTAGCCCAAGACCCTTTTACTTGTTTTGCAGGCCTTGCACTTTCCGCATGGATAGAACCCCCTCATTTCTTTGAGAGTTCCCTCCCTAGGCAAGTCTTTTGCTTGAAGACTGTGCACAAGCATATCCTTAATTGCCCTGGCCTTTCTGAAAGTTACTAATGGTCCTATGGGTATATCTTTGCCAATGATTGCATCTGTTTTTAGAATGTGCCAATTTCTTTTGAGGATTCTTTTCAAAGTTACGGCTTCATCCGTGTAGGTGGTAATCATCCTAAATTTGTTTTCACTCAAATCTTTCTTGTTTATGCTTTTTTTGGTTTTACATCTGGTGTTGTTACTTACAAGACTATGGGGCCGATTCCGATTCGGGCCGGAAATCTCTCCGACCGAGCCGGACTCGGAGAGATTTCCGACCGAATCGGACTCTGGTAGCCCGACCGAACGAGTACGATGCGCACGTATGCCATCGGACTCGAGTCGGTCGGACTCCCATTGAAGTCAATGGGAGCCGGTCGTACAACGCGTATGCGGGCTCCCATTGACTCAATGGGTGCGAGGCGGACAAGGGCGCCCCCTACAGCGTGTACGCGGCGAAGCGACTCATGCCGTACACGCACAGGTAGGGGGGACCCATGGGTCCCCCCTGAGTGCGAATTGCGCGGCTACGTGTACAGGGGGGTCCGACACGGACCCCCAAAGTACGGCTCCGACTGCTCTTTCGAGCCGGAGTGCACGGCTCGGTCGGACTGCTCGCGGCGCGCATCGTACTTACCCGGCCGGGGAACGTCTCCATTGCGCGGTGCGAGTCGAGTCCGAGCGAGTCGGTCGGTGCGGTTCGACCCGGGAACGAGTCGGTCGGAGCGGTCGGGACGCCCGGACGAGTCGGTCGGCGAATTCGCATCGTACTCGCTCGCCCGGATGCGCGTACGACTCGGTCGGGAAATAGGGCTCCGAATCGGATCCGGTTAAGCCGAATCCGATTCGGAGCCCTCCCGGCCGAGATCGGAACCGGCCCCTATGTCTAGGGATCTGCCGTACCCTTTTCAATGTTCTTTCCAAAAGCGACCCTTCATAGCCTCTGTTTATAAATCTAGCAATACAGTCCTGTGCTGCCTGCTCAAAGTCACAATTCCTCGTGCAGTTCCTTTTAAGCCTCAAAAGCTCTCCATATGGAATGCTTTGTACTAATTTAGGCGGATGACTACTAGACGCATGAAGCGTCGAGTTCCCAGCCGTAGGCTTTCTGTATAGAGCAGTGTTGATTTTACCATCATGAATAAACACCTTAAGGTCAAGGTAGTTCACTACCACTGAACTAACCTCACCCGAAAAGTGTAAATTCAAAGTATTGTCATTCAAGTTTGCAATGTATTCATAAGCAGATTCTGTTGACCCTTTCCAAACCAGGAACAGGTCATCAATATACCTTTTCCAGGTAATGACCTCTCCTGATCCATACACTCCCTGATGCGACCTGGGCACCCGCTCCTCCCACCAGCCAACGAACAAGTTCGCATAGCTGGGAGCGAAGCAAGTGCCCATCGCAGTCCCTGAGATCTGCTTGTAATAATCCTCTTTGAAGAGGAAAATATTATTAGTCAAACAAAACTCAGTGAATTCTAGCAGCATCACATTATGTGCTGCATATTTCAATGGACGTTTATTTAGGTAGTATTGAATGGCCTTCAAACCACTAGAATGTTCTATACATGTATATAGGCTGGTTATATCTAATACAACCAGTCGATAGGATGGATCCCATTCCAAAGCTTCAATGCAATTAAAAAAATCTTTAGTGTCCTTCACATAGGACTTCAACTGTGACACTGCCTGAAACAGAAAATAGTCAATAAACATAGACAAGTGTTCTGTGAGACTCCCTTGCGATGATATTATAGGCCTCCCTGGAGGACACTGAGTATTTTTATGGAGCTTTGGAATATGATAAAATGATGGTACAATAGGATTTAAATTTCTCAAGAATAAATATTCCTCTGTCCCCAACATAATTCTATCATACCATTCCTTTATTAATGTATGGTATTGTTTAATGCTTTCATTATATTTTGCTTTACTGGATCTTTCATAATTTCTACTGTCCGATAGCTGTCTCTTGGCTTCGTTGCAGTATTGTTCCTTTGTTTGGAGGACAACATTTCCACCTTTATCCGAAGGTTTACACACCAATGTGCTTTCCTTTTCGAGATTCTTTAAAGCATCCCATTGGTCCTTCGTAATATTCATGGCCCTTCTCTTGTGTTGCTTATTAGTTCTTATTTTCAGCAAATCATTATTGACTGCTTCCGAAAACACATCGATAGCGTCATAGGGCAACTGCGGAACAAATTGTGAAGGTTGTTTAAAAGGACTTTCTTCAGTCTGTTGTTCAATGCCCACATGCTATCGCGCTATCGCCATAGTGGTAATGTGAACTGTATTCAATTCATACATGTTTACTCTATATGTTAAACAGCGCATGTGCACAGTACAAGAAGGACGCTATTGTAGTTACAGGATTTTGACATGTATGCCTGAATACAAGTCTGAAAAATATTGTTTAACATATAGAGTAAACATGTATGAATTGAATACAGTTCACATTACCACTATATTTATGTTTGTATGGCTATGTAAGTATATATTTATATATAGTATTAAACGTTGCTTACATTTATTTAGTTTACATTATATTAATGTTATATATTATGTATTAAAATATTTAAGATTTACTATTTTAAACTATATATATACATATATATATATATATTTATATATATATATGTGTTAACAAACAATATTTTTGTATGTTTTTTATTGATATTAGCGTGAAACAATTTTTTTCTATATTTTTTACCTACCATTATAAGTATAGGGAAACAATATTTTTGCAATCAACATTTTTTACATGATATATCTGTATCACAATATTGTTGTGATTGATATTATGTAAGTAATCTGAGCCTTCTACTTCTATGTCCTGAGATCAATGAGTTGTGGCATAATTTAAATATAATTTCCTTGTGAATATTTTGAAGGAATAAAGAGTTTCTTTTGAACGAAAACCATGCAATTTATATTCTTACATTGAAATTGAGGTAAATGCCTTTCTTAGTTATGGAGATTAATACATTTGGGGGCATATTCACAAGGACTTATCGCCAAGTTATCGGCACTTTAGCGCATCAAAAGAGGAGGTAGATTTATCGCCCCATTCACAAGCGGGTGCAAACTGCAGACATCGCCAGTATTCCCGCGATAACTGCCGCAAAATTTATCTCCACGGGTGACACTACCAACTAACCCTAATGAGATGCAGAGTAGGCGTTCCCGTGCAAAAACTCACGAAAACACCACTACACCACTTTCACAACGAACTACCAGATCTGCGATGCGAGTCAAAACCACGTGATAAGCTGCAGTAGCAGCAGGGATTTAACACCTGCCAATTGCTGGTGTTAAGCAGGATGACTACCTGCAGCAGGTAACGGAGCCCCGCCCACAGCCACACCCGAAGAACAACCGACGCCATGGAGCTACTCATCATGCAGCTTGGAGCCCCAACAGGGCCACAACACCCACCGCCACCACCCCCAGGACCGCCACCACCCCCAGGACTGCCACCACCCCCAGGACCCGGACCGCCCCCCCCCCGGACTACCACAGAGGCAGCGCAGAGTAAGACAGCAGACCTACCGAAAACGCACTAGTGTCACAGACCTAACGCCAGAGGAAGTCATTGCCCACTACAGGCTCAAAAGGACAACCATCCTCCGCATCATGACCCACATCGGCCACAGGCTGATGGTCCCAACACAGCGGCCAACCAACATCCCTCCGCAGACAAAGCTGCTGGCTGTGCTGCACAGGTTGGCCTCTGGTACCTTCCAGCCAACAACTGCCAGAGTCGGAGGAGTCTCACAGCCAGCCCTATCAAAGTCCATCACACCTGTCCTGGATGCCATCATCAGCTTCATACCCCAGTACCTTCACTTCCCCCACACTGCGCAGGAATAGCTGGAGACCAAGCAAGGCTTCTACGTCATAGCTGGATTCCCTCACATGTTGGGGGCTATTGACTGCACACATGTCCTACTTGTGCCCCCTGCGGACATTGCACACATCTACCGCAACAGAAAGCACACGCATTCCATCAATGTGCAGGCAATAGTGGACCACCGGGGAATGTTCACCAATGTCGTCGCAAACTACCCAAGCAGTGTGCACGATTCCTACATCTTCCGACAGTCCATCATCAACCAGCGCTTCCAGGATGGCACCTATGGAAATGCACTGCTCATTGGTAAGTACCAAATCAACACACCACACACCTCAAATCCACCATCACACAACGCACAACTGTGGGAATGCACACGTGACAAAACCACATACAACATGTTGATCAACATGCCCACCTACCAGACACGACAACACAACTCCATTGGGATCCTGGGCTTCCCATGTACACAAGCCAGCTACATCATGGCACCACAGCCACACAACAGCTGAATGTGTTGAGAGGCGGAAAGCAGGCATGTGCGAAGGAGGCAAGTGACCCATGAATGTGGATGTACACAACGACAAGTGTGGCGTGATTGTGCCGGACAGACTTGGGTATGCAAACCACAGATATGTCCATGCAGACATTAACTGCTGGTGTCCGGAGAGTAGTGGACAGTGGACGCAACCATGTCACCTCAGGCTGTGGGGTAGATCGCGGAAATGTTGCTCGCTGCGTCCCCCCCTGTGTGCGTGAGCGTAGTGGGTTGGCCCGGCGTACGCCAGGCCTGCGCAGGGGTGTGGATAAAAGCACCGTGGCGCTGAGCGTGGTGCTCTCCCGGAATGGCCTACGTGACTGCCAGGGCGGCGCCTCTCAGCCCACCACGAGGCCGACGCCGTGAGCAGCGGGGCCTGCGACCCTGTGCGCCTGCTGCACCCCAGGCCGATGATCCCCAGACCCGGCTTGCCCGCCCCAGCGCACCCAGGCCGCACTGCTCACCTGCTGACACCGGCGTGTGTAAAAGAGGGCCCACCACGTGCCGGGGCAAGCTCCAAGCCCCATGCCCGCGACCTTGGCAGCCTCCTCAGTCCATCGCTGTCCTCCGTGACACAGGCCCCCAGCAGTCCTTATTCGTTGACATACTCCACCGCTGCAGCCGGCCTACACTGCAGTCCAGTTGGTCCCACATCTAGAACTGAGTCTTGATTAATCAATGGCAGAGTTCATGCCAGTGAACGCAGGGAGAGGAGCGAGAGGAAGATGCGGTTCAGTCCAGTGGAAAAATGGATCTCCGTTACGGAGGAGGTCGACCACTAGCAAGGACTGACCTGGTGCCACTAACCCTGTGCGCCGTGAGTCACCGTCAGCCTCCGGCAGAACATTGTTGGTGTCTGAGCCTGTGGCCTGGGGGTTGTCATCAGCAACTGGCAGGTACGGACTTGGTGTTTGGCATGAGTCTGTGGCATTCATATCCGCCATGTTGCCGGACACAGCTGGTATGTGCCCTCTGCATCATGTCCTGGGGGTGCACCTTCCATTCTCCCCCAAGACACTCCGCGACAACCACCTTTGATACCTACGAGACCCTGCTCTGCTCTCATGACCCTACCCCAGTGCCCCGCAAGTCAGCGTCCCGTGGCGGTAGGCCCGTGTCGGCCGTTGTGCATCCGGGGCCGCTAACTCTGTGCAACTCAAGTCATGGGCCCTTGCTGGTCGAACATTGCATTTCTGAGTGCCTGATGACTGTTGTAGTTGTTGCCAGCACCAACCACTCCCTGAGGGCTGGCTTACACTCACCCCACACACAGCCAGCACAGGCCTCACTGGACTAGTGGGCCTGCCAACGCATCATGCCGAACCAAGTATTGACTCTTTTCTCTCTGCACTGTCACAGGTGATCAAGGATATGCACTCTGCCCTTGGACGATGACACCCCTCCGAGACCCGAACACACCCGCCCAGAGGCAGTACAATGCGGCCCACATACGCACCAGGGGCATTGTGGAACGCACATTTGGCGTGTTGAAGTCACGTTTCAGGTGCCTGGACGTCACAGGTGGAAGGCCCCTGTACAGACCAGACATTGTGTGCAAGATGATCGTTGCATGTTGTGTGTTGCATAACATCTGTGTACGCACAAATGCCCCATGGATCCAAGTGCCAGAAGCACCGGACGATGGGGCAGGTGGCCCACATCCCACTGCAGCTGCGGCAGGAATAGCCCGAAGGAACACCATCATTGCCAATTTCTTCACATGAGCACGTCACATTGTGACCGTCCCTGGCAATGATGGAACAGTACAAAATGTCCACCGGCACAGCATGTGTGAATAAAAAATAATTGCAGGTTACAGGTTGTACTCGTACACAGTTTCCTGCTATGCCAGATGTGATTGGCCATGTTGTGCACATATGCGGCACCAGTTGTGTCCTGTGTTCTGTTGTGGAGGTGTTGCTGTTTGTACCACGATGTTGTCAATGTTGAGGTGCCCTTATTCTTATGTGCGTGTCGCTCCTGCAGCTCTGATTTGGCTGCCACTTAACCCTTTCATGCGGTGTGCCTTTCAGTTCTGTGCTTCTACAGTGCTGAGATGTTGCAGACTTGGGTAACTTGTGCTCTTTGTCGATTTGTGACTCTTGGGCATGGTTTGTCCGCAGATGTGTTGTTGATGTCAGGGGTTGCTTGTGCAGGTGGATGTGTCCGAGTGTGACCTGCTCCTTTCCGGTTGTGGTCCGCACTCAGCCACCTCAGTGTCGTGGCGTGCACATTGTCATGATGATTGGACTGCAGCCATGCTACTCGTCATATGGTGTCTCTTGCATTGTCAGTGTGGCTGACGTATATGCATGTTTGCTGTGTTTCGCACGTGTGCATGTGTTGGTTGTGTGATTGGTGATGTGTTGGGTGGGGGCCCCTTTGGGCACATGGTGGACGTGGGGCTACTTGGTGTTTGTGTGTGTGCTGAAGTGTTCCCGTGGGATCAGGGACATGATCCAGAGTCATTGTGGGTGTGCAGTGTGCTCTGCTTAATTATGCATGTGTGCCATTGTGCCCATCTCCCCCCGTCCCCCCACTCCCTGGTCGGTACGCACCCTGTTGATGTAGTGTCAGGTCATGTTGAGCAGTGTCCGGATCCCCAACTCCTGTCACCGTCACCCGACTGATGACTGTGGCCACCATTTTCTCCATGTCATTCGGCTCCTGGTGTTCTGCTGGCCCCCCTCCTCCGAAGTGCGTTGCTGCTTTCATGTTGGCAGCGAGTTTCTGCTTGGTTTTGCCATTCACATCAATCCAGCGCCTCTTGTCCTCCTCGGCGCTGCGATGGCATTCACATGGTCCAAGATGGTGTGCCATCTTTGCCTCTTTGTTGCCAATGACACGTTGGAGGTGACGTACAGTTGGTGGTGGTGTTCTATCTAATCCGTGACGTTCATCGGGTTTTCCGGCAGACTGTACCCCGTCTTCCTCTTCCTCTTCTCATTGCCCTTCCACGACCCCTGGATTCCTGGCTGTTCCTCCGTGGGGCTTGTGGGGTTCATGTTGTCCTCTGCAGTCGGTCAGGGTGCATCCGTGGTACTCCGCAGTTCATTTCCTTTTTAGTGGCATTTTCCGTATGCTATTCTTGTGCTTTTTCCTGCATTACGCGTGGGTATTGCTGGCCTCTCGCTGGTTATCACTGTTTTCTTATCGTGTTTGGGCCCATCGCGACTTTTTACGCGTTGGGGTTTGTGTTTTTATCTCCGTCGCAGTGGTTGTATCGCGGACATTGGCCGCGTTTTCGGGAGACTAAGGGCATGTATGTGTGCCACATGGCACTTTGAAAAATGCTAAAAAGTGCATTTTCCAAGGTAATCGCAAATTACCACCAACTTGAAGTTGGTGGTAATTTGCGAGTCCTTACAGCAATATCGCAATTTGCGATGGCTACTAAAATAGCATTTAGAGAATCGCAAATTGCGATCCTCTAAATGCGTGCGCAAAATAGGGACTCGCAAATTTTGCGATTCCTTATTTTGCGAATGGGTTTTTTCCTACCTACATTGCACAAAGCGTATTTGCGATCGCAAACGCTGAAATTCTGTGAATTTCAGCGTTTGCGATCGCAATTTTGCATGATACATCTGGCCATTAGGGGCCAGATGTATCAACATTACATTTTGCGAGTCTATAATAGCGGATTTTACCGATTCGCTATTATAGACTCGCAAAATGCAATGTATGTAGAAATCTGCTAATATTTTGCGACTCCAACACATTCCTAATTTGCGAGTCGCAAATTGCGAGTCGCAAATAAGGAATGGCTTCCCATTCATTTCTATGGGCCAAGAGGCCCATAGGAATGAATGGGAATTGCGTGCGCAATTTGCGAGTACCCAACAGGTACTCGCAAATTGCGCTCGCAATTTCAAGGGTGCAAGAGTTCCTAAAGGACACCCTGTTGCACCCCTGAAATGTGCATGTGTGCACATGTGGCGCACATACATGCCCTAAAGGCATGTATGTGTGCCACATGGCACTTTGAAAAATGCTAAAAAGTGCATTTTCCAAGGTAATCGCAAATTACCACCAACTTCAAGTTGGTGGTAATTTGCGAGTCCTTACAGCAATATCGCAATTTGTGATGGCTACTAGAATAGCATTTAGGGAATCGCAAATTGCGATCCTCTAAATGCGTGCGCAAAATAGGGACTCGCAAATTTTGCGATTCCTTATTTTGCGAGTGGGTTTTTTCCTACCTACATTGCACAAAGCGTTTGTGCGATCGCAAACGCTGAAATTCTGTGAATTTCAGCGTTTGCGATTGCAATTTTGCTTGATACATCTGGCCCATAGTCTCTTTCTTTTTTTCAGTAAATGACATAAAGGGACAGAATGCATCCCAGCAAATATCTTCAAGGTGGGAGAGCTGTCCTCCACAGCCTGCAATAACCTGACGTTTTGCTCCACATTGTTACCTGTAGAGATCATACTATTGTGATTGGAAGCACTGACAAAGAATTACATAATTCAAGGGACTCCAAATGGGCAAGGATAAAACGGCCAAACCAGTGTAAGGTAATTATGTTACTCAATATTCAACTCCTCCACCAAAATCTCAGAGAACCACAAGGCAAACAAGCACCCTTTTGCCACCTGGCATTAATGCTCAAAGTGTTGAACCCTCAATGACTGACTTACTCCTAGCCATTCGAAACTTGAGAGGTGCACTAGAAAACAAAATAGATGCAATGTTGATTGAAGGCAACCTGTTGCACATGGAATTGAGGAAAATGGCAGAGCGGGTCCAAACAACTGAAGATGACATCAAAGGATGAAACTTGTAGTTTATACCTTAAGGTACAGAACGTCTAAACCGAATGCACTAACTAAAGGCCTGGAAGATAGAGTGAAGATGTGGAAGGCTGCTCCAGACAAAATAACCTGGGATTTTTGGTCTTTCTTGAATGATCGGAAGGGATGTCAACCAAATTATTCCTCTAACAATGGATCCTACAGGTGCTCAAACCCCAGCACTTCTCAATTATTTATTCAGGAAAAACAGCTCACAGAGACCTGGTCTCTAGACCCCCTCCAGGAGCCCCTATGAGAGCTTTCATAGCCATCTATCTCAATTAGAGAGACAGGAACTGTACCCTACAAGTACCACAACACGATGACACCCCAATTAGAAAATCACACAATTTCTATATTTCCTGACTGTACACAAAAAGTGCAAAAACAAAGGAAAACATTTAACAACGTGAAGCAAAAGCTTAAGTCATTGAACTTCAAATACATGTTGTTACATCCAGCTTGCCTATGAATAATAGCAAGGGGTAAGAGCAACTTTTTAAATACACCAGAGGGTATGTGGGCTTGGCTAGAGATGTGGGATAAAGCACCTGAAAGGAGAACCAGCAGAATCTGCTGCAGTTTGGGCAGGAATGGAATGGGGAAATCAGAAAAATTGAAATTACAAGGAATAGAGGTCCTACATTCCATTGAAAGACAGTGCCAAGATTCCACTCACCTGAAGACTCAGAAATTGCAGGAGCAAAGACAGTGCTCCCAATAACTCCAAGGAACAATCACCAGCACGAAGCACAACATGTGCCAACTGTTGTGCCCAAGAAGGGGAAGAATATGGAAGGGATGAGAGGGAAGAGAAGATGGACTTCTAGGCTCTAACCACAGCAGACATGCACCTCAGCTGTTAGATCCTAGTCTTCTCACAACACCTTACAAAAGGAGATTAGAAGAAGACCATTAGAAAGGCATGGAGACAACGATAACTAACCCCCTTTTCCCCTCTGATCAACTCACCAAAGGTTTAAACAGTGGGTAATCCCAGCAAGGTATTCACACAGAGTGAAAGGCACTTGCAATACCAGATGTAGAAAAGGAAAAGGTTATATTCAATAGTTCCCCCTCCTGGGGTGATAATTCATGGTCTGCGCACAGTCCTAGATCTTTTTTGGGGTGTGTTATTACTTTAATAAGACTCAATGTCATGCAAAAATGTCTTTCTTTTTGCTGGCTGTGAAAGCCGCAGTTAAGTAAATAGACTGTACAGAGCAAAGGTCCAGGCTGCTAATGGGGGTGGGGGGGAAAGAAAACAAGGAGCTGGAGACCAAAGGTAGGATGTGGGTAATAGAAAGGAGGGTCCAATTGACAGGCTGTCCCAGCAGGACATTGGGAATGAGGAGCGGTGTGAGAAGTTGGCCTGGTGTATGATGTCCACTAATTAAAGTGGGCACCTTGCACCAGTCCAAACAACCCTTATGGTGATTTAAGAGGTCAAAGATAACCTTAGAAAGCTATCCAAGTGGTAGCTGTGGAGAGCAGCCTTCAGGCTTAGTCTTGAAGGAATGTTAAGCAGCTTGTTTTACCAGAATGCAACCTTATTGTATTAAATGAAAGGAGAACCACACAGTAGTTATAAAAATATGTATTTATTATTATAACACACCCTAAATACCTCACAGTATCTGCTACATGTAGAGAAACACAAAGCAAACAATAGTGTAGCACAGAAACAAACGTAAGTAGCACTAATACACAGTGGGCTCCAGGGGGAGACCAAACCATGTAGTAAAATAGTGGTATAAGAACCACGACTCGAGTCAAGACAGTGTCTAGAGGATGTAGAATCGCTGGGACCCCAAGGAACCACCCAAGGTGAGTAGATAGGGACCCCACGGAGGACGGGTGCAGTGTGAGAACACGACCGCGTGCTACATACAATTCAATGGGAGAGTCGCGGTTGCAGTTTTAAAGTTTAAGGACCCTTCCCAGTGGATTACGAGGAAGCCCTTTGGATCACAGGAGGTTTTAGAGCCACCCCACCCGTGGATACCGTAGTACCAGAGTTACCTATCCCAGGGAAGCCGGGTGCATAGGGCTGAAGTGGTGTCGGAAACCGTGGTCGATCTCAATGGAGGACTTCAAGGAAATGCCACTGCGGGAAAGAAGAAAAGTGTCTGTTGGAATCCAAAGGTAGATTTGGGTTGAAGAGTACCTGAAAGCAGAGGGGACAGAGTCTGGGTCACTCAGGAGTGACCAGGGGCTCGGTAGACGAATCCCCACTGATGTTGGGTGCTTCAGGTGCATTGGGGGGGTTCTTAACTCTGCAGCCACCAGGACCAGGAGATGTCGAGGACAACCAGAAGCTGGATACAAGCTGTCTCATGAAGGATGTCGAGTGCTGAGGGGTCGGTGTCCTGTTGGAGCACCAAGAAGCCTTGGCAGTGACAACCCATGAAGATGGTCAAGAGGAGTTACGGTTCGGAACAGCAAGGCCCAGGAGACTCACCAAACACAGGGGAGTCGGGGCAAGACTGGAGCAATCAGGGAAGCCCAAGAAAAACAGTGTTGATCCTCATGAGGACCCACAGGCCGGAGGCACAGGAGTCGCAAGGGGACCTCAAGCAGAATTACAAAGCAAAAGCCCACGAGGCACTCAGTGCAAGGAGGCCAAAGTTCTTTGGTGGAAATAGTGCCAGAGGTTGGGGCTACTTGGAGCCCAGTGCACTTGTTTTGGGAACGCCAACAAGCATATGCACTTGCAAACGTACACCGTGCACAGGGGTGCAAGTATTGTAGCCCCCACGAGGGATTCTGACCTCAAACTTGGTGAGAGGGCATCTTGCACCTCGAGGGACGTGGGACCCACCTCCTGGGTTGCTGGAGCCTACAGAGTCTGCAGGAGCAGCACACCGGTCAGTTGTGTTACAGTGCCTGCAATTGCAGGGGAGTGACTTCTTCACTCCAAGGGAGATGTCTTTGGTTGTCCTTGATGCTCCACAGGTCCTGTATGGAGCCTGTATAGTGCACGGGCACAGATGATGCTTCAGACTGAGAGGGAGACAAATTCGTGCCCAAACGAAGTCCAGCAAAGTTCAGAGTGTCCAGACGGTCGAAGGTCAGTGGTTTCTTGTTCAGAATCTTGTCCACTTCGAATCTAGGGTCCTACAGCCAGGTAAGCCCTTTTGTACCCACAGGAGAGGGTTGGAAAAATTCAGGGGACCCTCCCAGGGGAGGGTCAGGACAGTGGGGTGGTTACTCCCATGTCCTTTGTCCAGTTTCGCACCAGAGCAGGAGCCAATGGCTACCAGGACTGGTTTGAACTGGACTATGCATAGGGACACCAAATGTGCCCCTCATGCAGACTTTTGGTCGCTGGCAAGCGCACCCACCCAGGCCTAATACACTAAATCCTGTCTGGGAGGTGGTCACACCTCCCTGTGACAGGATGCCTATTGCTCTGCCTTCCCCTGCTCGAGCTTGGCTCAGCAGCAGGAGGGCAGAAATGTGTCTCTGGTCGGCAGCAACCCTTTTGGCCTGCCCGGGACTAGAAGGGTGGTACCGAGAACACCAGGGACCTCACAAAGCTCATTTCTGAGGGGTGGAATCATACCTCCCACACCCGTTACCGGTGTGGGGGTATGATTCCACAATTTTTGATACCAAACACGATAGGGTTACTTTCAGCCGTTTTAGAGTTGGTCATCACGCGGTCGCATAATGCCACTCTATATGTCGTAAATGGCTGCAGCACTAACAACCCGGGAGAATGGACTCCGTAGGCTGTAGGGGTGTCCTGCTCATGCAGTGGCACCCTCTCACTTAGAACCAAGCACCCTGCCTTCAGGATTGTCAAGGCCGGCTATAGGGGTGACTTATAGGTTTTAAGTGTAGTGACCCTTAGATATAGTAAACCTATATCTTAAGTAAGTGGTGCATGCACCAACTTACACAGGCTGCAATGGCAGGCCTGTAGATCAATTTTGCATGGCCTCTCATGGGTGGCATAATACATGCTTCAGCCCATGTGAGGCCTCTGGGGTACCTATGCCCTGGGTACATGGGTACCATATACTGGGGACTGACAAGGGTATCCCAGTATCCAATCTGGAGTGTGCCTATGTACATGAAATAACATTTTAGGGAGAAAGCAGATAGACTGGGGTCCTGATTAGCAGGATCCCAGTCAGACTAGTCAAAAACAGGGTAACATCAAGCAAAAAGTGGGGGTAACCATAAGAAGCAGATCCTACTTTCCTACAAGCGGGGGTTCCAAATTCCCCAAAAGGTTGTCAAACAATCAGGAGCACAGAATCTAGTTAGACAGTTGTCAATAGTTTGGAAGAGGGTGATCAAAACCATTCTAAAAAGGCCCCCATTTAATCCTTATATTACACTATGGTGAATTAAGCCATTCAGAGATATTAATAAGAACATGTCAATGGTTGGAAGGGGCGAGGGTCGAACAGTGGGAAACTTGGAAATGACCATGATCTTTTGGGAGGTATTCCACAGATTGTTGTCTTCTGTAGCTTAACCCCTTTTTATTGGCATTTGGACTCTATGCACTTTACTCCTGCTAACCAGTTGTGAAGTGCTTGTGCTCTCCTTGCTATACATAGTAAAATTAAACATCCATCTAATTGGCACATTTAATGTACTTATAAGTCCTTAGTATATGGCACTATATGTACTTAGGGCCTGTAACTTAAATGCTACAAGTGGGCTGCAGCATTAATTGTGCTACACACAGATGTGGCACAGAAAAATGTATCTAAGTCCTGTTACTGCATGCTGAATTCAGTTTTAAACTGCCATTTCAACCTGGTGAAATACATATTTTGTCAGGCTTAAACCTTCCTTGCTAATACTTACAAGTCACCCCTAGGGTAGGCACCGAATGCCCATAGGGCAGGGTGCATGTGTAGTTATGTTTCACATGTCTGGAAGTGAAAAACCTCTAATGTTTTTCACTGTGACAAGGCTGGCTCTCACATAGAAAAGAACAAGTATACAATGTAACTCCTTATAATGCAAGACTTAAGCTTGGGACTAGCCAGAAAAATGATTCAATGACTAATTGGAATAGGAGTTTAAAATGAAACCTAAAAGTCGAGTCATCAGATTTAAATTACTATTTTGAAAATGCCACTTTCAGAAAGTTGGCATTTTCCTGCCTAAACCAAATGTGCTTCTCTGAAAGTATCCAGGGTTACCTGACTGTTAATGGCTCTCCTGTGGTGTGATGTGTATTCCTCCTAGACAGCCAACAAAGGGCCTGGGTGTGGAGAGGTGAGGGTCTTCCTGGCAGGATGACTGGGGAGGTTGTGCCCTTGCCCTGATTCAACTTCAAATGGTAGCCTGGGGCTATATCTAGTCCTTCCTCATTTCATAAGAACCATAACCTGTAACTGGCAGTTGCAGCTCACACCTGTGCATGTCTGCCCCCTGTTTTACTAGCCAGACTAGAGTCAAACTCAAGAGAAAGGGAAGGGAAGAACTGACCAGAACCAGATTTAGAGTTTGACAAAGGGGTGTCTGTACCCATAGGCTGGCCCTGGGCATTAAAGCGACATCCACAGAACCTGAAATCAGAACACTCCTGGACCTTTGAAGACTCAGAAGATGGAGTGCTCTGCTTTCTGAAGCCTGAAGGAAGGCTGGACGTGCTTGCCTTGAATCCAGGACCCCAGATGTGACTCCAAGGGTCAGTTGGCTGACCGCCTGTGTGAACTACAGGAACACAGTATATTCTGGAGGCCTTTCATACTTCCCAGCTGACCAAACCGAACTGGACCTGACTTGGTCCCCTCTGCTGGCCTCTGTGGGAGTGCGTCCTGACCCCAAGTGCGTACTCAAGGTCCTGGACCCTTATCTGGAGTTTAAAACCTAATGAGAATTGGCAACATCTACTCTGATATTGCTTCTATATTATGTGGTAAACCTCATGGTTCCCTTTTAGCCCCTACCCTTTTTACCATGTACTTGAAACCAGTTAGAGAGATGTCCTAAAGGGTCTGACATTGCAATTCTTCGCTTATATCTGAAACTATTGCCATTTCAGGACATTGGAACCCTAAAATCCTGCAATAAAAAACTTTGAGAATGGATGTCCATAAACATGTTGAGACCGAATCCTGAAAAACTGAAGGTTTAAACAAAGATCTAATGACATTCAATTGCATGTCAATTGATTGTTGAACCTGCACTCAATCGTATTCTCTATCTTACCAGCAACGGAAGAACATTTGCTGGGCTTCAGGCTGTGATACCATGTGCACCACTTGAGAAGATAGGCAGTTTCATTACCACATCTTCTCAAGTGGTGCACACAGTTTCTGCAGATAAATCAACATTGTACTATCTAAAAAAGTTAACTCCTTTTCCCCAACCACTGGACTTCAGACTAGTTGTTCATGTTGTTGTGGTTTCTCATATTGATTATGGAAAATCAACTTTAAGTAGAGTGCCAAATCCAACCACTTATTAGGGCACACCTCCACTCACTCGCTTTTTCCATCATTCTTTCATAAATTTTCACAGTGACTGCTCAGCATCTGTGTTCTCAAGGCCTCTCATCACCATCTTTTACTTCATACCTTCTACTCCCATCCTTCTATTACATTTCTTTCTGAGTCGCTAGGTCTCCAGATTCTTTTTCTTTCTCCTGTCAGTCACCCCTGCTTATTCTCACCTCATTGTTTTAAGTCCTTCTCTACCTTTGCTGTTAGCTTCTGCAAATTTCACATTCTTCAGTAAGAATTTTTTATGGCTATCTGTGCCAGAGTTCACTATCTTAGTCCTTATTATACCACCTTGTTCAATGTAAGAGACTATTTGGTTACCTGCTCGGACATCACTTAAAATAAATAGATAAATAAATAAATGGATGAATAAATAAATAGATCTCCTACACGTCACAACAAAGCTACCCTCCTGAACATTTGGTCTTTAGTGTCTAATGCAACTTCCATATCTATCCTCTTCCAGGACTATGACATTTATCCTATTGCACTCAAGGAAACCTGTTTCTGCTTATCCTCTGTTACTAGGGGTTGTCTTTATCCTGGAGGAATCCCTTCAAGGGAATCTAGTTTACTCAATATAATCCTCCTCATTCCAGTGCCTTACTTTGGAGCTAACAAGCACAACATCTAAAACCACTGAGGCAGTACATCTACTGCTCATCTGACAGCAAAACGGTTTTATGCATCTTTTAATTGATTATATCACTGTCAGTTGAACACTCACTTGAAATCCTTGACTCAGGATAGTGTGCATCCAGGGGAAGAGACAGAGATAACCTGTACAAGAGGAGAAGGAGAATGTAAGATTCCCACACAAGATATTGGACTCAGAGAAGGAGGTGGAGTCAAGGAGGACGTCAGACATTTCCCAAGGAAGCCAACATCGAGATTTACATTGGAGGGAGTGAGGGGTGCGGAGACACCGCAGGGAGAGAATAACCCTGCTGAAGGACAGTAGAAAGAAAGTAGCTGACACAGGAAATCGGCTTAGGAAGAGGATCAAGAAAGCGCTCATGCTGAAGGTTCCTTGAGGGGACAGGAAGCCACCAGCTACCTGGCAGGTGTCTCAGAACTGTGTGCTCAAGGCAAGTGACAAAGGCAGGAAATTGATGGGTGGAACTGAGTGAAACCTAAAGTAATAGAAGAAAGTTATTTGGATAGAAGATCCTATTAACCAAAAAGAATTAGACTGATCAGACCACTTCTTCATTCTTTTCAAAGTCCAGACCTTAACATACTATCCCAGTGCTAAACTGGAGATGGAAATGGTAAAAAATATAGATCTCAAACACACTGAGCAGACAAGCATTGGCAAAACCAACACGTCTAGCGTTAAGGTGCTACCACATGCAATCAGAGGCAAGCAAAAATACACATATATTATGTGTGCTGTGCCTCTGTGTAATCTGTTTCTTTCTGTGTTTCCTAAGTATGTTCCTAAGTATGTGCCCTGTTTTTGGTCCCGAGGATTGTAACGCTGGTTGATGTTATAGTCCCCAAAGGTGCAGTGCTGATGCAACGCAGCAACCCAAGCTTAGGTGCTAAATACAGAGCACAGTCATAGGAAGCAGAGAAAGAGGCATCTCCAGTGACTGTGCCATCGTATACTAAGGAAGCCTATCAAATAAAGTTACATTGTCACACAGTGTTGGACTTGGCCCTGCTTGCATGGTCATCCCGGAACTTTTTGCCTTCCTCCCAGCCTTTTTCCTAACATAGGGTTGGTGGTTTCAGGACTCTGCGCACTTTAGCACTGGCTAGCGGTGCAAAGTGTATGTGCTTTCTGCTTTCCATAGGCTTACATTAGGAACCCCCCCCCCCTTATGGGATATCTCCTAGCTGGAATGAAATATGTATGCCATGTTTGGTATGTGTGGAATGGAAATAATAAATGCTGCGCAATGGTGTGCACAGATTTATTTTCACCATTGTAGAAATGCCACTTTTAAAACATGTGCATTTCTGTGTGCTGTGTGCCTGCCTTGTGTAGTGCTGGCTCCGCCCCCTGGGGTGTGTCTGTCTCCCAGACCCCAGCTCAGGAAGGGAGGAGGGAATTCTGGCAGACAGGGTGCTCTACACCTCCCCCAAAACCAGTTGGGTCCGGTTTCCCCAGAGACCCTTCTAGAAGCTTCTGGCCCTTTCTAGTAGGTGGGGTGAGGGGTGTATAAATAGCGGAGCTGTGACTCCATGTGCTAGTGTGTGCTGGGACTTTGACGTGGAGGGAACACTCTGCCAGGAGGTACCGCCGCAAGGCCCTGTGTGCTGGCCCCTGTGCCCATCTGTACCCCGCTGCTTTCCACAGGACCAGGGAGAGACCGTTGTTGGAGTGAAGACTGCTGTGCCAGGAGGAGGGCCACAGTATGGGGGTTGACTCTTCCGAGGAACTGCTGTCCTGTTCTGATGAGCTGCCCACTGCATGCTGATCTTGCCCAACATTGCCTACCTGCTCTCCTGGCCCCTAGCGCCTGGAGGCGGCCCTGCATCGAAAAGCTGCCCAGGAGTTGAGGAGCTGGCGCCTGCAGCGCGAGGCTGCGAGGGAATCCCCGGCGTGAGGGATTCCCCCCTGCGCTGCCCGAAGCGAGCAGGAGCCCACCCCGCAGTTCTGCCGCATGGTGGTGCCGAAGGATCGGGTGCCACCCCGCCTGCATATTTTATTAATTCGCGGGTGCCCACCCCGCTTGATACTTCGACTTAGGAGGGAGCCTGCCCCTCATTGCCGCCAGAATTCACCGCCGCTGCCTGGGGATCCTACCTGGACCGTAAGGCGCTGTGAAGCAGGAGCGCTGCAACTGAAAAGCACTGCGGAGCAAAGTGCTGTGTGCCCAAGATTACCACCACCGGGCCGGGCGGTGTGGGTGCCGTAACTCACCTCCTCGATGAACGGCGGCCTGGTGGTGGTCTGCGGTAGCCCCCTGGGCCTGTGGGGCTCCATGCCTGCCCCTCCGGCTGTCGCGACTGCTGGGCCGGTGAAGATCTCCCCGGAATTCACCGCCGCCGTCCCGGGAGGTTCAGGAGTCCCGCGCGGGCTCCCCCGCTGACGTCAGAGGGGAGCCGCGTTGGGATTGGTGCGCATGCTGGGAGTTGCCCGGCAACAGGAGGACGTCATCCGGGAAGACCCGGGAGCGCGAGACCGTCTGACCGGGGAAGTGAGGCCTGCCTGAGCGGGGCTCTCGTGAGTTGGAGAGAGCCCCGTGGCCACCGAGAAGTGGGAGCAGTGCATGCTCCATCCCAGCCGAGGCAGAGTCGGGCCGAAGAGCGGGAGGAGCCCCGCCGAGACGCCCTCAGCCTTGGGAGGACAGGAGAGGTTCCGGTCGGGGAGGGACTGCCGAGGCACATTGTCGGTGCCTTCCCTGCCCGAGGAGACGTCCGGAGCCTGCTCCGAGAGCGGTGAGTGGGGCCCATTGGGGAATTGGTTGTGGAGGGGGCAACGGGGCACATTGTCGGTGCCCGCCCCCCTCGTGGTCCTTCTAAGTGGACCCGAGTGGTAGTGCTGATTTTCCCAGCTGCCCCGCCTGGCAGTGGGCAGCTGCAACGTGCAGCCACATTGGTTGAAGCCCCCGTGGGACTTCAACACGGACCGGGCCACAGTGCCCCGGGGGCTACACAGCGACGCTGCAGTTGCGGGCCGCTGCAACGTGAGGCATTCTTTGGGCCTTCAGAGTCCCGGAGTAGGGGGCTCCCACGTGACAGTACTGGTTTGTACTTTGTACACAGCTGCGCCGTCGTATTGGGCAGCTGCAACGGTGGACAACCCTTTCTTTTAGAGTCCCGGAGTAGGGGCTCCCCAGGCGCCGTAGCGCCACATGCCTATTTTTTTACAGCTGCACCACGGGAACGTGGGCAGCTGCCACGTTGCACATATTTCTTCAAGGGCCCCAGAGTGGGGCTCCTCTGACGCAGTGGCGTCCTAAGGTAACCTGTAACGCTGGGGCATTTACAAGGTGTGTAGCTTCCCTAAAGTTGTGCATTGCTGATCTTAGGCCTAAGAATGTTTGGTGTATAGGGCATTCATGCTGATGTTCTGCATAATGTGTTCTCATGCCCTATGGGACGCTATGAGTATGCCTAATGCCAAGGTGATTTATCCCTATTAGGATATTGCCAAGTTCCTTATCCTACCAGTCAGTACTGGTTGTTCGGTATAGGCCTGATCTAACGTGTATATGCCTACTGGGCTCAGGCTATTGGAATTCATGCCCCATGATTGTGGTATAGGATATTTTGATGCCCAATGATGATGACGCCTAACGTACGTAAAATGAGTCGTGCATAAGGTGATTTAGGCCTCAGGAGTGTTGCATAATGCATTTGCCTATGCTCACGTGTTGCGCCTACGCTCACAGGGTTATACCTAATGCTAACCAGTTTACGCCTAATGTTGCATTTATGCTAATGTGTTTAGGCCTAATGCTTTTCCCTAATGTTATGATCAGTGTACTTATACTGGTGGTCATGCCTAATGTATGCCCAATGCTTCCACAATACTGTTGATGCCTCTATGCCCCCATTTTGATGCCTATTGCTGAGGTACCTTAGGCCTACGCATGATTTCTGTATAATGCATCCATGCTGATGATGATTGCCTAATGTGAGGTGGTGTATGCATAACGTATTTAGGCTGGTTCTACGCCTCATGTGCCTGATCTAATGTGTTTATGCCTAGCATGATATAATACTAAGTTCCTGATCTTGCCAGTAGGTACTGGCTGTTATACCCCGATTGCTTGTGTTTTGCATTTATTACAGGTACTTCTGTGATGGTTCTGGCAGCGACCAGATTGGCGCTGCTCTGTACATAATCCCCTGTAAATGGTGACCTGGCGCCGGTTGGCGCAGTGTACATATTTCTGTGATTACAATGTGGTTTACACAATACAAAAGTTATTTTCACATAACCTGGTGTGGAGTCTCTTTGTAGTGTGCCTAGTGTGTCGTCGTGTGTATGTGCTGCGCAGACGCTTTACACACTGCCTCCGGAGTTTAGCCTACCCGCTCCGCGCCAAGCTACCCCAGTCTAACACACAGCATTCCACTTAATGTGGTATCAGATCAAGCAGAATCAAGGCACCATCTCCATACATTTCCAACCTTCTTGGACTTCGCGCACCTTTTCGTTATTTCTTGCTTCACACCTGTGTGCTGCCTACATCTGAAGTGGGAGAGTAGGTATCACGTCTCACAAACCTGTGAACCTCTGATAGTTGTGTCTGGATATCTGCCATAATATCAGTAGACAATAATATGATAATAGTGACAACATCTGAATCTCGAGGAGCGGGGTATTTAAAATCCTCCTCCAAGCCATTTGTATGCAGTGTGTACAGGAGTCATTGAAAACTATCCGAGCATCAGTATTGTGTTCATGGCCGGAACAGACCCATAAACCCGCACTGGTATCCATTCTAATTGCAAGCCACCTGCAGTTCCAGATGGAAAATGTTCTCTTTTCATCTATTCCTCCATACTGCTGCAGCTGACATGCACATAAATAAAACATTGCAACTTTCTGTTTTTGCCCTCACAGAGTATACCCCTAGGTGACGAACAAAGCTGCATGGCTTCCCTGTGCTTTGTTCTGCAGCTCGCTTCGCATCCTCATTCAGACACGAGGCAAGGCGGCCATGGCTGACCCCCCATTGGCCTCCTTACAAAAGTTGACCTTTAGTCAAGGTGATGACGAGAGCCATCATTTCTGCTAGTGCTGGATTCAAGCGCGTCTCGGGCTCGGCTCAGCTGGCTCAAACGTTTCGATGGCAGAGCGTGTCTTACCCTGGAGCTGTCAATGCAGCCCTTTGAAAGTAGATGGTAGGTAATCTCAGCAGATGGATACAAACCTCAGCAGGGGTTTATATCACGCTGACTGGTGCAATGCAGTCAGTTCTTCTGTAAAAGGAGAGACACCAATGTTTCACGAAAAGTAAAATAGTGCAAATATTGAAAAGCGTGCCCACGTGTGCTCAGCAGGCAGATTGGTTGATTTAATATGTCATTCCTCGTTGAACTGTTTGCATCTCTTCTACAAGGTCCACTTTTCCAAATAAGTCCCGTGCACATCCGGGTGCTCTGTACCATCCTATAAATTTAGTAAGCCATTACACACACTACTAATACATTTCACCTATTCCTCTCCAAGACTGTGCACTTTGACCATTTACCACTGATCACTACTTTTTATATGCAGTCTGTTGTAAGTTCAGCATGGTCCTCAGCAAAGAAATATGTACAGACACAACTCAAGTTCATGTTAATTTTTATTGTTTTAGTTCATTAAAACCATAACAAGTGTACAAAATAATACTTATACATTACATTTCATTACAATTTATTAATATAATTTAAAATAAGTCTAAAAATAACTTTCATCGAATCATACAACTTATTCTTGTTAGGTTACAAATGTTTTTAAAACAGATGTACAAGAGGCAGGGTTAAAACTTCTTGCCAAGGCTGGAGATGATTATAACAAACAATGCAATGGGTCCAATTTATCGCATGTTTGTGCAAAGTAAGCAAACATTTTAATTATGGAAGCTACCAGCTGCTCTCATCAGATCATTCAACTTATTCTCATTTTGCCAAGATTTTAGAATTAACAGGTATACAAGAGAAAACAGAATTAGACTTGTTGCCAGCTCGGTTGGTGCTTTAAACAAAGTGGTCAGTTCAATTTCTCACATATTTGTGCAAAAATAAACACACATAAAAATGTATGAAACCTACCTGCCACCAATCAGTCTATCTGATTAATCTATTGTACATTTCCCATCAGGAAGCGAGATATTATTTTATCCTTCCTATTGTTATACATGCTAAAAATACTATTGGAATACATTAAGGATACGTTCATAATCTATTTAATTGCAGATAATCAAGAAAGATTTTTATACTTCCTATCGGTACATTATGAATACATTCATGATCTATATGATGGTGGATAGTCGGTAGCATGAGTAAGATTGTAAGTCCTGGTGACTAGGGCCTGAATCCGCCTTCGCTGTTCCATGGTCAGGATCTGACCTGCTGTGGTGAAATTACCTGGCATCAAGTTCTTCTCGACAGGCCATTTTCAGGATCTTAACAAATTTGCTAATTCATTGCGGGTTGCCGGTGTTGAAGCATGCGATTATGGCTTCCCTATATATTCTAATGTTCCTGTCATTGAAACTGCTACCTAAATGTTGTAGCTGGAGCATGTGCAGGCGTTGACAGATGTGAATCAAGTGAATAAGGTCCTCTTCTTTGTTATTGCAGTGCCTGCACAGTGTCAGACTGGTGCATTTCCATACTGGTCTAGTTGCTAAGCTATGTTACCCATGCGTAGGCAAGAAGATATGTTTTATGCGTGAGGAGAATGGAATTTACATGTATGAAGCAGAGTAAAGAGTATTGTCATGCATTATTATCATCCATGCATGTGATGGGAGCTACATTTAGTTTTATCCTCTAGAGAGGATATCAATGTTGTGCCTCTATTGGCTCCCCTTTTGAAAGCATCATATGGCACGCTTGCCGCCCATGGATCTGTGACACTCAGTAGTTTAATAGAAGTATACAGATACTAATGGTGTTCTGATTCTCGGCTGCTTTGAAGAGCTGACTATGAAGCTTGATTTTGGGGGTCCTGAGCACAGCTGATCCTATACCTGTTATTTTTTTTTAAATCTCTGCTGCTCTTCTGGCTAGATCTTGTTTGGGAAGGCCGAATTCTAGGTGGATTTGAGCTGGGGAGGCATTCTGTGATAAATTAAACACTGAGCTAAACGTGTTGATCTGTATTTTATCCACTGTTTCTCCATCCCGACCTCTCATCGCTGTACTCGCGTAAGTGACTGTTGACAATAGCTTGGCAGCAATTATCGTAAAAAGTGGGTGATGCGATGACCCGTTTAGTTTTTTTGCCAGAGTGATAAAGACGTGGATTAGCGCAGTCCCCTGTAACTTGATGTATTGTTTTTGTTGCTTAGGTGTTCCTCTTGAGTCGAAGTATACACCCATATATTTATAATTGGTTAGGGATTCAAGCTGAGTGGCCTTTAATCAGAATTTTGGAATGTCCCCCAGATGAGTGCAGAGTGAGATTGTTTTGGTTTTTGTCACATTTACCTCCAGATAAATATTTTCAGCGTAGCAAGCGAGTACATTCAGCGATTTTTGTAGGCTCTTTTTAGTTTGGCTGAATAGTATAATGTCGTCTGCATACAATACGTGGGTGAGACGAAGGGGACCCAAATGGGGTGGATGGGTATTTTCCTGGTCCATGGCGCGTGTAAGATGCACCATAAAGAGATTGAAAAGATGGGGCACTAACTCACAACCCTCTTTCAGGCCTTGATGTGTTACCTCTCTAGAAAATCTCGTTCCATCTCCAATTTTTATTTGTACCCAGGTGTCCGAGTATAGCAAGTGAATTGCCCGTAGCAGGATGTCTGGAATGCCCCATTTCTTCAGTTTGTGCCCCAACAGTTGCCAGTTTATGCGAGCAAAGGCTGCTTTGAAATATATGAAACCAAGGTGTAGTTTGCTTTTGCCCTGCTTGCATTTGTATGACAAAATGGCAGTGATTAGTATGTTTGTTCTCGCACCCACTCCTTTTCTGAAGCCGGTCTGGTTCTGTGGGATGATGTTGTTGTTGCTGGACCAAGCCGTTAAATCTGCTAGCAGCAGGGATACAAAGGGGCCGATTCTGATGCGGGTTGGAAAAGCTTCCCGACCGAATCGGTTGGGAAATGGTGTCCGACCCACTCGGATCGGGAAAGTCCGACCGGCGGAGTAGGATGCATCCGGATGCTTCCAGATACGATTTGGTTGAACTCCCATTGACTTCAATGGGAACATTTGTTCCTAACCGCATCAGAATTGGGCCCTCGGTCGGGAAGACACGTTCCCGATCCGATTTGGAAGGAGCAAATGCCGTTAGGAGGCCTTCCTAACCGCATCAGAATCAGGCCCTCGGTCGGGAAGCTTTTCCAACCCGCATCAGAATCAGGCCCATAGTGTTTGGCTTCTGAGTCAAGGAGGGTGATAAGTTGGTAATTTGCTGGATTTGCCCTGTCCCCCGCCTCGTAGATTGGATTTATAATGAATCCTCACCAACTTTCTAAGATGTTTCTGCTTAGCTGTACTTCTCTGAATAGTGAGGCTAATGTATTTGACCAGAAATCTGTGTCTTCTTTGAATATTGCTTGCGGTAGGCCATTTGGACCTAGGGCACCTTCCCAACGCCCCTTGCACAGAAATTTGCAAACTGATAATGGTGAATATGTTGTTTTGTCTCTGATTTGGTCAAGGGGGTGGCTTGAAAATGGAGTTAAAGGTGATTCGAGGTTATTTTGTGCGACACCCTCTGCACTTGGATGCTGATGATTTATTGAGAAGGTGGAGGCAAAGAAGGAGACTTGTCAATTCTGGGATATTAGAGTTGTTTACACTTCTTGATGTTACGTGAGGCCAGTTTCCCAGAAATTTCTTGGGTTGTGGTATTCAGCGTTATAGATTATTTTTGCCCAGGAGTCGTCCTCCGCTGTTCTTTTTTCTTCCCATAGCTGCTTTTTGTATGCTTTTTTGAGCCCTTTTAGATGTATCAATAGCAGACTGCCGGAATAGTGCTTGTTCAGTTGCCTGGCTAATTTATTTTGCTCCCTTTCCAGATGCATACAACATTTTGAGAGCTGGACTTTTGGTCTTTTCCAGACTTGCGAGACTGGGGGTTTTCTGTTTGTAGATGTAGAAAATTGTGTTAGTAAAGCTTCTCGGAAGCCTAACCAGAAGGCATTATAATGTTCGGTAGTGCTAATGAATTTAGTCATTAATTTATTTTTTGCTTGTGATGCAAGGTCAGCTATGGTTTCTGTCAACCAGCGCTTTCGTTTCAGGCTTATTGTGGTGGTTGAGCTGCCTTTTGGGTGGGCTCGTTCGTGTATACATGGGGCTAATCCTATCAGCAAAAACTGGGATGAATGATCGCTGTGTGTGGTATATTTTATTGAGAAGTGTTTGGCCAGTGGAATCAGGGGCCCTGAAATAATTGTGTAGTCGATTAGTGATCGCGAGGTAGGACCATTGTGTGTATAGTTTGGCGGGGTATCATCAGGGAACCTTCCGTTGACAACCCTCATTTTAAGGAGATCCAGCATCCAAACAGAATTCTTCCCTCTTAGATCTCGTCGCCTGGATTTTAAAATGTCCTGGGTCAGGATGTTCCAGAATTTATTATCAATGTTGAGTAGGTCATCATCCTCTGAGGTATTCATTAAATTTGAATTGAAATCGCTGGTCACTATTATTTCCCATGTGGGGTTGAGTTGCTTGTACCTGGATATTGTAGCTATTATTTAGTCTGTTAAGGATTTCTTATTAACACTGTTAGGATGTATATATACAGTGAACAATAGTACAGGGGGTCTATTGTCCTACAGCCAATTGCTCAGCTTGATGTTTTTATGGTCTGGATCTGCATGTGTTAGTTCTTCCGTAGTGATATTTAAACGGAGGGTAATGTAGAACGCATGGCCACCCTTGGGTCTTCCATGTTTTTTGATTTAGTAGCCAGAATTTGGTAGGACAGAAAGCCTTCTATCGGCAAGGACATCTTAAGGATTTTGGGGGCCCAGGATCGAACATATTCTGGGGGGCCTTGTTTGGAAAACTTTGAATTTATGATACAGTTTTATCTCTTTCATGCCGCATTTGCCCAGGTGACTGACAGTGCATAGGTGCAGTCGTCCAAATTCTAAATGTGTTTCCATCTTATATTCAGGAACTGTAATTTGTGTTTTCAATAGTGTAACACAGCAGCAGCTCACTAATGTTATTGCAACTAATCTTTGCAACGCCCTCCCATTTCTTATATGTAAGATCTACAACAGAAAAAATGATTCAGCACTCCCACATATAAAGGAATTATTAATTTCTACAAATACAAATCAAGTGAAGAAAAGGAAACACATCAGTTCCACAGAGTTCATATTTCTTTGTTTCTTTATTTCAAAAAATCTTCTTAAAAAACGACCGTAGCCAACGCGTTTTGACCCAGAAGGTCTTCTTCAGGGCAATAACAATAACAATATTCACTCTTAGTTCGATTTGTTATTTTTTCTTATTTCCTTTCTTTTTTGCTTTTCTTTCACTTTCTTCAAATGGCAACTTGGTCCCTCACTCTAAATACGAGTGCCCACTAGACCTCTTATTCTTTTAAGTGCACCAACAAGTTGGATATCGCTTGTTCAATAATTTCTTCATGACCTATTGCAAATAGTTCATTTCAGTACAAACTGGGTTTTAACCCTTATCGATTTGTTATCTGTATAAGAACGCTCCCGCCGTGTAGTCAGAGCCGGTGACGTACTGAAATGAACTATTTGCAATAGGTCATGAAGAAATTATTGAACAAGCGATATCTAACTTGTTGGTGCACTTAAAAGAATAAGAGGTCTAGTGGGCACTCGTACTTAGAGTGAGGGACCAAGTTGCCATTTGAAGAAAGTGAAAGAAAAGCAAAAAAGAAAGGAAATAAGAAAAAATAACAAATCGAACTAAGAGTGAATATTGTTATTGCCCTGAAGAAGACCTTCTGGGTCGAAACGCGTTGGCTACGGTCGTTTTTAAGAAGATTTTTGAAATAAAGAAACAAAGAAATATGAACCTGCGGAACTGATGTGTTTCCTTTTTCTTCACTTGATTTGTATTTGTAGAAATTAATAATTCCTTTATATGTGGGAGTGCTGAATCATTTTTTCTGTTGTAAAGCTATAGGATTCATATCTTAGGAGGTTTAAGGGGGAGTGAGCCTCTGATTTCTTGCACCCGTGTAGGCTATTACTATTTCCACTATTTAGATAGGTGCATTTGTAATTACCCCATACCCCTTGTTTTGTGTCTACTGTTATATGTAAGATCTGTTTCTATCTAAAAGAAACTTTTTTATGGATGTTGCATGAAACAAAAACACAACTATTCCCTGGAAAAGGTCTGTATTAGACTCTCACACATTACTCACATTAAAATAAATTAAAGGGAAACAGTATTTAAAACAATCTGTTTAAGAATTATTCAAGGTCATCAAAGCAAGACTCTTTGCAGAACAGAGCTGACTCTATTAGGAGGCCCCCTGAAAGGCTGGGGCCCTGGGCCAGAGCCCATTTTGCCAATGCTTTAAAATGTCTCTGTCTATTGGGAGGTCTTCCAATGACCAAGTTTTTTGAAGGGCGATTATATCTATCTTTGCCCAGGTCTTTGGTGATGTACCGTCTTGAGGCACCGGTTTTGCTCCTGCTGTGTTCCACTATTCCAGACATAGGACTTCTTGTTCAGATAATTGGGTCTTTCATGAGGACTGTGGGACATTTAGAACTGCGGGGAGCCAATCCAATCTGGGCACAATTTGATTTGGGCTAAGTGTGTCCAGGCATGGGGCCTCCAAGAGATCCGAGGTGGTGCTTCTTGCGCCCTTCAAAACTGATTTGGTTGCTTCCACTGGTATGACTGGTTTTGGGGACATACAGCTATTTTGTGACAATGACTAAGGATACTTGGGCAGATGGTGTCTTTTTAGCAAAATTCCCCAGCTTTCAAACAGCAAAGTGAAAGAGTAGATCAAGTTTACAATTTAATTTGATGTCCAAGTGGTTAAAGTCGATTCTGTTTGGTGGTGGTTACCAGTTGGTTGGAATTCTACTGCTAAGTCTGAGGATGTTATTCCTCTTAATTCCAGAATTTCTTTAAATAATCTTAACATGTTTCCCCTGTTGAGGATGTCTTGTGTACCTCGAGTAAAGTTTTCAGGTTGAAATGAAAGTTTGGTTTGGCTGCCCTCAATTATGACTGAGGCTTCCTGTGGGGCAGGGGTTTTTAAACTGGGGGTGTTGGATATTTGGACTTTATTAACTAGGTAAGGATTGTGCGAAGGACCCTGTTGTTGCTCTAAGGTTCTGTCCTTGTGTCTAAATTTGGGAAGATCAGGCTTACCTGCTTGTGTAATTGGTTTTTTGACAGAAAGGTTAGTTCCTGTCCCTTTATATGTACCAATAGTGAGTTCTGGTTAACATTATGTGTGTTCGGTTCAGTTGAGTTCCCTAGATACGCATTTTTCCTTGAATAGGAGGGTGCGTTTATCCAGCTCACTGGTTGAGCTGTGGTAATTTGGACTAGAAGCAAGGTTTGAAGCAATATTAAGGGACTTTCCTCCGTGTTTGGTCTGATGACCTATGGATTCCTGTTTTTGATTCACTTCTTCTGGCAGAGCGACATTCATCTGAATGTGGTCGCTTGTTTGTAAGGAGTCCTCTTGTGTCTGTCCCACAGATAGTTTGCTGGGGCTTTCTCCTGGGTTTTGTTCTTGTCTAGAAAGCTGGATATAGATGCTCTCTTTTTCCTGTGTTGTTTCATTGGTAGAGACTGTGTAGTCTAAGGGTGACATCCCTGAGTCATTCGTATGGTTTGATGATGCATATGTGGCTGAAGTTTCTATTCCCAATTTGGTGTGCTGCGTAAATATTGGATAATTTTGCTTGTGGTCTTTTTTCATAGATTGCAGGTGTTTATATCTTGACTTCCTTGCAAGCTTTCGTTGCAAGCTTTCGTTGTCTTTTGGTTAGCTTGCAAGGTGGAGGACTTAAGTTGGTCGGGACTAAGAGTGGGTTCTGGGTTGCCCCTTTTGGGTTTACACCTTCTTCATCTGCTGTTTTCTTTGGCATCAAGCATTCCTGGTGGACTTCCTGTGGTAGTGGGGGCATACACTGTATTTCCTGATTTTGAGTTGCGGTGATTACATCTTCTTTGGTGCCGACCCTGTCTGTGTGTACTCTTTGTGATTCCTGGTTTAAGCTAGTTGTTTGTATTATGGTGGTTGCATCTTTTTTGGTGCCGACTCTGACAGGATTTCCGGAAGTGAAGACAGTTTATCAATGATCAGACCACATGTGCAGTTTGTCAAGGATGGTGGGTAATCGGCTTGTGCCCATGTAATTAATGCGGTTAGGGACTCAAGTTTTAGATCTATGCACAAGATGTATGCTGCCATCAAGTTCATTAGGTCAATCTGTACGATTGCAAATTCAGAACTTCAACTGATGATTGTAGTGTTGTTAGTAAAATGTCCCACCATTGACGGAAAGGTTGTGATTGCTTGGCTGCATTCGGCGGTGATTCACTTTCACTTGTTGATGAAATCATGTGAGGCGATGTGGGACATTTCCATTTGTTTGAGGGCAGTCGAATCTCTCTGTTAGAACTACCTATGGTGAGTTTGCAGTTGAGGTTAGCTTTGGAAGCACCGATAGTGTTACCTTTTGAGGTGGGGTTATATTTGCCTTATTCATTAGTACATTGGCCTGTTTTGTTACTCGGCTTTGAGTGTGGCAGTACATTCTCTCTGTCGTGCCTTTCTATGAGTTGTTGGTTGAATACAAAGGAGGTTGTTAAAATTGAGCCTTAGGGGTGCCTTGGGGATTGGTTGTCGTCTAAGCATATTGTTTTGATCTCAGGCACCTGTAAAAGATCTCTGTTGTTTGATATTGAGAGAGAACGGGACCATTAACCGTCCCTTTCAATATCCAACCCTTTGTTGTTCGAAGGGGAGTCACTGTAATACATTCATTTTACCGGGTTGAGTCTTTTGCGGTAGCTGTTTTACTTTTGGTAGAAGGCAGTCTGCACTCGTGGACTTGGGCAGTTATCTGTAGAATTTTGCCATTAAAGCTTGGCCCCTGCGGGCTGGGCTTCCCCTTCATGGGCTCTAACTGTGGTGTCAGCAGTTGTGGGGAGCTAGCATGAGGTGCCATCACCTGAGTTTTATCCTTCAAAGTGTTGGAGAAGTGTATGTTGGTGTCTTTTTCTATTTTCTGAGGAGTCATGGAGCAGGGTAAGCCAGGAACTTCTTCCAGTGTAGTGTAAATTGCAGCCATAGGATCTTTCAGGAAAGAAAATTTTTGTAACGGGTTTATTTCCCCAAAGTATGACACTATTGATTGGGGGGAGATGCTGCTGCCAGTCTCCCTTTTGAAGTTTTGCCTTTTTTGCTGGATATATTAGTATCCTTCGGTGATGCTCCTGTTCAAGACTTGTGAGGTAATGGTAGACGAGTCTTTCCTGATCTCATGTTATTTATTTTCTAGAAGGCTTACTTTCAAATGGGTTTGCCACTTGTTTAGTGGTGTTATAATTTTGCTTAGAATGGCAAGACTGTGCCGCCTCACATCCTATAATTGTGGGCAGTGGAGGGGAATGAGCACGCAGTATACTACTTGCGATTATGTTGGGAGAGTGGCACGGAGGGTGCTCATCTGGGCCGCAAGCCCCACCCACCCTAGGTAAGTTGCTTCTGCGGAGTTCCACTCTCCTGTAGTACCTATTCCAAGACCATGCATGTGAAGTTATTCAGTGCTGGTTAGTTAGGCTGCTTAGCCTGCTTGCAGTCTTGTAGTCTTATTCTGCTTACTTAAGTGTAATGGGTGTTTCTTTATTCTGTTGTTCCCTATTGTTCTATTCTTGTGCTGGTGCTGGCCCAGTAGGTGCAGTTCTCCCAAGCACAATGTAGTTATTCATCTGAAATTGTTTGAAATGTGGGTAGCTCTGTATCTGAAAGTCGCCAGCACCGGCTTAATCTGGGTGACCAGTTGATTAGCCAGGTTGTTAACGAGTCGCAGGTTGTGTCTTAAGGGGTTTGAGGGGACTTTAGGAGAAGGGTCTAGGAGGGTTGGGTGAGGATTATGGGGTGAGAGCTCAACCTTAGCCGCAAGCTCCACCGAGCCTGGTCGGGCCACTTCCACAGGCAAGGGTTTCAACCAATGCAGTGGCGCTATCACCACTGCTCCCCTGTAGTCAGGTACCTCACTTGGTGCCCCCTCTGTCCCCAGCCGCTCAACTCTCACTCTCTTTCTTTTTGCGGGGGTCAAAGGTATCTGTGCTCTAGACCCAGTGTACTACCCCAATTCCTGAGAATGGATGCTATTTCTGGCGCGAATGGGCCTAATGAGCCGGTGAAAATGACACACTTTGCAGAGCCTCTAGCAGCTGTTGCTGCGACCAGAGAGCCGAAGGGCCAAGGGGTCATGTAGTAATCCACTTCAGGCAGGAGTATTTATAAATAAAGATTTATTTGTCACTGCACTGTACCGGTGAACAGCTTCAGGCAAATCCTCCGGGAAATCTAACTTCCATTGGAACTTGGAACATGCTGCTTAGCAACAGACTATTGCAAACACAAGGAGATGATGGACGGAGCGCTGAAACTTTTCAGACACTCACCCCCAGTCACAGATCTGGGTTGAATCCATCATTGTTCTTTAGCTCACTTCGCCACCCCAGTTCAGACACAGCCATATGCAAATCAGTCTTGACCTTGTGCCTCATGGGAACAGTCCAGCCCAAACTGCCAAGCCATGTCTTTCCTGGACCGGAAACAAGCATCCTGGGACCGGTTTCGGGCTAATAGCCCCCATCAGCAAGGCTATCTTTAATCCAGTGGCAAAGTGAGCAAGGTACCCACGTCAGGGCATACCCTGCCAACTTAGGGCGAACAAAGCAAACCCAAGGAGATGATGGACGGAGCGCTGAAACTTTTCAGACACTCACCCCCAGTCACAGATCTGGGTTGAATCCATCATCGTTCTTTAGCTCACTTCGTCACCCCAGGTCAGACACAGCCATATGCAAATCAGTCTTGACCCTGTGCCTCATGGGAACAGTCTAGCCCGAACTGCCAAGCCATGTCTTCCCTGGACCGGAAACAAGCATTCTGGGACCAGTTTCGGGCTAACAACGCTCATCAGCCAGGCTAGCTTTAATCCAGTGGCAAAGTGAGCAAGGGACCCACGTCTGGGCATACCCTGCCAACTTAGGGTGAACAAAGCAAACACAAGGAGATGATGGACGGAGCGCTGAAACTTTGCCCTTGGGTCCCTTGCTCACTTTGTCACTGGATTCAAGCTAGCCTGGCTGAAGAGGGCTGTTACCCAGAAACCGGTCCCAGGATGTTTATTTTCGGTTTGGGGAAGACCTGGCTTGGCAGTTCGGGCTGAACTGTTCCCATGAGGCACAGGGTCAAGACAGATTTGCATATAGCTGGGTCTGAACTGAGGTGGCAAAGTGAGCTAAAGAACGATGATGGATTCAACCCAGATCTGTGACTGGGGATGAGTGTCTGAAAAGTTTCAGCGCTCCGTCCATCATCTCCTTGCGTTTGCTTTGTGCGCACTAAGTTGGCAGGGTATGCCCAGACGTGGGTCCCTTGCTCACTTTGCCACTGGATTCAAGCTAGCCTGGCTGAAGAGGGGTGTTACCCCGAAACCGGCCCCAGGATGCTTGTTTCCGATTCAGGGAAGACCTGGCTTGGCAGTTTGGGCTGGACTGTTCCCATGAGGCACAGGGTCAAGACTGATTTGCATATAGCTTGGTCTGAACTGAGGTGGCAAAGTGAGCTAAAGAGCGATGAGGGATTCAACCCAGATCTGTGACTGGGGGTGAGTGTCTGAAAAGTTTCAGCGCTCCGTCCATCATCTCCTTGTGTTTGCTTTGTTCGCCCTCAGTTGGCAGGGTGTGCCCAGACGTGGGTCCCTTGCTCACTTTGCCACTGGATTCAAGCTAGCCTGGCTGAAGAGGGGTGTTACCCCGAAACCGGCCCCAGGATGCTTGTTTCCGATTCAGGGAAGACCTGGCTTGGCAGTTTGGGCTGGACTGTTCCCATGAGGCACAGGGTCAAGACTGATTTGCATATAGCTTGGTCTGAACTGAGGTGGCAAAGTGAGCTAAAGAGCGATGAGGGATTCAACCCAGATCTGTGACTGGGGGTGAGTGTCTGAAAAGTTTCAGCGCTCCGTCCATCATCTCCTTGTGTTTGCTTTGTTCGCCCTCAGTTGGCAGGGTGTGTCCAGATGTAGGTCCCTTGCTCACTTTGCCACTGGATTCAAGCTAGCCTGGCTGAAGATGGGAGTTACCCCGAAACCGGTCCCAGGATGCTTGTTTCCGGTTCAGGGAAGACCTGGCTTGGCAGTTCGGGCTGGACTGTTCCCATGAGCAACAGGGTCAAGACTGATTTGCCTATAGCTGGGTCTGAACTGAGGTGGCAAAGTGAGCTAAAGAACGATGATGGATTCAAACCAGATCTGTGACTGGGGGTGAGTGTCTGAAAAGTCTTAGCGCTCCGTCCATCATCTCCTTGTGTTTGCTTAGCAACAGATTATTGACAGCATTTAAACATATACAAACCCCACATACAACAGCAATAAAAGAAACATAATAATAATAAATGAAATGGAACACATCCCATCCTATAATACAACAAAAAAATTTAAACATGATCCCTCATTCTCACAGGAGGATTACCAATCCTACTACCCACTTTAACTCTGGATGCCACAGATTCTGTGTCAATGGGTTTATTGACACTGCTACTTGAACTCTCACTACTTAGGTTACTACTTTGACACACACAACTAGAAAGATCACTCTGCCTGCACATTCTGACCATATGCTGATCCTCGTCAGCAAATCACTTATGGTCTTCTTCTGTCACTCCTGTTGGGCACTTGACAACTCTCTTCACGTTCCTGACTCTGCCATCCTGGGTCACTACACTGTTCCTATTACCTCTCACCACTCTTAGTGAACGACCAAATTTGGAAGCACCTTTTACACTGAATCCAGGTCTAATTATCCTCACCCAATCACCACTGCGAAGGTAGGCACTTTCACCTTCCACTTGGTATCATACACCTCTTTTATTTTCTCCTGTTTCTGTCTCACCTTTAACTGGATAGTCTGTACATCATTAATATTAGTTTCAGCCATTTTCCTTTTTATCCACCATAGGACATAACTTAGACACAGGACCCCTTCCCTTCAACAACCGGAAATTACTAATTTCTATAACAGAATGAGGGGTAATGCGGTGCATCCATAGTCTCTCCCTCAACATGTTTTTCCACTCCCTACCAGATTTCGTGGCCCATTCCACGACATCCTTAAGTACACGGTTGAACCTCTCATCTTTGTCATTACCCTGTGGTTCATGTTTAATGCCACACTTCCTCAGGAATTCCTCCCTCAAACATGATTTAAGCTGGACAACAATTTCCGTCAGCAAGACCTCAGGACTACTTTTGTGGGCAACAACTTCCTTAAAGAATTCTATAACAACTTGCAAAGTATCCTGAGTGACAAATTTGACTTCTGGCCATTTGGAATGATAGCCTATGATGACCAAGACGAAACGTGCATCCTGTGGTAAACACTCGTGAGGACCAGAAATATCAAATGCCACTTTTTGCCACAGACATTTGGCCATGGCACAGGTTTTAATGGAGCGGGAAATGGCTTTAGCATTTGGTCACTGCTAATACATACACCACATTCTCTCACCACCCTGACAGCCATTCTATCCATTCCCAGCCACCAAATATTTGCTCTCACTAGCCTTTTCATTGAGGACATGCCTGGATGACCTTCATGTTCAAGTCTTGGAATTTCATCCTGCATATACTCTGGGGGCACACATTTCCCATCTTTGAATATTAAATCACTTTCCAGTTCCAGCTCTCCCGATACTTGTTTGAAAGGCCTCATCTTGAAAGGTACTTCCTTTTCTCTAGGCCAACCTTCCATTTGATATTTTTTTTAACAATTTCCATCTCTCATCCTCAAGAGCCCTTTTCCTCCAATTCTCTTCAGAAATACACCCAAACTCACCTGTCACAGAATCTCTAATGGACGCAACCATCTCATTATCATCACACTCATCTGAGCTTTTGTCACTGGGACCTGGTAAACGTGACAGACAATCAGCAGTTACATTGTATTTGCCTGGGACATATTCCACACTGAAGTTGTACTCCTGTAGCCTAGATGTGAGCTTTGTTATGCGTGCTGTAGCATTCCATCCACCACCAGGTGACAAAATCGCCACCAGTGGTTTGTGATCCGTTCTGAGAACAAGTCTACTTGCCCACAGATAACTACAGAAGTGTTTGATACCCTACACACACCCCAAAAGCTCTTTCTCAATGACCGAATACCTCCTCTCTCTGTCACTGAGTGTGCGGTAGGCAAAAGCAACACACCATTCATCTTTAGCACATTTCTGAGACAAAACACCACCAATGCCGCATAAGCTAGCATCAACAGTGATCACACACATTTTGTTTACACAAAATGGTCTCAAAGTAGGAGCTTGCACAATTTCTTCTTTAATTTGTTGGAAGGCATTCTGTTGTCTTTCCGTCCAACAGAACTCCACCTTGTGCCTAGTGAGCTCTCTTAGTGGCTCCATCTTAGTAGCAAAGTTCGTAATAAACTTGCTATAATATTCACACAACCCAGCAAAAGACAGCAGTTTTTCCTTGTTGTCAGGAGCAAGCGCTTTAACAATAGCATCCACAAGAGATTTTTTAAGAATCACTCCATTTCCAGAATGAGATTGTCCCAGGTACTCAACCGACTCATAGAACATCTTGCACTTATCCTCCTTGAGAGTCAGACCATGTGATTCCAAATGTTTGCAAACTTCCATAACATGTACAACATGCTCCTCATGATTCTGAGAAAATATAAGTATATCGTCCTGGAAGCATTTTACAAAACATTATAAGTCCCTGAACATGTGATACACTGCCCTTTGAAAACCAGATGCCGGCTATAGCCAAACCGAAGCAATCCTCAATATTGGAATAGACCCTGCAGCGTAAGGAAAGCAGAAAATTGTTTTGAGTCACCAGTCAATGCTATTTGGTGATAGGCTGATCGGAGATCAAAAGTGGAAAATACTTTTTCCCCTGCTAGCAAGCAAACTACTTCCTTTACATTGGGCAAAGGGTGACACTCCACCACCAAATCAGCAATCAATGCCCTTAAGTCCACACATAACCTCAAACTTCTGTCAGCTTTTCTTGCCAAAACTATGGGAGAAATCCACTCTGACGATTCTACTTCCTCAATAATATCCTCATCAATAGGTCCTTGTAACAAATTCTTAAATTTCTATATACACGTGGGGGCAACAGGGAACTGATGCTCAGACAAACCGAGGTCAAATGGATTTGTCATTTACAAGCCATCTCTCATGGTCATAACACGGATAATGAATTCCATTACTTCTTAGGATGATATTATTTCTTTCATCACGCTGTGTTATTACATTGATGTCTGAACCTCCCATTGACAGAGAAAAAATTAGGCCTATTCTTGTTACACATAACACCAGTCATGCTGGCTGAGTGTCACTAGCATGATTTACGTACAATCATAGTTATTGCCACTTGATTGAATTTTTATACATGTGGATGACATATGGCCAATTTCTAATTTGATATCAGGACGTCATAATGTGACATCTAGATACTCTTGCCATTCTGATGCACAAGCCATATTGCTTGCTTCTACTGCGACCCAATGAGGTGGCCTATTTTGATACTCAAATATCCTAGTTTACTCTCTTGTCTATTTTCTATATACATGATGTCGATATTAATTGATTTCAGGCTGGGGCAATCTGATGGTGCAAAAATTCACTTTGGGGGCCTTGGGATATGCTATATACACTGAGGGGTCGATTACGAAGCAGTTCGGTAAGTCTTCCGACCGAATCGGTTTCGGAATGGTTTCCAACCGAATCGGATTTGGGAGTCCGACCGACCGATTACGATGGTTCTGAACTCCGTTCGGTTGGACTCCCATTGACTTCAATGGGAGCCTGTGTTCCGACCGACTACACAGGCTCCCATTGAAGAAAGGGGTGGTTGCGGAAAATCATGCACCCTGTGGCGGGCACCCCATGGTGCCTGCCACACTGTGCATGCATGGAAAGGGGGGCCCATGGGTACCCCCACGGGCCTTATTCAGAGACCCCTGGGTGAAGGGGGCCTGCTATGGGCCCCCAAGTCAGATTCCGCCAGCCGATCCATGTCAGAACAACCGATTCAGAAAGGCTGCCCGAATCCGTCATCGTAATCGCTCAGTCGGAAACTTGGTCCGTAGACAGATACAATTTAGCTCTATAGACTCGGTTACTCCAAATTCCGATCGGAACCGAGTCGGAAAGACCGAACGGTTTCCAAACATCGTAATCAGTCGTTCGGAAATGTGTCTGACTCGGTCGGAAAAGCGGGTTCGAAATCAGATTCGGAGGAACCGAATGCCATTCGGAGCCTTTCCGAATGGCATCGTAATCGACCCCCATGTGTATAGATCTGATTATGCACATAATCGATGTATCAGTAATAATCTTGCTTTATCGGGTGCCTGAGGTTATGTGATTTACATCGTGTGTACTAATATTATCATCTTGGGTAATATTTCTTAGTTGAAATGAAATGAATGAAATGAAAAAGAAATTTATAAAGCGCGAAACATTCACCCGAAGGTATCAAGGCGCTAGCTCATCAGACAGGACATACCGGACAATTTTAGAACCACATCAAAGATTAAAAAGCCACGTCTTTAACGCCTTCCTGAAGGCCAACAAGTGTGTTTCTTCTTTTAACCTCAATGGAAGCGAATTCCAAAGTCTGGTCGTACCGACCAGAAAGCTCCTTCCACCCCAGGAACACTTTTTGAACCTGGGGACTATTCCCCATTTTATTAGCCATAAGTATAATACAATACGCCACAAACAAGCACATAAGTAAATACAATTAACAAAATCCAACATAGGTACAAGAGAGCACAAAGGATAAAGCTTACATTACACAATCAGAAGTAGACATAGAGAGTGAATTTGTTAACATAAGCACTAACCAAATTTAAAATAGAACACAAATTCTAATCCCACTGAACATAGGACCACACCAGTTTAAAGTTTAGCCAAGAGCGTGGGCCTCTGGCTTTAGCAAGCGCCATCTCCATTTCATATATATCTCTCAACAGGACCCAAAAATCTTTAATACTGGGACTTATTTTTTCAATCCAGGCTCAAGCAATACACAAACGAGCACATACAATTATAATTGAAACAAATAATCCAGTAAGACAACCCCGTTCTTGTATTGCCCCCAGTACTATTTCCTTTTCAGTCATCTGAATATCATGACCCACTAACATAGAAAGAGCATGGTTAACACCAGACTAAAATAAGCTCAACCTTGGGCAAGTAATAAACATATGCCTTAGATCGGCGGCAAACTCCTGACATTTCGGGCAATATGATTTAGATGATGATGATTGGTTCACAGCCCATTTAGAAATAAACTCAGGGGTATAATATAGCATAAATGTAACCCGATGCTGCTGCAATTTCAAAATCACGGATGCTACTGCTGATTCTATAGTTTCCAATGATTCCTATACTTCTTCTTTAGTTATAACTGTATTGAACATCTGACTTAACTTTAGTGCAATCTGCATCCCAACATCACTAGCATTGGCTAACAGTTTCTGATATACTTTGCCTATATAGATTTTAGGGGGACATGGATCCAGTGGGGAGCCAGATTTAGTCGACAAAAGGAGATTAGTGACCTCATCAGTAGTCACTGGAGGAAACAAGCATTTGCAATGCAATAGGTCTCGCATTTGTTGGAGTTGGAGCTATTGGCATTGTAAATGGCAATGTTTTTTATTTATGTTTTTTAAGTGGAGTAATAATTTAAAGAAAAAAGTGCACACTATACCATACTATAAGCTTTTATAGCAACTGTACAGTAAAGCTATGGCTATGTTAACGCAAAGGGGTGTAAATGGATGAATAAAAATACGAAAAAGGATCTTAAAATGCAAGATGGAATGTATAGCAGGGACTACCTTTTATTTAATAAAAGTGCATAGTAAAAAAAGCGCACACACATAGAAAGTGACACCTGTGAACTTCAGCAAAGTGGATACCACCTGCATGGTGACAGACACATAGGGGTTCATGTTTCAGTATATATACGTGCAAATGCACCATGACATGGTGTCCATTTTGTTTTCATTTACCATTTTAAGATGGTTAGACATCCATCTTGGAGGGTATAGAGAGGAATCTCTATGACAAGGAGACTCTCTACAACCTTATGCAGACTGCTCACTACATTTCCAGTCAGTCAAACATTTATTGAGTAGCTCATAACAACCAATAACAATAAAGACAACATGGGCAATCTTAAAACAAAATAAAGGAAAAATTGCATGAACAGCAGTCGTTTTAATCGAACAGCCGGGCCTTTAATAGAAACTGTAAATTGTTAGCCACAGGGAACTGTAGAATATAACGACAAAAAGATAACAGCAAAAGTAGGGATACACAATTAAAAAAGTTATAAAAGTGATCTGGCTACGGAAATACATTTCTGAAAACCAGATAAAAGCAGCGAATCTTTGCACTCACGATATGTAAACCTAACAGAAAAACAATCGCGCATCCTCGTTCTCATAAAAGAGGGAATTAAACACAGTCTTCTTGCATTTAAACATCATTTGCAGTCATTGTGTGTGCTAAATAGCCTACCGTAAAGGAGTGTCACACTATACATTTTGTTCAAATGCCTCAACCTACTCTATTTGCCCACTAGCACAGCTCGACACTAAGGATCTGCACCCAGCAACTTGGCCAATGGCTTGGGTAGGAAAGCAATTCTACTCTAAAGCCAGCTGACTGCCAGTCTGTATTCTTATCATAGCAAATAAAAAACTGAGTCATGGAGAGCATGAAGGCAGGAGGCACTGTAGTGCCTTCTCAAGTGTTAAGAGTTGGGTATATGGGGAGGGGGAGCGGGATAGTTGTAGTCTATACATAGAAACGGAGTACCTGGTAAAGCAGTGCACGATATAGCAACAACAGCAGCCCATTCAGTCCTGCGATGTATACATCTAGCGCTAACCGTCCTGGTGTCCCACCTAACAGCGGCTCCAGTCCAGGAAGCAGCGACAGTAATAGAACAGACAGACCCAGCAAGAAACTGAGCAGGCTAACCCGTCCCTCAGGTGGCAGCCGCACCAGAGCCATGTCTGAGGCGGTAAACAGTGAATAGTATCGCGACTCCTGCCAAATGGGAAAATGAAAGAGAACAAATTGGATGGCACGGTCCACGAGCACAGGACATAGAGGATATACGCCCATTGCAAACGTCAATGTGTTGAAACAGAAAAAGGACAAACTTTTCAACTACCCACTTATGGAGTCCTATTTTTCCGCCATCTTTTCAACAGCAAATAAACTGTTTCAAAAGGGTTAATGTGAACATTGTTCGTGGATTATACACGAATTAAACGATAAAAGGCTACAAGGGGTTTGACTAAAGAAATGCTAATATTTTCAGTAATATATCACATCCTTGGCTATATTAAAGAAATTATTTTAACTAGATGAACCAAAATACACGAAAACATATTGCCATGCAGTGTCCTATTAAAACACTCTATAAGCACTCTCTGAGCCTTGCGCATGCGCCTTGAAGAGGAGAAAATGACTACCGCACAGTTAAACAATACAATTAATGCCGCTGCCATGTTTACGTCAGGCAGAGATGCCGAGACAAAGAAAGAGTGCGAACAAAGCGGACGAAAACTGTAGTTAGTGACTGCTGCTTCCGGACTACACGGAAGTCAGTTTGACATCAACAGCCACTAAAAAGCCAGCTAACAGGAGCTATGCCAACATTCAGCAAATGGCAAGCGGCAGGAGAAACTACCGGCCGCTTGCCAACACATAGAGATTACTTGCTGCCTCGTAGAGGCAGCGCATGCGCTGCCTATGCGAGACCTAAAAAGGATAATTCAGGGGGGTCACTGATGTCTGAGGTGACTGGGGAGATTACCTTTTCCACACTAGAAGTAGCTGGAATCTACTCACGCCAGCCGTTTGAACTTTTTCCGCTTCAAGATGGATGCTGACTTTTGTGTCATAAGCAACCATTTGGGATTTGTGTTTGTAGCATGTCAATTTGCATTTATGGTGTCAGGTTGCTTGAAATGAAAGTTTTTTGGTCACTGTAGTTGATGTGACATCATTAGTTTTGTCAAGCCACTCTTTTTGTTTGGGTGTTATTATGTTTTTTAAGCTGTACATTATATTATTCTGCTCATTTTCTGCCATTCTCAGATGGCTGTTGGACTATCGGCCATGAGTAACGTTCTCATTATCCTGATTACGTAAATCCATTAGGTACGTTGAATATTTGTCCAATGATATCATGTTTGGCACCACTTCGCAGTTGTACAGCATAACAGCTTACTGAATTCTTTCTGTTCTAAGATGTAGTCTTTTGGATTTGTGTCTACACTATCCCAGCATGCATTTACAACATTAGTCCACTTGAATTTAAGGTGCTGTTGGCCATGGAAATTGATGTGATGCAATAATGTTTGTGTCACATCATATTCCATATGAGATCTTTTTTTTCAGTTTCGTAACTTTATATTAATATATTATTGTTAATGTTTTGCTAATCTAAGATGGCCGCTGCATTTCTGGCCTTAAGTAACGACTTCTTTATCTCGGTCACGCAACTATATTAGGTTTATTCAACATCGTCTGCTCTGAAAATGAGTTATTAGGTCGGCTAACATGGGTGACACTATCATTTTTGGCTGTTTATAATACCTCTCCTACTTGAGCGTTAAGCATGCCAAAAATCGATAATTATGGGAATCACACCATTGTTGTTGTTGTATTATTACCATCCCATGATGGCTGCTATTTTCCCAACATATTATGCCTTTGACCATCTGTGCTTCGCAGCAGCTAATTGGCCCTCCCTGTTTCATATCAATGATTATCTACGTATAAATGCGGCTGCACTGATGGCTACACGTACTTACCGGTTGGACCTTGGGGACGGACAGAATACGTATCAAGGTAGGCGCCGTCGGTGGGGTGTTCGAAGGAGGCAGCTTTACTATATATATGCTGGGATGGTGTTGTGGAAATATTGGTTCATATTTGCCCCAACGTCAATACTGTTGTATACATTGATCCATTATGAGGATGCATGCCTACGTGGGGTACATGGTGGTTTTTGGAATTTGTGATAAAGCAACTCCTCTCCACTGTGTAAACTTTAGTGAGATCCGTTCAAGTTAGCGCATTACTCTCTTGTTTTCTGTGTCTTGTTTTTATCGATTGCAAGTTGTTTGACCGCCATGATGTGGGGCGGTGTTTATCATTTGTATTGACTCTTCTACATGCCGAAGTCAATGCAAATGTTCCATAAATAATGACCTTTTTGGTGATATTAGGTGCTACACGCTTCACATCAATGTTACGTAACCATAGTTAAGCTTATTCCTACTAGCACCATGTACATTTTCTTTCGCAACAAGTACCGTGCATCGGTCTGTTTGAGACCCATTCACATCGGTGGCTTTTCAATTACTCAGTAATTTATTACAATATGCAGAATGCTGCTGTCAGCTACCTCATAGCTTTCTTTGTAATATTTAGGATTGCCATCAGCCATTCTCTCGATGATGGAAGATATATATCACTCTGTCTAGAGTTATTGTTGATTATGTCACTGCATGCTTTTCTATTATTCTTTTTTACCATTTTGCTTAGTACAGTTACCATTCTTGTAATCTTTGATAGGTATCAAATCTCAGTTAGTTACCCCCATTTCCGCATTAACGGATAAGATTTTGGAAATACGATTGGATTTATTATGACTATATTTAAGATGGATAGAACTGTTTACAAGTTTCTACACTTACTGGATTAACGTATGACCTCTTTTTTTCAATAAGAGATGCAACTTTTCTGAATTCAACGTATATGAGGTATGTTGAGATCCTTGACACTTTTAATGGGTATGAAATATGACCTTGAGTAATGATTGGTTCTACCTGTAAGATAGTTTAAAATATGAAATATGTCACTGTTTACATTTATATACTGTCTAAAATTATGTTTACCAGCTGCTCTTGCATTATAAGGCTCATAAATGTATTTTGGTACCTGCTGAATTTAACAAATTCATACTGGGTATTGGGAACTAAGGGCCTATATTGTTTAGGCGATATTGCATTATTGATGTTCCCGTGGCTAAAACAATATTGTTAGGCATGCTTCATGTGCCTAATATGTTACATTATCTGTCTGATGTTGCTTTAATTGCATCAGTTACTCAATATGAGTTCTGTCATTTAATAGTGAGGGGTTCCACCTATGCCCTGCTAGTGACTTTTCCCCAATGTTCTTTTAATTTGGTGTAGTACGCCTATCATTGTAGTGCTTTTTTTGCATATATATATATATATATATATATATATATATATATATATATATATATATGGTGTTTTTATTGTTATCATAATGTGCCAATTGAGAGTGTTATATTTGGTTGTTTGCATACTCACAATTAAGTATAGTCACCTTTTATGTTGTAATGTACTGTTTGTATACATATATATTTGGTGTTGTATTGTTGTCGGAATGTGCCAGTCGAGAGGTGTCTTATTTGTGTCTTTTGAAAGTTGTTTACAGCCCTGATGAAGTTCAAAAGAGATGTTTTGAACGAAACACGTTGGCTGGATGTTCTTTGTATATTTATGGATTTCAAGTGAAGAAGGAATAAAAAAGATTAATTACAAATATTGCATTGAAGTTTTTGGATGGGAACTATTTCCAGAGAGCAACTTTCCACTTGTGATATCAATTTTCTTCTGCTGGACAGTGGAACCAAACAACGGCATGTACCTGAACTGTGGTGCACGGGACTCTGATTTGTTGAAACGTGAAGTGAGGTGCAGTAGTCACGGTCTGCCTTTGTTACATTGTTTCATGTGACTTTTGAAAATTCTTACGTTCCTCTCTCACATTTACCGGTACCCTCTAAGTTTTTGTTTGACAGGTACTGCTTATGACAAAAACTATTAAGTTTCACGAGCTTTTCTGAGAACATTTTTGGAAATTGGCCAATAATGCTACTCTTGTTATCACCCTCAGATACCACCAACACAGATCATGATTCCTTAGGTTGAGAATTATGCCCAAACTCCATTGATACCTCCAGCCTAAAACATTTAAACCTTTGAACTCTATATACAGTTTAATATGAGCCACACATCCTTTGAACTCAACATCAACTTCTTCAAATCCCACCATGTCAATCCTAGACCTATCAAAAGCGTCAGCTATGATATCAGATTTCTTCAAATCATTGTGACAAAACATTCCATTAAAACAACTCAGGAAATAATCTTTAGTAATTATTGTCCAAGGTGAACCTCAGTCACCCATAAGCTCCAATTCCACATTCAAAACCCGTTCAGTACATTTGGGTGGTTGAAGCCTACTCAGGTTATTACTACCTTCCCCAAGATCGCTAATGGACAACACAATGCCCATACTGCTTCCACATTCCCTATACTCAACTTCATTTGCACAAGAAACCTTGCCTTTAGTAAATCTTGCATTACCACGAACATTCTTCTTGAAATCTTTGCACGCAAAATGCCCTAGACGTACACACTTCTTGCATTCTTTACCCAGTGCAGGACACCTTGGAGAGGATGCTGCATGACTAGCACTGCCACATCTAAAACGATGGAAATCAAATTTATTTACACACTCTGCCCAGCTAGTAGACTCGCAGACTTCACACTGCACACATCCTCCACCAATGCTTTGTTGTCCTTATTTAAAGATTTAGTTCACTTCTCTGACTGTTCCATTGCTTTGTCAGTGCTGATGCCATCCCTCAAATTTGGATCCACAATTTACAACTGTTCCTGCACCTTTTTACTCCTGACATGTATGGTGATTTTATCCTTGATCATTTCATCAGTGATGGATCCAAAATTGCAGTTTATGGATAGAGCTCATAACCCAGTAAGGAAATCATCAAGTCTCACCTTCTTGAGTTTTGGTATAAAACTTAAACCTATTAAGAGCAACACTAGAAATAGATTTGAATCTGGTCTCTATTCATGCAATGTCTTATTCAAAAACATTCCTGTCACCACTACCATCAGCTTGTGCTAGCGTTCGAAACACAACCTGACCTTCCGATCCCAAACAGTGTAGAAAAATACTTTTCTTCCTCTCAGGTGATAGTCATTCACCATCAATAGCCTTAAGATAAGTAAAAAAATTCCTCCTTCGATCTCATCTAAAGAACAGGAGGATCTCCTTTGGCCTGGAGAAACTTCGAGGATAGTACAATGATGTGAAATCAGCCAAAATATTCAATTAATCAAAGCAAGTATATTCCTTTTCAGAGCTTCCCTTTCCCAAGCCTGAAATCAAACAAGCTTACCGCAAACCTGTGTAACATAATGTAAAAAGGTGCCTAATTCACTTAACAAGAGGTCGCTAATATCCTGGATTCTGGTTAGCGACGATTTCAGAGTCTCACGAAGAACAGAAGGAAAATCCTGTGAGTGCCATCTCACATAGCCACATACGCGCTGGACATGTTTGATCCCTGAGACGCAGCATAGAGATAGCAAAGTCCTCGTGGATGCGTACAGAGGCTGCGTGCGGAGCGACAGTGTTCCTTGAGGTGCTGCGCAGCAGGACGTACATCAAACTGGACGCCGGTTGCACGGATGGCTGGCAATATTACACACGTCAAACGGAAAGGCTTGGTAAATCTGGAGTAACACAAGGCAGTGTAAGTTGCTGCCTTGCATTACTCTGCCCTGAGAAGGCATTCCATTGGTGGAGCATTGGTGTTTCCACACATCCACCCAAGGATTTTGGCGCATTCCTTGAATTACCAACACTGGTAAATCTGGGAATGGGTCAAAATTCTACACCATCCCAGGGGAGGCGCAACGTGGAGAAATATCTTTATTTCTCCTCGTTGTTTCCTCTTTCTAATTGTGCTGCATTCTCCATTCAGGAAAAGGAAAATGTCTCAGAGGATTTTTTTTGTGCAGGAAGGTGTCCCTTCTTGCTCAGAAACAATCATACCTACAACACAGGCACCCTTGCACCATGGTGCAATGGGGCATGCATTGGCATTAGTCAGCAGTTTGTGCGCCAGTGCATGCAGAGAGCAGGAATGCGCCATATCTTGATAGATATGGTGCATTGCCCTCTCCCTTATACACAGAACAGCAAGGTGTTTTGCTATGTTGCATTGTGTGTAATAAATATGGGCCTGGGTTTTTGTTTAGCTAATACTTTAAGGTTAGATTGTTGCACTATCGAAGCCTGAGCTCCCCTCTCCTTAAACAAGTCAATCATCTTCACAAACTCTTTACATCTCCGTGCTGATGCTGCAGACATATCAGAGAATATTCGGAACTGTGGGGTTTCTGTAGTGGAGAAGGATCTCTTCATTATGGCAGTGCTTAATATTTTTTCCTTGACTCTGAAATCTGCGAAATTGAGTAATATTGTCCGTGGGAATTTAGCATTCAATTGTCTCTGTGCTGGGACTCTATGGGCTCTGGTGATCGTAAGGTCCCCTTCTAACTCCGGCATTACTTTCTTAAGCAGTGAGTCAGCCCAATTAATCACCTGCGTGCCTTCACATTCTTCTGGGATTCCCACTAGGCGGAGGTTTGAGCGTCTATTATAATTAAGGCTCCCTGTTTTCCGTTTTTACTGATTTTTACAGATAAATACAGCCAGAAAACATTCATTTTCTTGTCTGTATTTATTTTTAAATGTGGATAAAAACGGAAATTTGGTAGCTTTTTTAGTAATTCTAAATACTGTCGGCCATGACTGCCAGGCCAATAGATGTGTGGATTGATAGGTAAGAGGGTTAAAAAAGAAAGGGATTTTAATAAAGAGGCTTTAACAGCAGTAGATATGCACAAGGTTGATACTGAAATTTAATATTTTCATATAAGTGCACTGATTTATCTTTTGCGGGTGATCACAGCACTGAAACCTGGTAGACATTCAAGCATGAGTGGATATTTATCGGTTAAATAAATGTGGAAATATACTAATTTAAGCTTAATTCTTCCTCAAAACCCAAAATAAATATGGATAAATACAGATAAAATTAGCAAAATATAAATATGGATACATACATATGGAAATGGCAAAAAAATAAATACCAATGATTATGGGCACATTTGCAGGATTATTATATACTCTGCAATTTGATTAGACATTTTTTAACCATACCGTTTATTCAGCATCTGCGATTTATTTCATGGATAGGTGGGGTGTTCTATTCCCTAGTCTGCTTAAGAGTGATATCTAATGGACATTTCTGAGCAAGACAACTCACAGTGTGGTCAAATTTGCAGTGAGGTTTGATAACACAAGTGGGGTGTTTGTACGGTTTATGGGATCATATGTATGACCACCTGCATTACTCAAAGAATCATATCCATGGTTTTTGGTTGGATGACAGAGGCACACATGGCTAAACCACATGTGCATCTACTACGCGGCCCCTGCAACGAATGCTTCTGAACAATGCATTCCTTTACCTAGCAGGCCTTTACCTCGCAATTTTGTGGTAAATGCATGACAGGTAAAGGGATGTGTGGCAAAGATTACACCCCAACCCCCGCCCTGAGCCCTAAAAACTACCCTGCTCTCCCTGAGCCTTAAACACTACCCGACCCCCCTGAGCCCTAAACACTACCTTGACCCCCATGAGCCTTAAACACTACCCCGACCGAGCCCTAAACACTACCCTGACCCCTCCTGAACCCTAAAGACTACCCTGACCCTGACCCTGACCCAGAGCTCTAAACACTACCAGACCCCCAACCCTAAATACTACCCCGATTCCCCCTGAGCCCAGAAAACTACCCCAAACCTAAACACTACCCCGATCCCCCCATGAGCCCCAAACACTACCCTGACCCCTAAACACTACCCCAACACCCTCTGAGCCATAAACACTACCCGACCCCGAGCCCTAAACACTACCCGGACCCCCCCTGAGCCCTAAAAACTACCCTGACCCCCTCGAGCCCTAAAAACTACTCCGACCCCCTGAGCCCTAAAAACTACCCCTAACCCTTACAAACTACGTGGTTAAGGCATATGCATGGGTATTCTATGTGAATAGAACATATATAATTAACAGATGAAGTAGGTTCTTCTGGTTCTGAGAAAAGCCCAAGGATGCATTAGTCACCATTGTAAGTGCTTAAACATGTTGGCCCATTTAGGATTGTGAGGAAGGTATCCTAACTAGTACCAACTTTCTCGCACTCCTGGAGTTCTTTTTAATCTTGTATGGGATAAGTAATTTGGGAGATAATAAAGATAATTCTGGTTGCTGCTGCCCCAATACGATATTAACATTATACCACCAAGACATTCCACATTAATTACTGAAATTCTCACACAGTGACAATGAAAGGATCTGTCAGCGCACAAGCTTATACTGGAATCCAACTCATAGGGCACACTAATGGCTAGGAACAGGAGCAGAGTAGTCCTGAGGACACTTTCATACAGTGTTCTTATAGAAAATAATGTAATTCCTGCTCTGTATTTAAACCCTCTTCCGCAGACGTCAATCTTGCTATCCATTTTGCTTCAGACTGCCTTAGCATCAGTTCCCGATCTCCCCCCCTTGATCTTGGGTTCTACCTTTGCATACCATGGAAGGTAAAACTCATGTCAGTACGATGTTTCTCTATCTGTAATCACTCAAAGCACGAGGGAAATCGGGGGATGAGATTCACATGAATGAGTTTCATATTGTGAAGGCAAAGTCATGTTTTATATTTTGGGCAATCTCAGATCAAGTTTCACAGAAATGTGACTTACACATATTTCTAAAGTATAAATTGGTTTTAACTATAATGAGTAAAAAAACAAAAAAACAGGAAAAGTTAAAATGAAAAAATGAAAAACTGCTTGTATGTATGTATGTATGTATGGAACTTGTAAAGCGCTGGAATCTCCACGCTGGCATAAAGAACAGATCGGACTGGCACAGACTACCATAGCTTAAGCCTTGAATAAGTCCGTCTTCAGAAGTTTTCTGAATCGAGCAAGACTAGAACATTTACCTAGCTCCTCAGGCAAGGAATTCCAATATTTTGGGGCCAAATAGGCGACTGTTTTTCCTCCCGAACGAATTTTCTTAACGCGGGGGACCACCAGCAGCCCTTTACCTTCCGATCTGAGACTCCGGTTCGGACAGTACAGTTTGAACTTATTTGCCATATAGCTCGGGCTTGTGCCAAAGATGGCTCTGTGCGCAAAGCAACAGAGCTTGAACTTTATTCTCTGGCGAATAGGCAGCCAATGGAGAGATTTCAACAATGGCCCAGGGGAGGTGCGAGGTGGTTTATTCAGGAATAAGCGCGCAGCCGCATTCTGAACGATCTGCAGTCTGCTAAGAAAACCCTCGTTCGCAGAGGCCAATAAAGCATTACAATAGTCGAGGCGACCTATAATCAGAGCCTGAACTAGTGTTCTACGTACTGAGAGGGGCAGCCAGATGAACACTCTGCACAAAAGGCTCAAGGTATAATAGCAGGTCCCGATAGTGGTCATTATTTGATCTTTCATCGATAACCGTGCATCCAACCGGACCCCCAGATTTTTTGTCACCAAGGTCGGAGAAGGGGCGGGGCCTAACACTGTCGGCCACCACACAGGGGACCAGGAAATAAGTGCAGGACCAAACAGCAGGATTTCGGTTTTGGCCGCATTTAACTGCAAGCAATGTTCAGTCATCCACTCGGCTATGGCAGACATGCCCTTTGCAAAGCGCTGATCGACTGACTCCATATCCTTATCAAAGGATAGGGGTAATTGAGTGTCGTCTGCGTAGGAGAACGGCGTGAAGCCGTACTCTCGGATGACTTTAGCAAGGGGGGCCACATAGATATTAAATAATGTCGGGCTCAAACAAGAGCCCTGGGGCACCCCCTTACTAAGCTTCACAGTTTGAGATCGGAAAGGGCCCAGATTGACAGTTTGCGAGCGTTGGTCTAAGAAACTAACAAGCCAATCAAGCGCCAGCCCCTGCAGACCGGCCTCTCTCAGTCGAAATATCAGTTTCTGATGAGAGACCGTGTCAAAGGCTGCTGTTAGATCTAACAAGACCAGCATCACTCCTTTATTATCGTCTAAGGCCATTTTTATGTAGTCCGTTACCCCAATGAGAGTAGTCTCAGTGGAATAGTTGGTTCTAAATTCGGACTGTGAGGGATCAAGAATGCCATTTGTCTCCAAGTAGTCTGTTAACTGCGTGTTAACATGGCTCTCTGCCATTTTGCCCATTAAAGGAAGGAGCGAAATGGGACGATAGTTGGAGAGCACTTCTGTAGGCACCTGATCTTTCTTCTTGATGGGGAGTACTTGGGCGGCCTTCCAGTCTAAAGGCACACTGCCTTCACTTAATGACGAGTTTAAGATCTCAGAAATAGGGGCAGCCAAGAGAGGAGCAAGAAGAGCATACTTATGGGCAGGCAAGATATCCAGAGGAGACCCAGATTTTGCCTTTTTTAACATGGCTTCCACTTGTGGAACATCAGTAAGCTTAAACTGTTTCAAACCATCACCTGAGCATAATAGCGGTACTACTTCAGATTTAGTAGGTAGCACCTGGCCCATCTTTTGAGGAAATTGTTTATAAATCAAGTGGATTTTATCGTCAAAATATATGGCAAGATTATCACACAAACCCTGAGAGGGGGTGATCAGCTGGGCACATGCTGTACGATGGGTAAGAGCTTTAAGAATTTTATATAGATCTTTTGATGAATTGCCTGCTTGATTGAGTTTAGTAATATAATGCTCTTTACGTGCCCTTTTTAAATTCTTATGATAGATAATGAGGGCCAGTTTAAATTTTAATTTATCTGTCTCCAGCTGGGATTTGCGCCAGGATTTTTCAAGAAGTTTGCATCTGGATTTTTCACAGCGTAAGTCATCAGTGTACCATTCTTCACTTTTTTTCCTGGAGTTCTTGAATTGAAGTGACATGGGCGCCAACCTGTCTATCGCATCACTCATGGTCTTATTAAAAATCTTGAGTTTAGTAGAGCTGTCCATAAGCTCATTAAAAACAGGGGGAGTATACATTTTTCTAAAAGATTCAGATGTAACTTTATGCCAGCGTCTTTGAAGACCCCTTGCAGAGCGTCCCCACATTAGGGATTTAACGTTGCTGTAGATCTTAAATGGAATCATAAAATGATCTGACCACATCAGTGGGCAGGCAGGATCAGCAACAATATGAGAAGATGAGGAGAGTATAATATCAAGCGTATGACCAGCTGAATGTGTAGGCCCAGAATTGATTTTATTTAAGCCTAAAGTGGCCATATCAGCTAAAAAGCTTTCAGCCTCAATATTCTCCTTATCATCACTATGGACATTAAAATCTCCAAGTAGCAGAAAGTACATAGATGAAATTACATAGGGGCTGATTTTTTCCATAATTTTTAAATTAAAATCTTTTAGTGGCCCGGGCGGGCGATAAACAAGTGCGCCCTTTACAGCTTAATGATTTGAACCCATGCGAAGCACTGATTATTTATATATGTAAACATTTTTTAGGCCCTGATGAAGTCCCTATAAGTGATGAAATGCGTTGGCCGGCTCTGCCAAAGGTGATTTTTGAAAATTGTGTGTTACATGAAAAGAACTTTGTATGAACAAATACAAAATGTTTGGAGATTGATTGAAAAAAAAGAAAGGCTTTGCATGCAAGTATTGGAATAAAAAGAGTGATTACAGCTACAAGCAGTTGAATCTGGATGTTCAATGTGAACAAGGATATATTGTTGCCCTCCATACAGTTTTTAGGACTCATTCTCACAAGCAGTTGAACAGATACATTGTTTAGCAAATCTTGAGACAGCTGGGATGTCCTTGGTTAGCAATAGCGATGAAATGTCTCTGGGAAACGCTCTCTGTTTATTTGTGAGAACCCTTGTATTCTTTCAACAAGGATAAAATTAAAGCAGACAATTCTGACACAAAAAAATTGTTGTTTTGCAAAGTTGCGCTTTTTTCACTGATTTCTTATGCTGTACTCATGATTCCAAAGTAACATTTATAATCGTTAATGACCACCTACTTTGATTATGCTCGGTCTAGCTTCACATAACTGTGTGATGTTTCTGCAGAGTTCGAGCAATATGTAAAAAAAAAAAAATTGTCAAATGTGTATAATTAATTGATTCACTGCTGCACGGTTTCCTATAGTTCGATAATGTGCTCCAAATATGCTGAGTGAAAACTCTGAAATTAGTGTGCCCTGCAATGTGAATAAGTCAAGGATGAGATTAGAAATACAAAATACGTTGGTTTGACTTTATTTTCAAGGGAACCTGGTTCCTCATTACTGAGGACAGACAGAGAGAGCCAGGTTACCATAGTGATCATTCAGTCTAAAGGACACGGTTACCTGGAAACAGAACTGCTCGTTTCCCCTCTCAAGGCCTTACCTTTGTTTGTTTATTGATGAGAGATCAAAGTCTGTCTTTTCCTCTCAGAAATGTAGATAAGTTCCTTTGCCTTTCAATGGTACTACAGTGCCGTGAGCAGAGATATATCCCACGTTACTGATTGCTTTTTCCATCGACTAATCAGATACTGGAAACTCTGAATACAATTAATTTGAAAATATGGAAAAAATAGTTGAAGGATTTGTGAAGAGCATTTGTTTTTTTAATTCAACCAGCTTTATCGAAGAAGTAAACAAATACAACTTAGATAGTGAATACACACTACAGGGTACATTGTAGGTCGTCATACGAAACAAAGATATCATGTGAGTTGTAACACAAGCAAAGTAACGAAGTAAGGAATACACAATAATAATGTAATATTAGTTGGTATATCGGCCAACATGCATGGTGAATGATCAGTATAGAATAATACTTTGAAAACCTATATTCTATTGTGATGGTAAATTGAACAAAGGTACTCCGTATAAGACAATAACTGAGGTCCCTGTGTGCGATCATGATAAATGAGAAAAAAAAGAAAGAGGCAGAAATAGAGCACAAGATTTGAAAGCAAAAAAAGGAGGGAAGGAGTAGAAGAGAGGGGGGGGGGAAAGCATCAGCAGAGACTGCTGTGAGGGCAGGTCTACTAGGCACATATCGATGGCGAATGGGTGTCCCTACAGTAAATGAGGTTGTAGAAGCAATAAGAGGTAGGAAGCTATGGAGGATCCACATTTTGTAGGAACAAGTCAAGTGCATTCCCCAGACAGCATGAGTGCGTAGTGTTGTGAACATTTCTTATGCATTATATTGTCTGCACTTCTGGTGGAGCACAGGAAGTTTCACCACCTGTTGAAGGGTATTTCTGTGACAGACTTCCACTCTAATAGAATTGGTTTGGTACCTAAGGCTAGCATTAAACCTATTAAGAGTAAATCCTGAGTAGGAAGGTCACATTTCTGAGGATGGGCCACAAGTCCTAAAGTCGTGATTAGGATGGATGGTGTGAATGGGATCTTAAAAACATCGCAAATCATCTGGTGTATTATTTACAAAGGGCCTGAACCTGTTTACAAGCAAAAAACATATGCTCAAGTGAGCCTGTAGGTTCCCCACAGCGCCAGCAATTGTCTGATTGTAGGATCCCCAGTTTGTACATTCTGGATGGGGTGCAGTATGATTTGTGTATTGCCCAAAATCTTGACTGTGTGATAGCAGGTGAAACTTTCGCAAGGAAGGGGTGATGCCAGATTCTATTCCAGGTAGCATCTGAGAAATGTGGTCGCCTGCCAAATTACCAGTGTTTCTCATGTCTGGTGGGCTTTATTTGATCTTCTGCTGTGGTGCCTCAGAAAATGGACACTGCAATGGAAATGCCAAGAACAGTTCCTGCCCGGCATGAACTGTAAAGTCGATGCCGTGCAGTAACTGGAGTGCATACACACGGGGGGCGCATGTTGTGCCCCCCAGCATGCACCCCACAACCTGGAGGCACAAGGGGGCCCTCTAGGGCCGCCTTTGTTTCCTCTCCGCCATGGTTTTCATGGAGGAGTAACCACCATGAAAGCCGTGGCAGAGGGGAAACTCGTAATATGCTTGGAGGGATGCGTATTGCGGCCTCAAGACAGCCACAACACCACCAGGGAACGGCAATTCCCTGGCGGCTGCAGAGCAGCAATAGCGGTCTGACTGCCTGTTAGAAATGGGGGTCTCTAGTTGGCAAAGGTAGGTACCTTTGTCCAAATAGGGACCCTTGCTTCTAGTCAGGGTAAGGGGATACCCTCCTAAAATAACACCTGCTCACCCCCTTGGTAGTTTGGCACGAGCAGACAGGCTTATCTCAGAGTCAGTGTGTAAAGCATTTGTGAACACATACAGTAATACAGTGAAAATACTACAAATGGACACCACACCAGTTTAGAAAAATAAGCAATCTTTATCTAAACCAAAACAAGACCAAACGACAAAATTCCACAATACAGTAATAAAAATATGACTTTCAGATGGTAGAAATAGTTCAGTTCAAGCAAATTGTAGATGCAACACTTTTCTCACAAAGTACCTGGGATGCGTCACGCAAACAAACAAAACGAGCCGCAGGGAAGGTGATGCGTTGGTTCCTTACACTCAGGGAAGGTGATGCGTCGGTTCCTTGCTTCGGGGGAGGTGATGCATCGGCTCCTTACTGCAGCACAGGGGAGGTGATGCGTCGGTTCCTTACCGAAGAGGAGGTGATGCGTCGGTTTCTTACTGCTTGTGGACGTGATGCGTTGGTTTCTTACTGCATCCCCCAACGATGCGACTGACTTGGAGCCTTGATGCGATGATCCGGGATGATGTGTGAGCTCATGCAGACACACAGCAGGCCTTGTGGTGAACTCGGTGCGATGATCTCGGACGTGAGAGATCGGTGCACTCGATGCGGCATGTGCCGATATCTCAAGCCGCAGCAGGCGCTGCAACGGTTTCTTCGGTGATGCGTCGGAAACAGGTGCAGATGCATCTCGCTTCCTCGAGGTTGCGTCGCTTTACCAGCTTCCAGTGGCAAACAGTCTCCAGAGGCCCAGAACAGCAGCAGGAGCCTCTTTGCCGGTTAGAATTCCCAGCAAGGAAATTCAGGGGAGCCGGTGGTGAAGTCTTTGTGTCCCTGAGACTCCAGAACAGGAGGCAAGCTCAGTTTCAAGCCCTTGGAGATCTTCTTTCAAGCAGGTGACAAAGCAAACAGCAAAGCCCTTTTTCTCCTTTCCTTGGCAGCAAGCAGCCACTGCAGGCCAACACCAGAGAGCAAACAGCACAGGGGAAGTATTCCTCCTCAGCTTCTCCGGCTCTTCTCCTTGGCAAAGGTTCCTCTTGATTCCCAGAAGTGATCTAAAAGTCTGGGGTCTGGGCCCCTCTTTTTATACACAAAAATCCTTTGATCTCTGAAGGCAGAGAGTGTCTGTACCCAGCCAAAACCAGTTCTGTCCTCACTGGTGCAGCTTCCTGGCAGGAGGTGGAGACAGCATTGTTGAAGGCAGGCCAGGCCCATGCAGGTGAAAGGAGATCTCCCCCCTACTCTAAATGCAACCAAGGTCTATTGAGCCCAGCCCTGACTCATCAGACTTCTGGAGCCATTGGCCCTCTCCAGCCCCTGTCATCCAAAAGCCAGACATGCAATACAAAAGCCTAGCAGAGGCACACTGGATGGTTAGGCAAGAAAATACCTACTTTCTAAAAGTGGTATTTTCAAACACAGAATGTAAAAATCACCCTCACTAAAAGATGCATCTTAACATTCTGAGTTCAGGCATACTAAACTTTATTTTCCTACCTTGTTCCCAGGGCCAGTTATGTTTATAAGATGTTATAAACAAACTCCCCATTCTGTCCTATGGGAACAGGTAGCCTTGTAATAGTGAAAAACGAAATTGGCAGTAATTCACTATCAGGACATGCCACAGACACTTGGACATGTCCTACCTTTCACATACACTGCACCCTGCCCACAGGGGTACCTTGGGCCTACCTTAGGGGTGTCTGACATGTAAGAAAAGGGAAGGGTAGGGCCTGGCAAGTGGGTGCACTTACCAAGTCGACATGGCAGTACCAGACTGCACACAGGCTCTGCAATGGCAGGCCAGAGTTACATTTACAGGCTGCTTCTGCGGGTGGCACAACCAGTGCTGCAAGCCCGCTGGCAGCATTTGATTTACAGGCCCCGGGCACACACGGTGCACCGTACTAGGAACTGACTAGTAAATCAAATAGCCAATCATGGAAACACCAATCGATAGCAGTAATTTACAAAGGGAGCACTTGCACTTTGGCACTGAACAGCAGTGGCAAAGTGCCCAAAGCATCTAGACCAGCAAAAACACAGGAGGCAAGGCAAAAAATGCAGGGGAGACCCAAGCCAATGGTGCCAGGTCTAACACTGCCCTAATTGTAATACAGCGGTCGGAAGACCGGCACCGCCACGGTCCTGGGAGTCTGGCAGGTCCATGGACGACCAGAATCATAATTGAGCCCTAAGTCTACAACAAAATTAATGCCCCTTTGAGCCCATTGCTCCCAGAACACTGTTCTCCCCTCTAACTTAATTCTTTGGTTGTGCAATAAGGAAGATAAATTGGAATCAGCGAGTCAGTTACACAGGATTTTATCAACTCGAAGAAGAGCAGATATTGTGTTGGAGAATATGGGATATGAGTTAGCCAAGGATAGTTTCTAAAGGCCACAAATAGTAAGGATGGAGCTCAAAGCAAGAGGAGATATTAGATGGGATTCAATGTGGAGCAATTGAGGGGATTGGTAGTCCGCCTCTCTAAACCACCATTGCCCTGAGCTGCCAAAAATGTTTGTTGATACCTGAGGAAGTCAGGCATATTATGCCGCCACTAGACTAGTTCAGCTTTAGGATGGGACCGGAAATTCTAGCCCTCTTCCTTTTCCATAGGAAATTCGAAATTTGCTTGTCCACAGCTTAAAGAAGGTGGTGGAAAGATTCATGGGAAGCATGCTTGCGAGGAAGTTGACCATAGGACCAATCATCATTTTACATGTGTCTGTTGAGCAGGTCTTTAATATTGGAAAATGTTTTATTTTCATTAATCGTGAGGGAGAAGCTTAGATCTTTGCAAAACCAGATGCCTAGGTATTTGAGAGCATCAGATTGCCATTTCAATCCAAAATTGCCCAGAATCGAGGGAGTTCAGTGGACATTCATGGGGAAAATCTCCATTTTGGAATGATTGAGCGCATAGCCAGAGACACAGGAGTATCCATCAATCTCAGACATATTGAGGGGATTGCCTCATCGCCACCCTCAGTGAAGATAAGGATATCATCGGCATAAGCTGCAACCAATTGACTGCCAGATTGAAATTGTATACCTTTGCTGTTGACATTACATTTCAGTGTGGATAGTAGGGGTGTGTTGACTAGTAAGAACAAGAGGGGAGAGAATGGGCATCCCTGTCTGGTGCCCTAAGCTAAGTTAAAGTATTAGACAGGTGGCCATTTATTTTAACTCTGGCTACTGGCTCAGTGTACAGTGCCAGAACCACATGGATGAAGTCCTCTCCTAGATGGAACTTGTGTAATGCCTCATGCAGAAAGATCCACGAAATGTTAATGTTAAGGCTATCGGAAGTGTACATGAACTCAGGTAAGAAGCATGTTGTTGTAAATTTCACTTAAAGATGTCACAGGTATGTAAATTTACAATTTCAGAAGGTTAGTTTTTAAGGCAAATATACAAAACTGGATGTACTAGACTTGAATAGAAGTAAGTTGGAGTCAGTTTCTGTTACCACACAAATGGAATTTCAAAGTACCTCGATTTTCCCATAATAATATTAGGTGACAATTTGTGGTTTATATTAGTTTATATTGGTAACAACTTTGGAGTGAGAACAATTTCACGTAGCAGTCAGAAGCTCACTCACAGGGCCAGTATTTACTAAGAGCGGTAAAGATCTCAGCCCCCCAATCACAGGACCACTCGTAATCAAGGCTTTAAAATGGGCAGTGCTGTCATGAGATGCTATGGTTTCTGCACTTTTTACATGACTTGTAGGCAGGTGACTCCTGTTTTTGAGACATCTGCGTCAGTCACTCAAAGCTGTAGCTTTAAAACTGTGGGTATACATGTGAGGTTGGTGGCAGAGGAAAATGATGTGTGCTGGTAAGAGACAATGATAAATAGCTAGTAGCTAGTATTCAGAGTAGAACAAAATCTGAAAGGCAGGGTTACAGCCTCAAAATGTGTACACAGCCATAGATGATTGAGGCTATTGAGACAGCCCTCTCTTTGGCACCAAAAGATACAGAAAAGTTGCAGATTAAATCTGTGCATTTATTCTGCTCTGTAGATGACACTGACAAGTTAGATGGGTATTTGGAAAGTGCTCGATGAATTTGTCAGCTGCCCGAGACCTCCCTGTCAAGAGAGGGGATGTAGCATTTTGTAGCTTCCTAGCTAGGATCACACTATATAAAAGCACCTCAGATGTATATACTTCCATGTATTGGAATGTCCTATTTGGGAACATGCCAATACCTCAAGATTAGAGAGAAACCAGAAATGTCATATGCATGTGAAAAGTGATGATAGTTTGTTGTTTTGTTGGGCAACGTATGCAAGTGGGATATATTATGTCAGTTCTTCAGTGTGATTGCCTTGGACATACTGAAAAGTGAGATATCCAATGGGAGATCTTTGGCGCCTACTGAACAGTAGGAGCCAAGAGCGATCATAGGTGTACCTGCATAGGAGCACTCATTGTCATCTCTCCAATGTGTTCCAATACAACCATCCACCTAATTGAAACACTCCTTCCATACTTCAATGGAAGGCATGTGTTTGTTGCAGTAGGCTCCCAGGTATGACATATGTGCTCAGGCAGCAGTGCCTGGATCCTTATGGCACAGGACTCAAGCTATACTTTACTGAAGAGGCCTAACTAACCTGAAACTGGTTCAGACTTCCTTATGTTTTCACTTGGAGTAGACCCCGCCTGGGACTTTGAACATTAGTGTTGCTATTAGATAAGAACCAGACTGATTTACTTCTGGCTGGTCTCTGTTTAGTACATTATACAGTGGGTGGGTTGGGGCCTGAGAGATCACCAATGGCTGAGATTAAATCAAGCATTCCTCCATCTCTTTGTTGTTTATTGCAGCGGTGCCTTAAGTATACAAAGTATGCCCAGACATGGGTCCCTTGCTTTCAGAACCATAGCACTCAAGCTATACCTCACTGGCAAGGCCTAAGTGGGCTATTACCAACCAGGCTAGGGTTGCTGGAGGGGACCTTGCCTGGCGGTTTGGACTGGACTGTCCCTATTGAGCAGGGCCACCCGGCACAGAACAGTGTGCTTAAAATGTGTGAAGTTCCTCCTTCGGAGGGCCCCAGACAGGAGGAAAAAACTATTACATGGAAAAAAAACTCTTGGGAATCTTATAGCTGATGAGTCAAAATGAAAACTAGAATTGAAGAAATCAGCAAGGGACCTTTGGACGTATAAAAGAGCCAAGCAAGAATCCAGAGGAAGAAGTTCAGAAGATACATTTTGGGCTGGACTGTTACCATTGATCAAACCTAAGACTGATTTTCATGTTGGTGGTCTCTCTCTAGAGTTGAAAAGTGAGTGAAAAACAATGGACTGGAATGTAGCTTGAGCGATCACCAATGGCTGAGATTAATTTCTTCCATGACTTGTTGTCACACTAGGCATGGAATCGCTTGGGTCACTGGACACAGATACTGCCTTGATGACCTTAACTAGCAGGACTAGGATGGGCATATGCCTTTGGAACTAAATATCTCCATAGCATATTGTTTTTGAAAGTAAGCATGCTGGGAGCCAAGTTTGGAAGTAGGATGTTATTGTAGACTGTGCACCCACTAACCCACATAGAGAAGAAAAAAGGGTGGAGCAGACCACAGGATCTTGGTGCTTAATACACCCAAATCTGAATTGCTCTGTATAGTTTTTATTGTGCTCAATATTGAACGGATGCGATAAAAACTGCAAAACTCATAAGTCTGATATATACAGTAACAGAGGTTAACACAAAATTATTGGAACACTCATAATGAGAACCAGAGTGCTGCATTTTACTGGTTTGGAAAGTGGAGATGAGTCCAAGGAGGGTGACACCAGGCAGCTGATGGTGAGCTGAGAGGTATGCATATGAGCTTAATATACCAGTCATTGAGCATTCAGATTCCTTCCTACCAATGTGAAACTGTCATTTATAGCCCTGAGAATCACATACACCTCGCAGTTGAAATTCAAACTTGTTCACAGATATTCTTTGAACATTGTGTGCATTTCATTTGTTAATAAGTCATGCATTTCTAGAGAAAGCAAGTGCTTTTGGGAGCAAATTCTTTTTTGAAGCACCGATAATTGTTACATTTCAGTAGTTTGACGATCCATACATCAATCTGAAAAAAATCGCTGCCTTTATTTGGCTGGTTTCAGTCTCAGCCCTCATTATTTTTACCCTGTTCGTGAAGCAGCATTATTTAGCATCTGGAACGCATAAAGCCTTTGCCACGTGATTGTGTCCTAACTCTTCTCAGTTCAGGGAGCCCTTTTCAAAGCTATAACTGGCTCCTTTCGGCTTGTGCACAAAGACAAACTGATTTCCTTTCATAAATGCAACCTTTAGAGAAAATGTACTCAAAGGAACCTAACATATTATATTATCGAACATTGTCACTGGAAACATATATCTTTTCAGGGTCTTCATTTATATTAAACATTTGATGCACAATACTTTCTTTTATTGGAAACTAACAATGACACTAAGGGCTCGATTACGATGCAGTTAGGAAAGCATTCCAACCTAGGGCCTGATTACGATGCGGTTAGGAAGGCCTCCTAACAGCATTTGCTCCTTCCGAATCGGATCGGGAATGTGTCTTACCGACCGAGGGCCAGATTACGATGCGGTTAGGAACATAGGCTCCCCTAGAAGTCAATGGGAGTCCACCCAAATCGTATCTGGAAGCATCCAGATGCATCATACTCGGTCGGTCGGACTCTCCCGATCCGAGTCGGTTGGAAACCATTTCCAAACCGATTCGATCGGGAAGATTTCCTAACCGCATCGTAATCAAGACCTTAGTCCAGAGCCAAACAACAAAAAATGCAGCACTGATAAAACAGACTGATAAAGACCACCGTATGACTTCCAATATTTTGCTCATAAATGTAAAAATCGTTGAGGATTGAGTGGCTCCTAAGCACACACACAAACACAATAGTCTGAGGTATTTACTATTTTAACTTCACTCGGGCTTTGTTACAGGGGTAGCACATATATAACTGCACTTTTAGTGGCATATTTACAGGGGCCTTGCGCCACCGGAACGTGACTTTTTCCAACATTCCGGCGGTAGCGCACTGCCCTATCAATACGGGGGTCAATCAATCAGGGGGCTAATAGAGCACGGCTACTCACCAGTGAGGGTCTCAAGGCGCTGCTCCATATTTACAAAGCAGCGTTAAGTCACTTTGCGTGGCTTAACGCCTCTTTGAAATATCGTCCCCTTTCACGCAGTTATCTGCATAAAAGGGGCCTGCAATGGGAGTTGTTGTGGGCGTTCCACTGCAACACCAATTGCTTTTTGACGATGCTCCAAATTTACACGGATCTGTAAATCTGAGGCAGCGCCAAAAACTAACGCCACTGAATAGCAGGTGTTAGATTTGCTCAACGAGGAGAAATACTTTTTTTTATCCCAAGCACACATAGAAATATCAAATCACCTTTAAAGATTGTTTATGCGCTAGAAGGTATCCCTTCTTGCACATAAACAATCATCCCTGCAACTCACACACATCCTTGCACCATGGTGCAAGGGTGCCTGCGTTGCAGGGAATCATCCCTTTAATGCAGGCACCCTTTCACCATGGAGCAAGGGGTGCACAGACAGAATATAGAGTAAAAAATATCGAGTTGCACAAATATCGAGTCATTAATATCGTGGGTCAGAAATATCGACAGCAAGAATGTCGTGGTCAAGAATATCGACTTAAGGTAAGTAATATCGATTCTAAAAATATCAAAGTGTTTAATATCATTTGCAAAAATATAGGGGCCGATTCCGATCTTGGCTGGTAGGGCACCGAATCGGATTCGGCTGAACCGGATCCGATTCGGAGCCCTCTTTCCCGACCGATTCGTACGTGCGTCCGGCCGAGCAAGTACGATGCGAGCGCTCGCGAAATCGCCGACCGACTTGTTTGCGGGTCTGACGCGCTCCGACCGACTCGCACGGACACGACTCGCACCGCGCGATGGAGACAATCCCCGGCTGGGCAAGTACGATGCGCGCCGCGAGCAGTCCGACCGACTCGCACCGTCCGGCTCGAAAGAGCAGTCGGAGCCACACTTTGGGGGTCCGTGTCGGACCCCCCTGTACGCGTAGCCGCGCGAGTCGCACACAGGGGGGACCCATGGGTCCCCCCTACCTGTGCATGTACGCCACGAGTCGCTTCGAGGCGTACCCGCTGTAGGGGGCACCCTTGTTCGCCTCGCACCCATTGAGTCAATGGGAGCCCACGTACGCCTTGTACGTCCGGCTCCCATTGACTTCAATGGGAGTCCGACCGACTCGAGTCCGATTGCATGCGTGCGCATCGTACTCGTTCGGTCTGACTGCCAGGGTCCGATTCGGTCGGAAATCTCTCCGGGTCCGGCTCGGTCGGAGTGATTTCCGGCCCGAATCGGAATCGGCCCCATAGTTGTTAAAAATATCGTTTTTTATTAATGTTATGTATTTTAATATATATTTTATATATATGTGATGTATGTTTTTTTGTATAAGAATTGTTTGTATTTTTAATATATGTGTTAATTTTTTTGTAGTTATTAATTTTTTTATTTGAATTTTGCGCTTTTAGTTCCGTAGCGGCTTGTGGGCTTATAGGTAAATAGGGTGGGAAGTAATTTAATTATATTACAGTTATTGATGAACTTTTATTTATTAATCTTCATTTAATTGAGATGTTATAGTGTTAAATGTGTAAAGTAATTTATTATTAATTAATTAATAATTGGTTGTTAATTAGTTTTAATTAATTAATTGGTAATTAATTATGGTAATTGTGTAATTAATTGTAGGTGTGTGTTGTGGTGTTTTTAGGTGTACAGGGTGGGAAGTAATTAATTTTTAATTTATGAATTAATAATTGGTTGTTATTTAATTTTAATTAACTAACTGGTAATTAATTTTGCTAATTGTGTAATTAATTTTAGGTGTGTGTTGTGGTATTTATAGGAGTAAAGGGTGGAAAGTAATTTGTGTTTAATTAATCAATATATAACTGTTAATTAATGTTAATTATTTGATATTTATTTTGGGTAATTGTTTATTTTTTTGTGTGTTGTTTTCACTTTTAAAGGGGTAAAGGGTGGATATTAAATACATTTTAATTATGTAATTATTAGTTGTTAATAGTAATAGTTTTTAATTTTAAAATATGCTTTAATTGTGTTTTATTAATAGTTTATAGTCTAATTTAGGTGCGTGTTGTGGATATTATAGTGTTAAAGTGTGTGTAGTCAATTAATGTTTATTAGTTTTTTATTATTAATATTTTTTTAAATGATTATTAATCATGTTAATTATGTAAATACATTTAATTAAAATGTTTAAGTGTTTTGTTATTGGTGTGGTGTTATAGGGTAGGAAATAAAATAAATACATTTATGTTTTAATTAATTTTTTTGTTTGCAATTATTTTCTAGTTTAAAAGAATTATTTTTTCAATTTATTTATTATTTCATTTGATATAATATTTGTAGGTTTTTGTTATATGTAATTAATATTATAATATGTCTTCTTTTTATATGTTTAATATTTTTTATGTTTATTTTTAAATATTGTTTGTTAATTGTTATGATTTCTTTTAATTTTTAATATTTTTTATTTTTTTAAAATGTTTTTGAGTGTGAATAGTAATTTTTGTTTCTCCGCAACCCAACACGTTCCCTAATGTTGCACTTACTGGAGTGGGAATAGTAATTTGTACCTCTCCGCTATCCAGCACTTTCCCTACTGTTGCATTCACTGGAGTGGGAATAGTAATTTTTACCCCTCTGCTATCCAGCACTTTCCCTACTGTTGCACTCACTGGAGTGGGAAAAGTAATTTTTACCCCTCTGCTATCCAGCACTTTCCCTACTGTTGCACTCTCTGGAGTGGGAATAGTAATTTTTACCCCTCCGCTATCTAACACTTTACCTACTGTTGCACTCACGGGAGTGGGAATACATTTTTTTACCCCTCCGCTATCCAACACTTATCCTATTGTTGCATTCAGTGGAGTGGGAATACTAATTTTTACCCCTCTGCTATCCAACACTTTCCCTACTGTTGCACTCTTTGGAGTGGGAATAGTAATTTTTGCCCCTCCGCTATCCAACACTTTCCCTACTGTTGCTCTCACTGGAGTGGGAATAGTAAATTTTACCCCTCCGCTATCCAACACTTTCCCTACTGTTGCACTCACTGGAGTTGGAATAATAATTTTTACCCCTCCGCTATCCAGCGCTTTCCCTACTGTTGCACTCATTGGAGTGGGAATAGTAATTTTTACCCATCTGCTATTCAGCACTTTTTCTACTGTTGCACTCACTGCAGTGGGTACTAATTTTTACCTCTCCGCTATCCAACACTTATCCTACTGTTGCACTCAGTGGAGTGGGAATAGCAATTTTTACCCCTCCGCTATCCAACACTTTCCCTATTCTTGCTCTTCCTGGAGTGGGAATAGTAATTTTTACCCCTCTGCTATCCAATGCTTCCCCTACTGTTGCACTCACTGGAGTGTGAATAGTAGTTTTTTCACTCCGCTATCCAACACTTTCCCTACTGTTGCTCTCACTGCAGTGGGAATATTAAATTTTACCCCTCCACTATCCAACACTTTCCCTACTGTTGCACTCTTTGGAGTGGGAATAGTAATTATTACCCCATCCGCTATCCAACACTTTCCTGTTGCACTCACTGGAGTTGGAATAGTACATTTAGGGGCTCATTACGATGTCGGGCGGAAGCACAACCGCCGTGCTGGCGGATGCAAAAACCACCAGTTACCGCCGGCACGCAGCAGTCCACACGCCCGCCCAATTACGATGCGAAAAGTAGGCCAAACACCGCCGGCAAGCCAGCAACACCGTCCGCCATCAAAGTGCGCCCGTACAGGTAGCGGCGCAGCCTAACTGACACACACCGTCCGACGAAACACGTCCCGCCCGGCGCATAAATTACGATGCCGCAAACAAACGGCTCCCACGGCCAAGAGATACCGTACGACAAACCGAAGCGGTAACACGGATGCCGAGCACGGACAACGAAGAAGCGGCTCCCCGAGCATGAATCCAGCACTGCAGGCACTCCCCATGCTTCTGCTGATGCACCACCAAGGACGCAACGTACCGCGGAGACGCAGGTAGGCACACACACAACAAGTGCACGCAAACAGCGCACACAGTGCAAGGGCGGAAAAAGCGGACAACCCCCACCAGCGCGTGTACACTACACATCCACCATCGCATCCACATATGACACACAGGCCAAATCGTAACATCGCAGAACACATGTGTACACACCACCTGGGACTAGGAACCAACCACCCCGTCACGGCCCCAAAGCGCCGATGACGCCGCCACACATGCGCACAACGCAGAGGCCAACCGCAGCGCCATGCATGCGTCGCACACAGACACAGGGACACAACCAAGCAGCACACACATCAGCCCCACCCCGAACGCACATGACACGTGACAGGCCGGCCACAGACATGTCCCCAACGCCCAATTCACGGACAACACCCAACGCCACACAACCGACGCACACATGTCAGTGAAGACACGCAACAGCAGGACACACCCCAGTGTAACAAACATGGCGTAGCACACAGCGGCGGCAACACCAACTAGGAGAAGCAGGGCCCCTTCGGGAAGAGGAACGCCAGTACCACACAGAAACACCCATACCACCCTGCACATATGAACAAGACATATAAAACGGAACACCAAAGAGCCCGGGGACCGACAACAGGTGGCCCAAGAATAACATTCACACACAAGGCCCAACGCAGAGCGGAAAGGCAGCCTGCCGCCCACACAAGGGAGAGCAGACAGCACTGAATGACCTTCCATTCCAACTCCGAAACCACAGCCCTACGACAGAAGCCGGTGAATACAGCCATTGTCCAAGAATAGACCAACACAGGCATGCCGAGGAGACCGACCACAGGGCAGATAGCGCATATCACAGAAGCACACAACGGACGGGGAAGAAAGAAGAAAACACTCCCCATGTCGGCCACATGCAAGTTAATTGGAAGGAGTCACACATCACTGACCTTGAACTGTCTGAGAAGCATGTGGGAAGAGGGCCCGTGTCCTCCAAACAAGCCAACAGAACACAAGTCCTGTCTCCCTACGACTACACAGAGCTCACAGCAACCCCGGAGCGTGCACATTGCAGACTGCACACACAGCCGGAGCACGCCACCTCAACGAACCGCTGCGAAATGGCAACCGCAACACACCTACCCAACTACGCCGAACAGCTCAAGCTGTACAAAACCAACCTGTTCCATACATTGGGATGCGATCTCCTGTCCCTGCTGAACGTAAGTTACCGACTGACTTACCGCATCACATTGTTCAGCTGCGTCATGCCCGTCTTCTACTGTCGGAGGTGTCCCTACCAGCATCCCGTCGAGATATGCCTCTCCAACCCGGCATGTCTGAAGGCGGACCTGCTACCACTACTCCTCCCTCTGGACGCACACGACAGGGCCTGCTCTGCCTATGGGGGCATGGCGTATGTGGCCAACATCGCACCCGCACTGAAATGGGACCACTGTGCCTCCACACGACGGATCATCGAGAACAGCTACATCGAATGTCACCCAGCATGCCCCATCATGGTCCTCCAAGGGACAACTTACGAACAACACCTTGACAGCCACCATCCGCTTCATTGGCTGGCAAACATGTACACCACCAATGACATGGAAGCCCTGCTGGACGGCATCGCATACCTGACAACCTGTAAATACGTCGGACCACAACGCAGGTTCCCCGAGTGACCTATGATGTCCAACCCCGCACCCATGCTTAGCTTCCACACGGACTGGCCAGTCACCACCACAACAGCCATACCAAACGACCGGCAACTGTAACCACACCATCAACGACATCGCCATGACATCGGATATGACCGGGACATGCACACTGTTCCCCATCACATCCAGGAACACCGCATGCATCGTGGGAGGCAGTGGCATGGGCTCTGTGTATCGCACCCACATGGACGGAACTGCACGAACAACCAGGACACGACATGGATCCAGCGCCCATGGACACACACACCGCTCAGTGGACATGAATAGGTCGCCTGGAGTCTGTGGGTGCTGCACCCCTCCCACCCCCGCCCCGGGAATCCCATACCAGGACCTTTGCATGGACGACAAGTGCATACAACAACAACACGACCCCAGTGACTGTGACATGTCCAGTAACCACCACAGTGCAACAACAAGTGGCACGCCGCTGCATGCACGCAAGCACATGCCCTGATGTCATCTCACATGCACGCGTGCATGAGGAACAACCGCAGCAAACCTGTCACATGGAACTGAGATGGACTGTGCCCATGATGCCAAGCGATCTGGTAGGCTACATGTATACCGTCTGTGTCAAAGTCCGCAGCTCCGCAGCTATACGTAAATGTACATTAGCACAGCCTTGGGCAAGCAGATGTCACTCTGAAGCCCACATCCCACATGCAACAGCCAATCACATGTAACCCCACACCCTATCCCATTTGCAATCATGCTCAGTATATCCTCAACATGTATTCCGCTGCCAGTAGTGTCCACTATACTGCATCACAGAGGACAGAAGACTCAATATAATGTTTGAAACCAAAACTGTCTCCGCTGACTCATTTCACAAGTACGAATGAGAGAGGATGAGAGTATGTGAAGTACACGGCAGTCGTGACATGACCATGTAGTCCACTGGTATTGGATGTCAACGCAAATGAGTAGCACTACTGTGGAAGACACACATGTGTCGTGTGAAGTCGTATGGACGCAGTGCTCAGGTGGGTGGGTGTGACGGGTAGATGCGCACATGCCAAGTTGGAGCACGCCGTGTTGGGAGGGGTCATGAACAGTACACCACCGCTTCCCTGGGCATTGTGAGAGGACACCTGTCGGAGGGGAGTGAACACGTGTGTGCACAGCAGCCAGGCACACGTACAAAGCGGTACCAGGCGCACCTCAGCCCACCCTCTGTGGACAAGCTGGATCCTGTTGTGTGCCCGCCATGCCCCTTGACAAGGCACACACAGCCCCAGTCGACCAGGTGTAACCCCAACATAGTCAATCCGCACAGGCGATACAGGGCACGGGATGGCAGTGGAGCATGGTGTGTGAGAGGTCTCCTCGCGCTCCTCCTGGTCATATCACGCAGGCAATAGAACCTCAACGTCTAGCATGGCACAAGTCGAATGGAAGTGTAGGGGGACGCACCACAGCACGAGCAGCACTGACGTCACGGGAGGTGGCTCGCACCATCCCATCCATTGCCCATCATACCAACCACGCCACATGCCATTGCGACTAAGTGCAAGCGCGTGCGCCACCACCCCCGAGCCCTCCCCAGAGAGGCCAAAGAGTGAATGTGTGGGCCATCAGTCACAGATGGACGTGGCCTGGCCGCAAGGGCAGCCACAGCCACTGGGTGTCGCAGGTGGCGGATCCGGAAGGCGAAGACTGTGATGCATAGTCCATGCAGGCCGGGTCTCCATTTGGGGCACCACGCAGGTGGACGGCGTCCCGCAACACATCATACCCTGAGACAGCCCACTCGTGCGACTGGACCCACACATACACTCCTTGCCCTCTCTGGTGCGAGCTTGGGGCTGCCTGTGCAAGCGCTAGCCTCGCAGGTGAGCATGCATATTGGGGGAGCGAGGGGAGGACATGAGGGCTGGGGCGAAGATGACTGTATCACTGTCAGTTAGTACAAGGGATGACCCAGATGTGGAAAGGAAGAGACGTGTCCCGTGTGTACTGCAACTAGTCGCCAATCCAACTACCCCCCATGTCCGGAATGTAAGCCCGCACCTAGGCCCGCCCATCCGCCACATCGAACATACCACCAGCACGACAACCTTCCCATTCGAAACACTGACTGGGGGTGGCGACCAGTGTACAATCATGTGTAGCCTACCCACGCGTACATGTGGGCCCTCCATGATCCATGTCACCTGCGGCAAAGTCATGACATGCGCAATGAGGGAAGTGAGGAGAGCTGCCCGCCCCACGCGCAGAAGGTGCATCAGCTCCACAGACCCAGCAGCGAGTCCAGCAGGGGTCACATGTGCAGGGGCAGCTGTGCCTGGTGTGAAGGCACATGCATATAGACAGCACATCGACCAATGTGTAGTCTGCCCACATCTACAGTCCATCATCATGCGGACATAGGAATTGAACACAGGGCAACACATCTGAGTGGGTGCACCCACCGTGACCAACAATGCGCAATCATCGACGTACCCGCCCTGTGCATGGCCCCCCACCCAACGGAGGCACATCCAGTGCCACCATCCCACACACACAAGCCTTCCACGGAACATGCTGTGTCCAATGCTCAGTACAGAGTCAGCGCCCATCTGGTGGATCCTGAACAGGAGACACATGCACACACATGCCAGCTCCCACTATGTACGACTGCCACCTGGCACGTGCAATGTAACCTCTCACCTGTGACGTGTGACTGCAAGCACACAGCCGTCTTGGCATGGGGCTGTCAATGTGGACACCTGTCAATGTTTCGGGAGGTGTGATCCGTACAGTGCTGTACATAGGGTGCAGTGCTGACACCTACTACTGTCTCATATCCCCTCGTGCCACAGGTCCCACTTGTTTTGGCCGCTCAGCCTGTGCCCACATCGTCGTCGTCGTGTGCCATACTCATCCAGCCGCGGAAGCAGTTCCATGCTCAGCAGACATTCATGTTGCCGTGGCGTTGCCGCTTGACGGATATGCAGTCAGTCCCCATCAGCACGCCCCGCAAGTCATTGGGGCCTAGATCCCCATGTGCATGCACATGGCAGTGGTTTGTATCACTAGCCATTGCCATTGTTGGGAGACCTGTGTAAGTGTATTGTGGCCGTGCCGTCCCAGCTTGACAGCTGGGCTGTGGCTCATGTGCTTGCTCAGTCATGTCAGTGATGTGTATGCGAAATTGCTATGTGTCGTGTTGCATTGACATGTGTCCTCTGCCATTGTCCCTAGGCGGAGACCGAACATTGACCGCCCATACCAATTGCTGGCGGACATGGACGATACAGAGGTTATTAGGAAGTTTCGGCTGGACAGGCCAACCCTGCATCGACTGTGTGCCATGTTAGAACCCCATCTCCGTCCCCGCAGGGTGTATCCGACTGCTGTCACCCCCACGGCTAAGGTGATGGCCGCCATGCATTTCTTCGCCACTGGGTCATTCCAGCACACAGTGGGCATTGGAGGAGGGATGTCCCAGCCCATGTTCAGCAAGGTGCTGAGGGATGTACTGGCAGCCATGATGCTGTACCGAAACAGGTACATCCGCTTCCCCAGGGCTCGTGAATTGGCGGCAGTGAAGGGTGCATTCTATGCCCTTGGCAGAATCCCACACGTCGTTGGAGCCATTGACTGCACACATGTCGGCCTTGTTCCACCACAGGCCACTGAGCACCTGTACCGCAACAGGAAGCACACGCACTCCCTGAATGTGCAAGTGGTGTGCCTTGCGGACATGGTGATCACCCACGTGTGTGCAAAGTTCCCAGGCTCGGCCCATGACGCACACATAATGCGCAACAGCATCTTGCCACGACTGATGTCCAATATGCAACAGGATCGTGCCTGTATTGTCGGTGAGTATGTGGAGTGGTGTAGCGTGCTGGTTGTGCGATGCTGTCCCCTGTCCAGTTGGAATTGCAACGGTTCTCTGTGTCCCTCACACCCAGGTGACTCTGCGTATCCGAATGGGGCATGGCTGCTCAGTCCATTGAGGAATCCTCGCACCCCAGCAGACGATCGCTACAATGAGGCACATGGGAGGACCAGACGTGTGGTCGAGCGTACCTTTGGCCTCCTCAAGTCCAGGTTCAGGTGCCTGGACCGCACCGGAGGTGCGTTGGCGTACTCCCCACAGAAGGTGTGCCAGATAGTGGTGGCGTGCTGCATGCTGCACAATCTGGCCATTCGGAAGCAGATCCCCCTCATCGTGGATGACGGAGATCAACCAGGGCCCCAGCCCGCAGACCAGGACAGCTCGAGTGAGGAGGACAGCGGAGAGGAGGAAGCTGGTAATGTGCGGCAGCAGCTCATCGCCCGCTACTTCACTTGACGGTGAGTGTCCATGTACGACGGCTGATGTGGCTGTATCTGTGCAGGTGTGTGTGTGCTGTGTCAGGGTGGCCGTTTGTTCACTGCGTGCTGTGTGTCAACGCTCCATGGCCAGGGTAGTATGCCACTGTTGGTGGCTGTGGCATTGTGCCCTATTGCTCTGTGCGATGTGTGTACATTGCTTGTAGTTGTTGACATGTACTGTGTGATGGGTGTGTGACACACTCATTGAATGTGCTCCTGTTCTGTCTCCCACCCCTTGGTCCCTACAGGCCCTCCGGTTCCATTGCCATGCCACGCATCAGGTGCCTTTCCGCCCAAGGTGGCCGTTGTATTCCGTACAATTAAAACACAGGGCACAAACAGCAGTTAGTGAAAAAGGTGCATTTATTACAAACTGTGACATGTGATTGTGTGTAAGATGATGACAAAAGTGGTGCGTGCAGTGACAATGAGCTGTCGGTCATGGCTGCGTGATGATCAGGGTGTACCCACTGGTTCTATGTCCATAGTCCAACACACACATGCCATCCAGATGGCTGTGTGGAGTGGGATCGTAGTCCAAGTCAATGCAGTGGCTGGTCAAGGAAGGCTGGCGGAAGGCTGGCTGGCTGCCTCACTTGCGGCTGGAGCGTGCGAAGTCCTCCCGGGAGATCTGTTTCCTCTTCGGACGGCCCCTTCCACGTTTGCGAGGGGGTGCCTGCTTGCGACATGCTGGTGGTTGAGGTGTGATCACTGGCTGTGGACGCAGGGGAACTGGACACTGCTGCTCCACCCTGCGCCCCGGCAGGTGGTGGCGGAGGGGAGCTGCTGTCCCTGGCTGTGACCTCACCGCCACCACCAGCTGTCCCATGAGGTCCACGATTTGGCCCATACGGGCGTCCATGGACCTCAGCACCCCCAGCACCTCACGCGTGTCTGAAGCAGACCGGACCCATTGTCCTTGGGCCTCTTCATAGGCCCCAAGGACTCTGGCCATTTGAGGCAGGGCATGGCTCCCAGGGGAGGCTGGCGTTTCCCTGACCCTGCTCCTCCTACCAGTCCTGCTGCCACCGGCCTGCCCACTAGCCACATTGCTCACCACGGTCCTCGCTGTGGCTCCCAGGGTGGATCCAGTCGTCCGGGCCACCACCTGCGCTGGGGCTGGTGCCAGCGAAGACGTGGCGGTGGTGGCGGCGGTGGTGGTCGGTGCGGCGATGGTGGCGGTTGCGGCAGTGGTAGTGGCCACAATGACCGTGGGTGTGGCCGCAACGACAGTGGCAGCAGGGGGCTGTGAATGTTCAGCAGCCCTGGATGATGGGTTGGTGGGTAGGAGGGGTCCTGGGGAGCGGCTGGGCCCTGCCACACCAGATGGGCCTGCTTGGTTGTCCGTGTCCGAAGAGGAGGACAGATCCTCCAGATCCGTGTGTCCTCGTTGGGGGCTTGTAGGCTGGCTGTGCTGGCTGCTGGCTCCATCCCCAGCATCCAGCAGTTCGTCACCTGTGGAGAGAATGAGATTTGTTATTGTGTTGCACCTGGCGAAGTATGTATTTGTCGTCTGACATTGACAGTTCGTGCATTCTCGTACATGGGTTTCCCGGAGGCGTGTGTGTGGCTGTAGCATCTGTAGTTGTGTGTGCTTGGCAATGGGACTGTGTGCTGTGCACATGTGGCATGGGACGGATTGGCCATGCCGATGGGTGTGTTGCTGTGCCCCTACTTATTGTGACTCTGGTGTATGCGGGCTCCTGGCCCATCCTGGGTCTGGTTTGTACTTTGCTTTTGGGGTTCAAATGGAACGCTTAGGAACGCATATGGCAACATGGGGGCCATGCCCCAGATTCGCATTTGGGAGGGAATATGCTTTTGGGGTTCAAATGGAACGCTTAGGAACGCATATGGCAACATGGGGGCCATGCCCCAGATTCGCATTTGGGAGGGGATATGCTTTTGGGGTTCAAATGGAACGCTTAGGAACGCATATGGCAACATGGGGGCCATGCCCCAGATTCGCATTTGGGAGGGAATATGCTTTTGGGGTTCAAATGGAACGCTTAGGGACGCATATGGCAACATGGGGGCCATGCCCCAGATTCGCATTTGGGAGGGGATATGCTTTTGGGGTTCAAATGGAACGCTTAGGGACGCATATGGCAACATGGGGGCCATGCCCCAGATTCGCATTTGGGAGGGAATATGCTTTTGGGGTACATGCTGTGAGCCATGGGTGCCGAACGTGACATGTGTTGTGGCAGCATGACAGTGCATGGTTTGAGGTGTGTGCATGCTTGACATGGCCTGCATATTTGCTGTCTGTTGTGATTACTGGACATGGCATTGGACGCATCGTTATGAGTGAGTGATGGTTGTGTGCCAGCCAACGTATTGCAGTTGTCCCATCTCCTTGGTGTGCGTGCTGCCCTGTGCCATGTGCATCACTGCAGTGCTCGGGGGGGTGTGGCCCATGTTGTGTGTTGTTGCTCACAGTGTGTCGTGCACTTCATTGACTTCTGGCACATGGTTGGTCATGGGCATGTATCTTAGCGTGACTGTTGTATGTGTGGCAGCTGTGCGGATGACATGCCTTTCATGAGACTGGGGCTGATGGATGGGATGGATGGTATGTTGTTTGTGCATGGTGTGTCTGTGTGTTTGATGGGTTCAGTGGTGTTCGTGTGCATTTATGTTGTTCCGCTCTGTTGCGTCTAGTGTTGTTTGTCTTGCATAGGCGTAGTTGTGGGGTGTGTGGTTGACAGGCAGTAGGGGCTACATGGACAGGACTTCAATAGTGTTTCGGTTGTGTGTGATGAGTTGCACAGTGGCTGCCGTGTGGGACTATATTCAGTGTGGCTTGTGCATGCAGACGTGGCTCCTTGGGTGTTGCTATGTCTGTGATGGGTCATGTGGGGTGTGAGTCTGTTGTTCATGTCCGTGTGCACATTGTTCACTTGTTCGTGACGGTGGGCGGTGCTGCGTGTTCGTCTGCTACGTGACATGTCCCATGTGTTGGTCGTGTTATGGTCCTCATGCCTCCAGTTATCCAGCCCTGTCCAGTTTCCCACCTGCAAGTTGTTCGTGCGTGCACTGTACTGGATGCCACATGGCTCTAAGCGGGGGTGCTCCATGTTGCAGGTCTGTGGGGGTGGGGGTGTGTTGTGGGTCGTGGGGGTGGCTGGACACCCACTGACACCGATTGCTGTGGACCGTGATGTCTGCCTTTCGGCTGTCGTTGTGCACTGCGGTGGCTGACACGTGGCTGTGGGGTGTGGGGGATGCTCCTCCTTGCTGTGATGTGGGACTGGGGCCTGGTGTGTGTTGTACTTGGGCTGTCCACCGTCCCACCCACTGCACTTTGTGTTCCTGCCACTTACCTGTTACTTGTCGGTTAGTGCAGCTGTGGCGGACACATGGGTGTGGTGGGTGCTCGTTGTGGCGCTTCTGGCATATTTGGGGACCTGTTGGTGGTTACGTGGCTGGCTTAGTGTACACATGTCCCCACGCATCTTACAGTTGTTCGGTTTGGGCTGTGTGTGGTGGTGTCTGTTGCATGTGTGTGTTGTGTATTGTGTGCTGGACATGGGGGTGTTTGTCCCTGGGAGCTGTGGCATGGTGGTAGTGCATGTGAGTACATAGCGGTGTGCTGGTATACATTAGTTTGTACTTACCAGCCTCCACTCCCCCTGCTAATCCGGCGAGGATCTCCGGATGGATTACGACTCGCACCTTCTCCTCCCACGCTTTGAAGGTCTTAAAGAGCGCGGGATTCCCTCCGCCAGTGACGGCAGCCAGCTCTCTGTTTTTGCCCTCCTTCTTCTTGACCAGGCTCTTGACGTCATTCCAACGTTTGTTAATCTCGACTCTGTTCCTGGGCAGGGTCCCGACTGCATTGACCTGGTCTACGATCCGGTTCCACATTCTGTTTCTGGTGGCTAGTGGTGTGTGCTGGACCATGTTCCCATAGATTTGTGGGTACACCTTGATGATCTCGTCGACCATGACCGTCAGCTCCATGGGCGTGAACTTGGGCATCCTTTGTGGTGCCATGGTGTTTGTGGTGCTGGTGCGGTGTGTGTTGTGTAATGTGCAGGGGGTTTGTGGTGCCGGTGTTTGGTGGTGGTGGTGGTGGTGGTGGTGGTGTTTGGTGGTGGTGTTTGGTGGTGGTGTTTGGTGGTGGTGTTTGGTGGTGGTGGTGGTGGTGGTGGTGGTGGTTGTGATGTGTGCGTTTCTGTGGTGTGCTGCTGTCCTTGCTGTGTCACTGTGTCCTCTCCTCTCCTCTCTGGTTTGCAATGTAGCAAGGGGTTGTGGTCTGTGGGAGTGCTGCTTTTGTACTCACCTATGTGGGTGTGTCCTCATGGTCTGTTGTTTTCAGGTGTGTTGTGTCTGGGGTTCTGGCCTTTGTATTTTTTGTTTGTCCGGGGGGTGTTTTCGGGATGTGTACTGTGCTTGTGTATTTGTGCGTGCCTTGCTGTGTGGACTTGTTGGCCATGTTGTGTGCTATTGGTTTTGTGTGCGGATGGTTTCTGTGCAGGTACGTTGGCGCCATGGCTTCTGCCGTGTCGGTTCTCATCGGCGTTGTTTGCGCTGGCGGGCGGTATATTTGTGGTTTTTCCGCGCTCATGTCGGTGCGATCGTAATTTCACGTGCGGTGTGTCGGCCGTGAGGGCGGGCGGTTTTGTGTTGTCGTGCGTGTTTCCGTCCGTGGCGGGCGGTTTAACTCCGACTCGGACGTTGGCGGGCGGTATTTTGTGTGCTTTTTCCGCCGATGGCGGTATTCGGTTTGTGTAATCGTAATGGCGTGGTCGGTGTTCAGGCGGTGTGTGCGGGCGGATTTTTGCCGCTTCCATGCCTGGCGGAATTATTTACGCCGGGTATCGTAATGGGCCCCTTAATTCCTCGGCTATCCAACACTTTCCCTACTGTTGCACTGATTGTATCGGGCAATTTAAGTTTAAATATTTTTTAATAGTTTAATGCTTTAATTTATTCTAGAATGTTTTTTTATATTTTAAATTATTGATATATATATATATTATTTGTATATACTTTTAAAGTTTTTAAATAAATAAAAGATAATAGTTTATTAATTATTTTAAAGTAAATATATATATATGCATAAGTATTATGTTTGTGTGTTTCTCTTTTTAAATTAAGTTTAATTGTTAAATTTTGTAAAAATGTATATTAAATTTAATTTATTTTGTTAAAATTAATATTAATAGTTAATATATTTACTATCTATTATTTGATTTTATGTATATTTTTACATCGATATTTTTGATTCGATATTTTTGTACTTACCTGTGTAGGTAAGGGAGTCTATATTTTTGTAGTCTATATTTTTTTTCGATATTTTGAACATCGATATTTTTGTCATCGATATTCTATCAGTGAACCGGAGCAAGGGTGTCTGTGTTGGCACTAGGCAGCTTTTTTTAGTGTCAGCGCAAATGAAAACACATGGGTGCACCGTATTCTTGTAAATACGGCGCATCCATTCGTTTTTTAAATGATGCAGCGCTGCTAAATTGCATGCAGCGCCGTGCTGAGCTATTTCCTTGTGAATATCCCCCTTCATTTTTTGACACACTTGCTTGAAAGTACCTAAAACACTGCGAGCACGGGTCTTCATAGAGCACTGGTCCTCAGAAAGATAGTGTTAGTCTGGTTCTGTCGGAGTTTACCAATATTATGAGGACTGATCTGGTCCGTTTGTTTTCTGGCACCACTAATTTACATTTACAGGAACAATTTGCAAGTCAGGATTTTTGCCCTCTGCAAGGATTTTCAGAGCCTCCGGAAACATTTCATTTTCCTGTTTGAGTGTTCCCTGTCCTATGTTTTATTTGTTGCAGTCTTGTACTCTCTTGTGGTAGCTGGCTTCAATAGTTTCAATGTAGCATAAACTATGTTGCCTTTCAGCGGGGAGTGTAAAAGTAGATTGAAGATGGGCTAAAGGTTTAGATAAAAAAATTGCTGCTTCCTGCTGTTAAACCTTAATGTCTCTTAGGTCAGTTTCTCTTCACAGAATAAACAGCGACCTCATATACGTTTAACATGAACATTGTGTGAGAAACTGGGTTGTTAGTTGACTGAGAGGGGGGGTGAGCCCTGCTCAAGCAGCAACCACAATCCTTGTCTGAGTAAGGCACAAGCCAACCTTAAATTAACCTGTGTTCAACCCTCTGGTAGCTTGGCACTGAGCAGTCAGGCTTAGCTTAGAAGCAATATGTAAAGTTTTGAATCAACACTTCAAACAGTAACACAGTGAGCACACACCACAAAAAGGATTCTATGCCAGTTTAGAAAAATAGAACAGAATTTAATAAATAGAACATGTACCAAAATGACAAAAATCCAACCAGTAGAACTGGATTTATGAATTTTTTAAGATTTAAGTGCAAAATAGCGGCAAGCGCATAAACACCAACCGCAGCTATATGGTTGCACTGGACCGGGCCAAAGTCACACTTTCCGTTCTGACCATGATCGAGCGCAGGCCGGCTACAGTCGCCAGGTTGGGCCCGCTTAAGCTTACCTTCTCAATCCCATGCTGAGTCCTGTTCGCGATGGAGGGGGCTGTGAGGAGCAGGGAGAGTGTTGTGGGAGACTGCTGGAGAAGCACGAACAGCGGGCTAGGTGCCGCGAGCTGGCATTGCTGGAGCTTCAGGTTGACGGTCACTGGCTAGCGGTCAATTCTGTAGCATGAAGAGGCGGCTGCCGGAGCTTTGTGTTGAATCGATGTGTGAGCGGCGAGGTCTCAATGTGAACAGGCCCATTCGCAGTCATGAAGATCTCAAAAGCTTGAATATAGCTTTCTGAAGCACACTAAGGGTCCAGGACCACTCTGGGGTCAGGAACTCACTTCAGCTGGGTCCAGGGGCTGGTGCAAGATGTTGGGGAGCCCTTTATGTCCCTGAGGCTCAGATCAGGAGGCCAGCAAACTAGCCCTTGGAGTCACTGTTGCATCCTGGGTTCAAGGGTGAAGCTGCAGGTCCAGTTCCTTTCTCAGCCAGGCAAAAGGTCAGCAGGTCAGCAGAGCAGGACAGCAGTCCATTCAGAGTAGCAGTCCAGCAGAGTGGGAGTCCTTTCAGCAGCACAGCAGTCCTTCTTCCTGGCAGAGTATCCACAGGTCCGAAAGTGAACTGAAGAGTTGGTGTCAGTATTTATACCCAGTTCTACCATTCTAGAGGCATGCCTTTGAAGTGCACAGGTGCCCTGCCTCCAGACTAATAACAGGGGGTATGCAGCACTTTGTGTGGAAACAGGACACAGCCTATTCAAGTGTAAGTGGATCTACGCCCAGGTCCTCCCTGCCATCCTGCCATTAATGGCCCATCCAGTCACACCTAAGCTCCCCATTGTGTGTGGCTGTCTAGGTGGAATACACAAAGCCCAACTGTCAGCTACCTCCAGTCATGTGACCCAGAGACAGACTGCAGGCACCAAAGGGCTAAGGCAAGAAAATGCCAACTTTCTAAAAGTGATTCCAAAAGGGCACCTTGCTCGCGCACCCAACTGTCGCACTGCGAAATAGGAAATATTCCTTCTCATTGAAACATGTCTTCCAAAATTTGTCCATTTTAACCACTGGATACCAATATTTTATGATTCTTTTTTCACCATTAATCCTTGTATTTTTAATCACTGCGGAGACAGCGTAATTGACCATCATTATTTATTCAACTTAGTTCTTGTACCTCCTGAATGCCCATCCAGGCTTATACAGTGACACATCAAGGTCAATTTTGCAACGGAGTAGGAGGAATATTTCCTATTTCGCAGTGCGACAGTTGGGTGCGCGAGCAAGGTGCCCTTTTGGAATCATATTGAATTAGCTGTGACATGGGGCGATTCACAGTGGCTGATCGCACGCATTTACAGACTACTACTTTTCGTGCATGAATATGAAAAATGGAATTTGATTAAGGGAAGGAGTGCAACCTGAATAGTACTTTTCAACTTTCTAAAAGTGGCATTTTAAAAAATGTAATTTAAAATCCGGCTTCACCATAAGTTAGGGGTTTACATTCCAGTTCCAGAGACACCAAACATGAATGGTTCCCATTTGGAAATTACGTTTATAAAATGTAATAAGGTAACTCCAATGTTATCCTATGGGAGAGTTATGCCGGCAGTAGTGAAAAACGAATGTAACAGTTTTTCACAACTAAGGGGCCTATTACGATGGCGGTCGGAAAACCTCCCCGACCGCCATGGTAGCGGGAAAAGACCGCCTGCATGGACCGGGACATCACCGCCAGTCGAATTACGATGACCCGCTCTCGAAATCCGACCGCGGAGGTCTGATCGCGGGCCTTAACATTGCGGCGGTTGCTGCTGCCCGCAGCACCGCCGCGATGCCGAAAGGAGCATGTCCTGCATCTCCCTGCACTGCGTGGCAGGCACTGCACAGTGCCTGCCACCTGGTACAGGGAAATGTAGGGGGGGACCATGGGTACCCCCCCAGTGCACCCCCCGAACACATTGGGGGCCCGCAACAGGCCCCCGGAAGACAATCTCCGCATGCCTTTCCATGGCGGTTTGACTGCTGAGGAAAGGCTGGCTACCGCCGGCATCATAATCCTGCCGGCGGAGCCTGCTCTGCACCGCCACAATTATCCCGGTCCTGCTCCATCCGCCAGGCAGGAGTGCGGATGGCAACCGGCGGAAAAGCGGCGGTTGGACTTTCCAACCGCCGCGGTCACCACCGCCATCCTAATTTGACCAGCGGTTTTCTTGGTTGCGATCGCGGGCGGATGTCCACCGCCGGTCCGGCGGGCGCCACCGCCGGCCCGGCGGTGGACATCCGACCGCCATTGTAATAGACCCCTAAGACATTTAAAACCTAAAAGTGCATTTCCAACCTTTTAAGTCCATTGCACCCTGCCCTCTGGGCCTACCCTAGGGGTGACGTATATTTATTTAAACAGAAGGTTTGGGCCTGGCAAAAGGTATACTTTGCCAGGTCGCAGTGGCAGTTTAAAACTGCATACACAGAGGCTGCAGCAGTAGGCCTGAGACATGTTTAAGGTGCTTCTTAAGTGGCTGGCACAATCAGTGCTACAAACCTACTATTATTATTTAATTTACAGACCCTGGGCACAGGCAGCACCACTTTACTAGGGACTTAGAAGTAAATTAAAGATGTTAATTGGGTATATGCCAATCTAGCATATTTTAAGGAGAGATCTCTATAACACTAGTCAGCAATGGTAATGTGCACAGAGTCCTAAGGCCAATAGGAACAAATTCAGCAAAAATATGAGGAGGAGGGCAGCCCGGAGACGCCGCAGAACAGGTAAGTGGGTTTTTAATTTATTTTTATGTTGTAAATGTAATGTTAATATATAGGGGGGGTGGGAGGCGGGTGGCGTAGAGGGCTACGCAGAGGGCCACGCGGGCCACGGAGTTTGTTCGTACCTACGTGGCCCTCCGCGTAGCCCCCCTACGCCTACTACACCCAGGGTTACTTTCAATTTCCTTCTGAAAAACAGATCATCATCAAGGCAAAGATGCGAGAAAAGGTCAGTCCATAAATGTGTGACCAAGGGTGAAAATGAGCACTGGACATCTAGGTGAGGTTGCAGCAGTGGGAAGGAGGAAGCAGCCAAGGGAAGCATGCTAGAAACACAAAGCCCTTTACCCTTATACACTTCTTCAGAGTCAGGCAAAATTAATTTCTCAAGAGTGGGGTAATGAGTTCTTGGATTGACTGTAAGAACCAGCTCAGGTCTGTAACATGCTCACCATTTTACCTTTGTCCCTTTATGGAGGTTTGCTTGTTGGCTGAACTTATAGGGTCCTTCATCACTAAAGCCCCTCAAAATGGTGCTTCGCGGGGACATCCTTGGTGTACTCTGAGAATGGATAGATGCTGCATTGGCCTCTCCTCTTGTAGTCTCATGCCAGTAGCCCTTCTTGTCCCACTCTGAAAAAGCCCTGCCCAAGTCCACTGAATCCTAGCCATTTGGAGCTAACAAATAGGGGCTTCACTTTGAAGTTTTGGTGGGATATTATCTGGCAGTGGCGTCAGCAAGGTTGGAATTTAGGCACTCAGAGAAAACTTGACTGAGCCATATTAGATTGTCCCAGCATGCTGTGCAGAAGGTTTGGAACTGGGATGAAGGAATGATATAGCATCCAAGGATTGGCCAGGGGTGCCTGACATCTAGAACTTTACACCCACACTTCCTTGCAACTTAATTATTTTAACCTTGTGAAGATAATCCGATTTTAACTCGATAGTTGTCTTTTATCTGGGTGAAATGCCCACCATGTGTAGCGTCTCTAGTTTAGGACGGGCGCCTGGGGCAAGCCCGTCTGCGCCCGTCCGCGCTCGGACCACGCTCAGCGCCAGCACCCCTGCCCTTCTTAATTCAGGTGAGATGATTAACCTGAACTATTCGAGATTACAACTATTAGATTTGAAGCCGGTTGGTAAGACCATCGGCTGTGTATGTCTCGCGCTGAATACCAGACCCCCCTTTCCCTTAATCACCTGTCCCAACTGCAACTGTGTGCTACCTAGACTGATATACCAGTCTGTTAAGGCCATCAATAACAAAAACTTAAAGAGGCTGGAGCCAGAGAAAACAGTGATAAAATGTATACTGCTCAACGCCAGATCACTGGTGAAACACAGCACAGAGTGTGCAACTCTCATAGAGGAAGGAAATTTCAAACTGGCTTTTATCACAGAAGCATGGACAGATGTAGCCTCAGGCCCAGATATAGTGAAAGCTACGCCTCCGGGATTTCTTTGTCATACCCTAAACAGGCCCATCAGGAGAGGTGGTGGATTAGCAATTATCTATCACGACTCAATAAAAGCTGGTTTTCATACAGGCTCAAACCCAGATTGTGAGGCACTCTCCTTTAGCTTTAGTATATCGAATCACCACACGTTTAAGGGTATTTTACTATATAGACCTCCTGGTCCTAAGAGCACCTTCTTAACATCCATTGGTAGTCTTCTGGAAGAGGGGCTCTGTACTGGCTCCTTTACTTTTATGGGAGACTTTAACTACCATCTGGAAGCTCCTCTGGAACCAGACACGATGGCCCTTACAGACATGATGAAAAGCGCCGACCTCAGTCAACAGGTGATAGGCCCTACACATGTGGCAGGACACACTCTCGATGGAATTTTTTCTAACCATCCACAACTCTGCTTCTCGGGTCTGTTGCCTCTCACCTGGACTGACCACTCTGCTGTGCAATTTGAGCTGGCCCTTCCGGCGCACTGTACGGGCAGTAAGGGTCCGAAGAGCCTAATCAAAAGCAGGGCTTGGAATAAAATTGAGGGTACGGCTTTAAAAGATGCGCTTACATCAACTGCGGATCAGCTACCCACAGGAATAGAGGAGGCCACTATGCACTACACCAAGTGGATAGAAACAGCCTGTAATAAATTAGCCCCAGAAAAAGTTCTGTCTCCCAAAAGATCTCAACCAATGGCCCCTTGGTATACGGAGGATCTAAGGAAACAGACACTTAACTGTAAATCCCTTGAGCGGAATTGGAGGAAAGAATACAAGGAAGCGGAGAAAAAGCGCTACAAACAAAGTCTTGCCATCTATAAACTAATGATATTTAATGCAAAAAAAGAGTTCTTCACAAACCGAATTAGTCTTGCAAAAAACTCGGTTAAAGAACTTTTTAAAACAGTTTCTAATCTGGCCTCCCCCCGTCCTGCAAAAATCCAGACGAGCCAGGAACTATGTGAGAACATTGCCAGGTTCTTTTAAAATAAGGTGGAGGTCATTTTCTCGACATTTCACCACCCAAGCACTATAGGGGCTGTAGCGCAGTTGGAAGGAAGGAGCTCAGCTGTAGACTCCCCCGCTGTCTTCGATAAATTTGAGCCACTATCTGCTATTGATACAGAGATGCTCTTATTGGCAGCAAGGTCAGGCTCCCCCTATGGCCCCTGTCCAGTCTCGGTGATCAAAGGTGCTCCGGGACCTATTGCCCCTGTACTTACCTCCCTGTTCAATTCAATGTTCGATGCAGGGTATTTCCCAAAACTTTGGAAGGTTGCTTCAATACTGCCGCCACTGAAAAAGCCCAACCTCGATCCCAAAGACCCCAACAACTTCCGTCCAATCTCACGTCTCCCGTTACCAGTCAAACTGGTCGAGAAATCAATGAATGTACAACTCAGTGCCTTCCTAGGCGAAACCCAAGTCTTGGATCCTACTCAATATGGGTTCAGAGAAGGACATAGCACTGAGTCCGCCCTCATTAAATCAACTGAAGAGATTAGAGAAGTTTTGGATAGGGGAGGCAAGGCCGCCCTGATTATGTTAGACTTGTCAGCTGCCTTTGATACGGTCCATCATGACCTACTGATGAACCGATTATCAGCATGTGGGATCCAGGGTAAGGCATGGAAACTGCTGAAGTCCTTCCTAACTGGCAGATCTCAAATTGTGGCACTGGATGAATTTCACTCCAAACTGTTCTCCCTGCCTTGCAATGGACCACAGGGATCCTCCCTTAGTCTGACACTTTTTAACGTATATGTCTCATCACTGGCTTCCCTAATTGGCTCCTTTAGTTTTGACCTCACTTCCTACGCAGACGACACACAAATTGTGGTGGCTCTGCGACCAGGACAGGGAGCAGGAATAGACATTCAGTTCCACGACTGTATGGAGGCAGTCGGGAGGTGGATGTCACAAAATTGCCTAAAACTGAATTCAGGCAAGACTGAGGTCATTTTATTTGGAAATGATGCCAACTTCTGGACCCCCAATTGGTGGCCAGATGCATTGGGCATTCTCCCTACACCCACTAGGAAAGTAAAGAACTTGCCAGTGGACAGTCGGCGGACAGTTGTCACGTCACTTATCATGTCTAGGCTGGATTACTGCAACGGTCTCTACCTAAACATTCAAGAACGTTTCCTGAACAAGCTCCAATTGTTGCAAAATGCGTCAGCAAGATTGCTCACTGGTACACCGAAATTTACACCAGTTTCCAAGGAAATCAAAAAACTCCATTGGCTGCCTGTCAGGAAAAGGGTACGTTTTAAAGCTCTATGCACCGTGCACAAAGCACTGCAAGGCACAGGCCCAGATTAGCTTAAACAGCATCTGCCATGGTACCAACCCAAAAGAACTCTTCGCTCCCTTGGTGCTAAGTTGGTATCAGTACCACCCATAAAAAAAGTTTCATGGGGTGGGAGAAGCTACATTGCCGGTGCTGCCAAGGCCTGGAATGATCTCCCTTTCTATCTGAGAAACACCACTAATATCCTAACCTTCAGGAAGGAACTGAAGACATGGCTCTTTAACTTGTAAAGATGCCCTCCACCCCAATGCCTAGATTGAGAGCAGCTAGCGCCAGGACACCCTTGGGTAACCGCTCGCGCTTTATAAATGCCTATAACATAACATAACATTTAATAGGTTGTCAGCAATGATGCTTATTTTTATGTATTTATTTGGTTGCCACAACTTTTGATGGCATTTGGTTGCTGAAATAAAGTTTACTACTGGCAACTCTTACACAAGGGAGTGGCAGTGAGCAAGACCCTGGACCTGGATGGCCAGCAACACCATGGACAGCTGAAAGAACAAACCACCTGATACCCTGATGGACTAAAGACCTTGAGCCTGATTTCTATATTGGCAGAGAGGGTACTCCATCACAAAGGCAATGGAATTGCCTACCGGCCAATATAGTGGTCCTCATGCCGGATTTACATGCTGGTGAACCTTAGGGTTAACCACAGCAGAGACTACTCTGTTTCCGCAGTGATTAATCCCTTCGACGGCCCCGGGGAGTCAGGGCCATCGGAGAAATGGCTACATATCCGTCTGCCCCAGTGAGATGGGTGGACATGTAGTCATTTTTTGCCTGTTTCTTACCCCAGGGTAGAACCTGTTAGTAAGGAACAGTAAAAAACATTATAATGCTCTCCCTGCCATGGAAGAAGCCTCCGATGGCATGGGGAGCATTACTTTTTTTCTTTTTGAAAAGAAGAAAAGAATACTGTTTCCTACAGGGCTGTGTCCTTCCGACTCAGCTTTGTAGCGGGAAATAGCCATCACATCGTATGCGTTACAACGCATGCGATTACAACGTGGTCATTACAATGACCGCGTTGTTACATCGCAGTACCATTACAACGCAAGTCGTTACAACGACTTGCTGTAGGGGGGCTCTAAACTAAGGAATAGTATAATATACTATTCCAACACCTTCCCTACTGTTGAACACACTGGAGTTGGAATAGTAAATTATACTATTCCTAAGTCCAGCGCGCCCCCTACAGCAAGTCGTTGTAACGACTTGCTTTGTAATGGTACTACGATGTAACAACGCGGTCGTAGTAACGACCGCGTTGTAAAAGCATGCGTTGTTAATGCATGCGAATGACAATGCCTTTATTAATGACCCCAGGCAGATTGTCATTTATACATCTGGCGGGTGGATTAGTCTCAGCCTAAATTCGTAAAATCCTTTACCAACCCAAGCGAGAAAACTCCGTCCGCCAGAAAATAAATTGGTGCCGTCTGTCTGCAGTTGATCCCGAGGACTAGTTGGGTCTCTCCAGGGCCAGTGGGGCTGGCTCCCTTAAATCCCCCGAGTACCAGCTGGGGGAAGTATTGGGATCCACTGTCCCAAGATACTATGCAACACAGCCAGCATGCCTTGGGATCTGTGGTGGGCAAAGCAGAGGAGAAGGCTGGTGTAGGAGCCAGTGAAACCAGCTCCCTGCATGGGGCGTCGGTTTGGAGTCCAGAAGGCCTGCTGACAATGCTCCTTGTGGCTACGGTTCACCACCAAGAGTAAAATGAACCCTAGATAATTGAAATTGGCCCACCGGGGCCCAAGTTATACATATTTAAAGGATGTGACTTATGACCCCAACAATGAGCGATGGAGCGCATAGGGCTCTGCTGCTACTTCCTAATTTACCCTCTGGGTGGGCTAGTGCTTTGGGTGAGACAGGCATGCATGGAGCCCTCTACCCTGATCTCACATATGGCCCCAGGGACCCCATCCAGCGGGGCCCAGTGCAGTTAATATTGGCCTCCCCTCTAGTAGTCCTCCTTGACCTACTCTGCACAAACCCTATCAGGTATCAGCATACAATGTTTTTGGGGGGTACCTACAGGCACCCTGGGGAGTAGCCTACTAGCTTCCCTGTGTAAATAAGTCCAGATGCTTGTGGCAGTCAGAGACCCGTTCTTGTTTATTTTGTTTTAGTATGTAACAATTGTGAACATTTCATGCTGCAGTGCTGCCATATCCTTTGCGAATATATTAAAATAAATTCTTAACGTAAATGCTTTGTGAGAACTACCGGTGTCACTTTCATTAAGCGCATTTGTAGGTGATTGTGAACATTTACTTTTGCCCAAGGATGGCATTGCTAAATGGAGGAGAACAAAACAGAGAACAATCCAGCCCCCATCGTAGTGTACCCGGGGTTCTTCACTGAGACAGAGGGCCCCGCCTTGCCTCCTGAAGAGACCTACCTTTCTTCCCTTCTATTTCTGTCTGAGGAGGGAGACTCTGCCCCTCTCTGATTTGCTGTTAGAAATGTAACTGTCAATAAATAATGACTGTGAATGGCAGCAAGAAGAGCATACTGACGTTACATATCGATATTAACTGGAGCTGCTCCTTTGGTCGCTGATCATAATTTGGAATTGGACATGAGTGGACCCGCCTGCTGACAGTTATTTATGTGAGATGAGCTAAGTGCTGCTTACATTTACTTGACAGGAAACAATTTTGAAGGTCCTACTGGTTCTCTGCCTTCTTACTCTGCTGTTGACCTTGCCTGCTCCGCCACCTAAATGTACACCAGGAAATTGATGTACCTCTCTGGTCCCTGTATGCACACACTTGAACTCAAAGACAATGTCCAATTCCTTTCCAGTCATATTTTAGCTTGTGTGCTCTTTCGTGATTATTTATTGTTTTAAACGGTTGTAAATATTTAGGGACAGGAGGAAAACATTATCAGATTGCTACAATGTAACAGTCTTCAGTGGGTAGATTGCATCTCACATTTGGTACTGATTGTGCATAGTTATTTGTTCAATCATTGATTTGCTGAGGTGCCTTTTCCATTTTGGTGTCTTACGAGTTTTATAAACATTAAAGCTTTTTCAGTTTTATATAGTTTACTTAGCCAGGTGACCTGGTTTTACTGGCATGCCAATGTTAGATGGCACATGAAGAAGACAAAAAGTTAAGTAGGGGGTGAAAAAAGAAGTGATTTCCTATTTTAGCTCCCATATGAAGGAAATTTTGCTCACACCTACAGTCTGAACCGCTGAAAGGATTTACACCCAACCTAACATGAAAGTAAAGCTTTGAAAGTCATGCTTCTGTCAACTTGATGTAAATCTGTTCAGTAGGTTTTGAGATATTAGCATTTTAAAAAGTTGCTAAGCGGGTTTTAAAGGGTTGTATATCTCTGCCATTTTCAGTCAGGACTTGTGGTTCACACTGTGAATTTTTCAATAGATTTGATTGGTTGTAAAAACACAGAACAGAGCAGCGAGCCATCCAGAAATACTGCACCTCTTCCGTGTCCCAATTATTAGGTTTCCACAATTCGGATCGTTGGTGCGTGCACCCGCCCAAGGCACCTGCTGCTCAAAAGGTGTCACTCTATGGTCATATTATATCATAAAACATAAGTGGTGGTGCACCGACAAACCAAAGTTCATTTAAAGAATTCCAATTTCAAATTGTGCGTACTATATCTTGATTATTTTTATTTGTGGATACAAAAAAAAGACTTCAAACATTATAGCAAACAGACGTGTTTTGTTCACCACAATTGAACTTTCTCAGGGCTGTAATAAAAATACTAGACCAACACTATGAAGGAGTGAGAAGCTATGATTAGGTAGAATCCTCAGCCTCCCAAGCTATCTGCAGTAACCACACTGTGGGGGGTTAACCTATCTTATAAATCCTGTTTGTTCCACAAGATAGTTGTGTGGCCCATAGTATATCTCTTCAGAGTATGAGGTCTACACCCTGGCAATTCGGTGTGATCAGCACATCTCTGGGATATATTTTGTTGGGTCATAACCCACAAGTTCCACCTGTGGCCTGCTTCATCATCGGACCCACACCCTACTCACCTAGTGTGAGTGGACGGGCTGAACACATTTTTAGGTGGAGTGCTTAAGCTACTGCCCAGGGACTGAGATTGAATTAAAATTGCCTGCCGGATCCTTGGTTCTTATTTATTCAAAAGGCCCTTTGACTCGGTTAAATATGGTGGGATGTCATAGGGTATGATGGCCCTAGACATCTAAGGTCATCATGTTTTAGCCATTAAATGCCTGGCGGGTCAATCGGCTTTCTTCACGACCAGTATAGTGTAATAATCCCTATGTGGTGTGGTTGCTACTTCCAACCAATCTTACATGCATTCGTACATAATTCAGTAAAGCATGCATGCAACTATACAGACCAGTAATAGGACTCTTTCCTTGTTATGGTCTGAGATGGCCTACATATCTGTTGAGCATCATAAGTGTAGTGTAGCTCCTATTTTCCTAATAGGCTCTGCGCATTGGAATAATATCCCCTATAGGTTTGACATAGGACTAAGGTCAGTATGTCCTTATCGAGTATATTAAACTTAATTACTTGTGCCAGTTAGTTCAGAGGCCACTAGAAACTTCTTGGATAACAAGAAGGGAGTAGTTTCTGACAGCCGCAAAACATGACAACTTTGTTTCCCTTTAGAATCAGAACGTGTCCCAGAGTCGTGGAAACAATAGATAACTATTTCACTCAGCTCAATCGTGCATGCTTAGTTTTCCTCAAAGTTACACAGAAAGAATAGACGGGCGTTTCAATAAAAGATGTATTGAACAGTCTTGTTTCTCGTGTAAGTTAAATGTGCTGTTATGATCACAAGACAGTATGCAAGATAAATAATGTACAGCGTAAGCAGTAGAAATAAATAATACTGCGCTAGCATGATCTTTAGCAGATATTCTTTTTCATAAATAACAGACTAAAAATGCGAGTACTCATACGATGCGTTGCTAAGCTAGTTCTACCCCAATGTACCTAACCTAACCTAGGTGTAGGGAGAGGTATGAAGTAGGTGAAGTATTCCTTACTATGGTATACTAGGAGTATGTTAAGTCTAGTATGCCTAGTATGCCTAGTATGTCAAGAGTCCCTCTAGGTTCTAGTCAGCTCCATACCTTAAGAATGAGAGAGGTAGGAATCTCTTGCCAGATTCGAACTCCAACACCCCGCAAGGGAAGTCAGATCACTGGAAGCTGGACTCTCTGCGTGCAGGGATGACAGCGTCTTCTCAGTGCGTCAGGCCGGGAAACGGGCTCCTCTGAAGTCGAGGTCTCCTCTAGTTTACAAGGGCTAGGGAAGGTATATTTATACCTGAGAGGTACCTCAGAATGTTAGCATTGACGTGAATCGGACAGCGGAAGACGTCATGAAAGAACCCCTAAGGTATAATGGTTCATGCATAATAGATGAGTCCTTGAAGAAATCAATAGTCCTGTGCTAGGGAAACTCCCGAAGCCTAAGGGTCTGTTCTTCAAGAACTCGTTGTGACGTTAGGGTGGACGGATGTCGGAGACCATGCCTGTATCTGGAGTGCACGGTTTAATGCCTAAATAAGGACTGGGATTTTATGCCTATATAAGGGCAGGGCGAATTGTGCCTATATAAGGACATGATACAGGAAAGCCCGTGTATGGACACCCTAAGAGGAATACAACACCCACTCCACTTTCGTGTGTACGATAATACTAAAATGCTAAACATTTAAAATGCTAAACATTAAATGGAGTACCGCATATTGCTAAAATATTTCATAAAACCATTTAAAAGGCATTTAAAAAACCTATTAGAATGCAAAAGGTACTGTACATTTGAAGCATTGCTTTTCATTTCAGGCATATATTTAAAACAAAATACAATATGAATGAAATTAGCAGTAATATTTACATTTGATAGAAAATGATCGATAAGTTGTTCAAAAATCAAAGTCATTTCATGTCATGAAAATGAATGAACTTTTAGACAAACAAGATGACTAAGTGTCTGTGGAAGTACCGCGAAGTCTGTACTATAAGGCTAGTTCTACTTTAAGCAGATTGAAGTGCCATTTTAGTTCGAAAAATGGAAAAAAGTTCAATTTTGGGAAGAGTTCTAAGTTTTTGAAGTATGAAGGCCAAATTGTTACTGCATCTCTGGAACACCGTGGGCTGAATCAGAGTCAGTTTACGGGTCTGGTGTAAACATGAGATCATCTATTTCCGTAGACAAAACATCGTCCACTGAAGTTGGTGTCAGTTGGAACACCTCGTGTAGTAGATTAATTGCACAGAGATGTGAAGCATCGCTTTCAGCATAGGTTGCCGCAGCAATGTTCGCGTCCGTTGTTACCTGTGTGCCTGTAGATCTTTCTCGTACCTCAGCAGCAGCCGGAAGCGTCTGTGAGATCTCAATGAATGCTGACATCAGGATTGGCAGCCTCTGGGGACAACACAGAGCATGGGCCGTTATCGGGACCAGCAGAGTATCGACATCCGTTGGCGTTGCTGATGGAAATGTTAGACAGGTGTCCAACACGCATTCTTCACCGCATAGCAGGCATCGTAGAACAGGTAAGATGCAATCTTGCCAGATTGGTCTGAATGACAGGAACCACGTGGTATTAAGGTCCCGTAGACGAGTCATGCCCAAAAGCTGTACTATTCACTCACGGCACTTTCGTTCAAGGAGAGCTTTCTCCATTTTGCTCAGAGTGATGTCTGCGAATAGGCTGGCCATAGCGTAATAGCAGGGAGAGAAATAGAATTCCGGCAACAAGTGCTAGAATTAACGGTATGCCACCAAACACCGAATGTGCAAAGTTCGGGATGATTCCGAGTATTGTCTGAAAAGGTGCTAACAGACCGGAACAGATGCTCTTAAATACATGTACAATTCCTGTTGTATCAGACATGTTAAAGATACGTCCTATCATTTCCACTAAATGTATAGGGCAGTTTGTACGTATTAAATTCTGTATCTCAGCCGAAGTCCTTGCTACTTGTAGATCATAGGTTTCTTTGGCCGAGGTCAAAGGCACTGTTTGCTGTAAAAGCATGGCTTTCATTCTGCTCAAAGTATCAAATCTTATAAAAGAGACGTTCAGCGAAGGCCATAGAGGCGACTCCCTGACTGTGTCTATTGGGGCAAACAATACTTGCATACAGCAAGTGACCCTGGAGTTGACCGTTACTAGATATGGGATGCCTGGCAACATGCCGCAGCAACTCTGATCATTCAACATGAGGTAACTCCCATTAGAAAGTTGTCCAAACGTTGGATTAATGACAGCAGCTGGTGTACCCTGCTGATGGCAAGACAAATTTGCCACAGAACCATTACAAGCCCCGTGTAAAGAAATGTCCTGACATATAAGTGAACCGCTCAGTGCACGTTTACAGTGTGTACCGCTCAAAAACACTTCACGATCCCCACTCCAACATCTATATGTATACGGTAAATCCCAAGATGTCTTAATGTATTCCTTACCCAACCTTTCATATTTGCCTGCTTGCATTTGTTTGAGGCAATACTGAAACTGAAAAGTAGTCACAGGTAATGTGATTTTGCCATGAATGAGCCATTCTGTAGCTGGTTTTTCTGCCACTGTGAATGGTAACTTTTCCAGTTTTTCAATGCTCAGCACTGTATACTTTGCTCCTCTTTGTGGCAGTTCGATCTGTTTATCAGTTAGATTGTATTCTGCAAACAGAGCCGATGTGTTGATGAAACGCCAAGGCACATAGCCTGCACGCAAAGATTGCAGCGTCCAGCTTAATAACACAATAGAACGTAATTGAGATTGGCCTTGCTGTAACATCGCCAAATCTTGTTCTAGTATGTCTATAGCAGAGGATACAATGCCATCCAATGAATATATTCTGGAGGACAAAGTTGTTAACCCACTGTCGACCACAGAGAGGGTTTTCTCTAAATTAATACGATCAAGTTCACGTATTCGTTCTGCGGCCTCCATCTGTGACACTTTCCATGCTTCATTATAGGCAGCATAAATGCCGGCATATATGAAACATTTTTGACGCGGTTTTCTTGGTCCAAGCAAGAATTCCCTTATGTCTGCGTCTTCTTTAAGTAAGGATAAGTGCTGTTTCACATCCTGTAGTGTAGATTTCTGAAGCCAATCGAGGCATAATTTTCCTACACTGTATGTTGTTACTACCCCCGGATGCTGTCTTTGGACGTATCTTGGGTCTGGCCTATGAATAGTAAAGCCCTGAGTTTTATTCAGGAATCTTTCCTGACAGTTGTTCGTGTCTGTGGGCCAGATCAACCATTTTTTCCAATCAGGATTAGATCTGTTGAGTTGTAGTATATTGTCAACTGTCACCACTGCCTGTGTATTATTATCACTGGCAGGTGTTGGTACAGAAGGTGTCTTCATCTCTTTGATCTTGGCTAGTCCAAGACAAGATGTTTGTTGGACAGTTTCATTCAAAAACATTATTTGTTCAGGGATCATACAGGCTCTAAATAACGCTTCTATCCCCTGCACTTGCCAATCTTTAGTACCCCACACAGTTTTTGTGTCTATTGTGTCTTTCCATAAGTTGAAACCCTGTCTAGACAGTTGGGCAATAAATGTTGCAGAGTAAAGCTGTTTCGTATTTGTTAACATAATTTTCAGTCCTGTTTTGTTTACATTTTTATAGTAAAACGTTTCTGGATCAGATGTATAGTACCCTGAAAAATATGGTAACTTGTTAGCAAATGTTTTTGAACTACCGTGTGGTGGTGTAGGACAATGCTACCATTGGTTAAACATAAACACATTTCTAGGGTATGCAGATTTATGCAAATAATGATAACCATAGTGGTTATAGCAATACAGCTTTTCATAGTCTGATGAACCCTCTAAATATTCATTTTTAGAAAATGCAGCAGATTTTTCTAGGTCAAACATTATGGGGTCGATTCCGATTCAGGCCGGAAAAAGCACCGACCGACTCGGAGCCGGAAATTATACCGACCGACACGTACCTGTGGCGCCCGACACGCCAAGTACGATGCAAAGCGTGCAAAATCCGACCGACACGTACAGAACCCAAGCCGAACGACCAAGCCGCACGGAAAACAGCAATCCGGCTGGAAAAACACGCGAATCGAACCGACCGACACGCACCCGGAACAAATCCGACTGAAACGTACACGCGAACTCCAAACCACAAAGTACGATGCAAGGCGCGAAAACCACGACCGAGTCGGACGGAGGACAAGCCGCACGACCGACACGCATACAAAACCGAGCCAAAGCAACACAAAACACCGCGACCGACGCGTACGCAGCATAGAAAACTGCACAAACACAGCGTGAACGAAACGGAGAACACCGTACGAGACAAATGCAGGGTCCGACTCGGTCACAACAACGTTTCCAACATGCACAGACAGTACAAAGGAAAAATCACACACAAAAAGGCCAAACAAGCAATTACAAAGCCAATAAATACTGGGGGTGGGGACAGAGAACAAAGACACACCCACAACTCCACCCATATAAAGGACACAAATCACAACCATGATCCTTTGCAAATGCCATTCCACTGCCAGCACCCAAGAGACAGCAACCACACACCCACAGCTCATCCCTCACACAAGCCACACACCATCAGCACACCAACAAATACCTACCTCACATACACCCAGCAAAACACACACTCACACACCCTCACCTGCACACCAACACACACATCACTCACCATCACCACCCATCACCATGCCCCCCAAGAAGAATCACAAGTTCCTAGATTGTGAATTGGAAGTCCTGGTAGACGAGATCCTCAGGGTAGAGCCACAGCTGTTTGGCGCACTGGTCCAACAGACCCCCATCTCCCAGAAAACCAAGATGTGGGAGAGGATCATCAACAGGGTGAACGCACAATCACCATGTCTGCGCACAAAGACCGACATCCAGAACAGGTGGTATGACGTGCGCAGGAGGGTCCGGGAGCTGCTCAAGAAAGACTACCTCCTGAGCCAATACACCGGCAGTGGCCCTCCTGCCAAGCCACTATACCTCAGGCCCTGGGAGGAGAAGGTGCGGGCCATCCTTCCGCCAGTGAGCGTATATGGACTAGAGAACATCCCAGAGCCTGGTGAGTACACAACAAATGTACACAATATTCTGCCACAAAACACACACACATCACTGTCAAGGGGAGAGTCAAACCATGCACTCATAGCAATTACACAGCAACCAGAACAGAATCATCCCAAAATGTGTATGTCAGTCAGATAAACACAACACATGCCATCAAAAAGTTACATCCAACCGTGCCATCACATGTACAAACACAACTACAACTACAGCTAGGCAGTGGCACAAATAGAACTAACAAACACATCCAGACATGTAGCCACCACAACAACACCAACACACAGTGAAGACCACTGAAAGGAAGGAATTCTGTGTATGCTGGCCAAGTCAGTGTAGCCAATAGCATCATGGGAGTCGCAGTCACACATATTGCCCCCCCACAACTGTCCCATCAACACCACCATGAACCATGCGCACATCACAGGGAGTGGAGAAGGACTCACAAGATGGCTGACACTGGCAACTGCTGTGGGGAGCACAATGCCCTGCTGGGAACTGTGCACCAACAAACAGCAGGACACCACTGACTGACATCCTGAGAGACAACTTCCACTCCCTGCAATGCAAGCACGTTCCATGGTGGGATATCTGGCTGGCTGGGTGGGAAGGAGGACTTGCAGCACTGACCATAGTCACAAGCACCTCCCCTCACACACCCCTCAACACAAACTCCACAGAACCCACCTGGTAGAATGCAATGCCTCCCATCCTAACTCAAGATCCCACAAAGAACCACCACCCTGGGTTATGTTGTGTGAAGCACAGGGACACTCTTGGGACTTTTAGCCAAACAACTGCCAGGACAACACTCCCAGCCATCCTGTCAGCACAGCCAGCCCACCCCACAGGGAAGCAGAGTCAAAAGGAAGGAAGCATGGGCATGCTGGGAAGGGGGTGGCGGCAATAGCATGATGGGAGTCGTAGTCACAGCTCTACATCCCCCACCACATGGCCCAGCAAGCTCACACTCACGCATGCACATCCCACAGAGAGTGGAAAGGCCCATCAAAGATGTCTGACACTGTTGCTGTGTCGTGGGGAGCACAAGGGCATGCTGGGAACTGCACACCAACCAACAGTAGGACACCACTGTCAGCCATCTTGCCATTGCCCTCACACCCACACACACTGAACTCCCCACAAAAGCAAGTAAGTATGGGAATGCTGGCAAGTGGGGTGGAGGCAATAGCATGATGGGAGTGGCAGTCACAGATATTGGTCACCCTCACAACTGGCCCATCAACACCACCCTGAACCATGCTCACATCACAGGGAGTGGAGAAGGACTCACAAGATGGCTGACACTGGCTACTGCTGTGGGGAGCACAAGGCCCTGCTGGGACTGTGCACCAACAAACAGCAGGACACCACTGACTGACATCCTGAGAGACAACTTCCACTCCCTGCAATGCAAGCACGTTCCATGGTGGGATATCTGGCTGGCTGGGTGGGAAGGAGGACTTGCAGCACTGACCATAGTCACAAGCACCTCCCCTCACACACCCCCTCAACACAAACTCCACAGAACCCACCTGGTAGAATGCAATGCCTCCCATCCTAACTCAAGATCCCACAAAGAACCACCACCCTGGGTTATGTTGTGTGAAGCACAGGGACACTCTTGGGACTTTTAGCCAAACAACTGTCAGGACAACACTCCCAGCCATCCTGTCAGCACAGCCAGCCCACCCCACAGGGAAGCAGAGTCAAAAGGAAGGAAGCATGGGCATGCTGGGAAGGGGGGTGGAGGCAATAGCATGATGGGAGTCGTAGTCACAGCTCTACATCCCCCACCACATGGCCCAGCAAGCTCACACTCACGCATGCACATCCCACAGAGATTGGAAAGGCCCATCAAAGATGTCTGACACTGTTGCTGTGTCGTGGGGAGCACAAGGGCATGCTGGGAACTGCACACCAACCAACAGCAGGACACCACTGTCAGCCATCTTGCCATTGCTCTCACACCCACACATACTGAACTCCCCACAAAAGCAAGTAAGTATGGGAATGCTGGCAAGTGGGGTGGAGGCAATAGCATGATGGGAGTGGCAGTCACAGATATTGGTCACCCTCACAACTGGCCCATCAACACCACCCTGAACCATGCTCACATCACAGGGAGTGGAGAAGGACTCACAAGATGGCTGACACTGGCTACTGCTGTGGGGAGCACAAGGGCATGCTGGGAACTGTGCACCAACAAACAGCAGGACACCACTGACTGACATCCTGAGAGACAACTTCCACTCCCTGCAATGCAAGCACGTTCCATGGTGGGATATCTGGCTGGCTGGGTGGGAAGGAGGACTTGCAGCACTGACCATAGTCACAAGCACCTCCCTTCACACACCCCCTCAACACAAACTCCACAGAACCCACCTGGTAGAATGCAATGCCTCCCATCCTAACTCAAGATCCCACAAAGAACCACCACCCTGGGTTATGTTGTGTGAAGCACAGGGACACTCTTGGGACTTTTAGCCAAACAACTGCCAGGACAACACTCGCAGCCATCCTGTCAGCACAGCCAGCCCACCCCACAGGGAAGCAGAGTCAAAAGGAAGGAAGCATGGGCATGCTGGGAAGGGGGGTGGAGGCAATAGCATGATGGGAGTCGTAGTCACAGCTCTACATCCCCCACCACATGGCCCAGCAAGCTCACACTCACGCATGCACATCCCACAGAGAGTGGAAAGGCCCATCAAAGATGTCTGACACTGTTGCTGTGTCGTGGGGAGCACAAGGGCATGATGGGAACTGCACACCAACCAACAGCAGGACACCACTGTCAGCCATCTTGCCATTGCTCCCACACCCACACATACTGAACTCCCCACAAAAGCAAGTAAGTATGGGAATGCTGGCAAGTGGGGTGGAGGCAATAGCATGATGGGAGTGGCAGTCACAGATATTGGTCACCCTCACAACTGGCCCATTAACACCATCCTGAACCATGCTCACATCACAGGGAGTGGAGAAGGACTCACAAGATGGCTGACACTGGCTACTGCTGTGGGGAGCACAAGGGCATGCTGGGAACTGCACACCAACCAACAGCAGGAGACCACTGTCAGCCATCTTGCCATTGCCCTCACACCCACACACACTGAACTCCCCACAAAAGCAAGTAAGTATGGGAATGCTGGCAAGTGGGGTGGAGGCAATAGCATGATGGGAGTGGCAGTCACAGATATTGGTCACCCTCACAACTGGCCCATCAACACCACCCTGAACCATGCTCACATCACAGGGAGTGGAGAAGGACTCACAAGATGGCTGACACTGGCTACTGCTGTGGGAGCACAAGGCCCTGCTGGGAACTGTGCACCAACAAACAGCAGGACACCACTGACTGACATCCTGAGAGACAACTTCCACTCCCTGCAATGCAAGCACAGTCCATGGTGGGATAACTGACTGGCTGGGTGGGTGGGAAGGAGGGCCGGCTGTCAACCAAATACAACCAATGCAGACCATGTGCACACCCCAACAAATACATAGAAATGCCCAAATAATGCAGGACAATGTGCCACACCAAAATCAACCCCTGACTGTGACGACTTAGGACAATGCAATGTACAGGCCCGCACCCAGAGGCACAGTCACAACTGTCAGGTGTGTCAACCATTGATGCCTGCAGAAACATAACATACATTGTGTGTGTCTCCCAAAAACAGGTGATGATGGGGACACAGCAGCAGACGCTGAGGAGTCCCAGTCCCAGGCTCAAGAGGATGCGGAGCTCACTGGTGTCGTACAGCCTCTGCCCTCCTCGGACGAAGAAGACCAACCTGGCACATCCGGTGCAAGTCTACATGCAGCACCAGCAGGACCACCAGCTGCACCCCTGCACCCACCCCTCCAACGACTGTCACCACAAATACCATCCCTGCCGACATGGACAGAACAAGGAGCAACACCAGCACAGGGACCCTGGACCAACCTGGGGCCATGGACACCACCACCACCACCAACCCCCAAGGTGGACCAGGGTCATCTGTGCGTGCCACTGCACGCACTGCACATGTCAGCAGGGGTGGTGGGAGGGGTGGGAGACAGAGGTCGCTGCTTGCAGAGGTTGCTGGTGTGCATGATGACCCACAACTGGTACGCATAGCTGATGCGTACCAGTCCAGCACCGGAGACCTCAGCCAGGTAGTGGGGCTCCTCAGAGACATGAAACAGCAGCAGGCTGCCCATCATGCCCGCTTGGACTCTCACATGTCCCACATGGAGTCACACATGTCCCGCGTGGACTCACACATGTCCCGCGTGGAGTCCAAGTGGGATGCACTGCATGAGATGACGGCGGTGCACAGGGACATTTTACAATGCCTCCGCCAGATGAACAGCAACCAGTCCACACCTCCCTGTGTGCCAACAACATCTGGTGCTGCCCAAACTGCAACTGCCACAGGGAGGGAGGATGGCTCTGGCGGAGAGTCCCCTGCACCGCAGCAGCCTGTACTTGAGGGGCCCCCCCCCAAGAAGAGGGGTCGTCCGAAGAGGGGCAAGTGAGAGGCCGATGGCCAAGCGCAACTCCCAGGAAGCCTGAACCTGTTCTGGATGTTCACCATTGTGCACAGACTGTTCACCCTGTTGACGGCAACACTACTCCCACACATTGCATGGGGAGTACAAGTTGGACCAATGTCTCAGACAACTGTGGCCCCGATACTGGGGATTTTGTCTACCAGGACTTTCAATTCACCTAGGAACTTCTGATTGCAAGATTTATGTACAGCACTACCCATCCTATGCACTATTCACACAAACGTATCACAATAAACACACTAATACACCATACTTGCCTCTGTTGTGATTCCAACGTGGGTGCTGTTATGGGGATGATGAACTGCAAAATTACACTGTGTATGCGAACTGCAACAGCAAGTACAACACAGGCATGTGAGTAAAGGCAACGTGACACATATGAGTGAGACACACCACCAGGGCAACACAACACATACACACCTAGGCCATCTGACTCATTGCCTACACTGATGTTGCCAGGGAAGACGGTGCAATGCACAGACACCACACCCATTCCCAGTTGTAGTCAAGTAGCCCACAGGTGCAGTAAGCAAATGGCAGTCAAATGTGTGACCACAGACAACGCACATCACAAAGTGAAGCACAGGTTTATTACACAGTTGCAACATGTCGTAACCACTACAGATGCAAGGTAATCCCACCTGGCAGCGGGCACACAGTCAACAACTGTAGAAGGAAGGAAGTCCATGGGTGTGGCGCACATCACCTGTAGGGACACAACAGCTACCACCCTGGAAGTGCAATCACGTCGTCGGTGGACACAGTTGACCAAACGAATCTGAAAGTACCCTGTGAAGGACAGAAATGACACACAGTCAAAAGCAATGGAGAACAGGACAGAACAGCAAAACTCATGCACAATACATGTTACAAGATACCCACCCAGAACCAAGTTAGCATGTCAACACTGTTGGGGAGTACAGCCCACCTGTAAGCACACATCGCAACACACATCCAGTCAAGTAGCCCATGGACACACTCCAACAGCACCAGAGCACCACCTACACATATCATGCCAACTCACATCATTGACATGACACCTCAGGATACTCACATTCAGCTAAAGAAGTTGGTGATGAGCTGTGTGCGGACATCACCGTCATCATCATCATCATCATCGTCACTGGCATCGTGGTCCAGGCCAGGATCCTCCACAGGTGGCGGATGTTGGTCATTGTCATCCTGGATGAGAGGCAACTCCTTCCGCACTGCCAGGTTGTGGAGCATGCAGCAGACGATGATAATCTTGCACACTTTCACAGGGGTATATGGGAGGGACCCGCCGGTCTTGTCCAGGCAGCGGAAGCGGCTCTTCAGGAGACCAAATGTCGGCTCAATCACTCTCCTGGTCCGACCATGTGCCTCATTGTAGCGCATCTGGGCTGGTGTCACAGGGTTCCTGAGGGGTGTCAGCAACCACGGCATGTTGGGGTATCCCGAGTCACCTACGGACAGACAAGTGCACATTAGCTGACTTGGAAAAGTGGGCGGAATACTACAGATCAGATCACACACAATGGCACAAAGTCAGTACACACCGACAAGCCAGGCACGCTGGTTCTGCATCTGTGCCATCATCCTGGGGATGCGACTACTCCTCATCACAAAGGCATCGTGTGCTGAACAAGGGAAACGGGCACACACGTGTGTGATGGTCATATCTGCAAGACACACCACCAGTGCATTGACCGAGTGGTAGTGCTTGCGGTTCCTGTAGGCCTGCTCCTGGGCCTGTGGTGGTACCAAAGCCACATGTGTCCCATCAATGGAGCCAATGACATGCGGCATCCTCCCCAGGGCATAAAAGTCACTCTTCACGTCAGTGAGTCGTCGCAGTCTAGGGAAATAGATGTACCGGTTCAGGAATAGCAACATTGCCGCCAAAACATCGCGGAGCACACGGCTCAACATGGTCTGTGACATCCCACCAGCAGTCGCCACAGTATGTTGGAAGGTACCGGTGGCAAAGAAGTGTAGGGCTGCCATCACCTTCACCTTGGGGGTCAGCGCTGTAAGATACGGCCGGCCAGGCTGCAAATGTGGGGCCAACTGCACTGCCAAATCCTCAAACAGCTGCCTGGTGAAGCGGTACCGTCGGATGCTGTCCCGTTCCACCATCGTTGCCAGGTCTGGGAATGGTCGATGGACAGCAGGAGCCCTGCAGTGCAGAGGAGAAGTAAGCAAGATTGTCAGTCAGCCCACATATGCGGCATTGAACACACTCAATATCCCAACATACATCATTATGAGGCACAACTACATGAAGTGTGCAGTTCCGTAAGGACATGTATGGTACATACATGGCCAACATCTGTCATCACGGTCCAACAAGTGGCATCAATTAGTCCCAGGTTGGCCCATTGGATATCATGAGGCCGTGTCACAGTTCCCATCTCCTGCTGCCGTGTCACAATCACCCCCCACAGTGACATGTGAGGACAGATGTGCCCCAGGCATCACAGCTCAACGACAGGTACATTCCCAGGGACCCTGTATTGCCACATGGACACTGGCATTCCATGGAGTATCATGTATACACCACAGCAAAACAACCATGACCCCCACAGGTAGTGGTCCCACTTGCCACGGCAGGACAGACATGGACGTCTGTGACACACACACGCACAACATCAAAGTCCATGCACACACAACGTGGATGTGGAGACTGTCTCCCATTGTGCACATGAAATCAGAGACATTGTAAACACTACATGCACACAGACTGTGGAGGACCATCACTATTGTGCCACTGGGACACCCTGGCTCAAACATACCGTCCCACATGGGACTCACGGGGTGTGTGACATGACATACACATACACCACCGTGAAATGTGACCATGGCACATGCACAGATATGAACAGTTGCACATCACAGTGGTCATGTACACGTAACACCCAGGATCCTGTCCCCATGAACACATGCACAGCCTGGGGGTGGCTGCCTCCAGGTGACACCCACAGGACAACATGTACACCAACATACACACAATAGGAAATGCAGCCTTACATGCCTTATCATTCAGTTTGGACAGGCTGTCGTGTTGTAGGTGTGCCCCTCACTCCCTGGGAGCTATCTGTGGCTGGCATATGTCCATCTGAGACAGGCATGGTGACATATGCCAGTCACTTGTACAGGGATGCGTTGAACAGCAATGGACCGATCGGTGCCCCCGGCCGGCCCATTGCATTCAATGTGTGCGGGTACGCGTTGTACCCCTGTACGCGTTGTACTGCAATGGACCGATCGGTGCCCCCGGCCGGCCCATTGCATTCAATGTGTGCGGGTACGCGTTGTACCCTGTACGCGTTGATCAGCAATGGACCGATCGGTGCCCCGGCCGGCCCATTGCATTCAATGTGTGCGGGTACGCGTTGTACCCCTGTACGCATTGTACTGCAATGGACCGATCGGTGCCCCCGGCCGGCCCATTGCATTCAATGTGTGCGGGTACGCGTTGTACCCCTGTACGCGTTGTACTTCAATGGACCGATCGGTGCCCCCGGCCGGCCCATTGCATTCAATGTGTGCGGGTACGCGTTATACCCCTGTACGCGTTGATCAGCAATGGACCGATCGGTGCCCCGGCCGGCCCATTGCATTCAATGTGCGGGTACGCGTTGTACCCCTGTACGCGTTGATCAGCAATGGACCGATCGGTGCCCCGGCCGGCCCATTGCATTCAATGTGTGCGGGTACGCGTTGTACCCCTGTACGCATTGTACAGCAATGGACCGATCGGTGCGCACCCATTGACAATGGCCTTGCCTGGCAACGGACGCGTTTTCGAATTTCGAACGAGTCGGTTGCTGGAAATTCAGTTGGTCACCCACAACAATGTTGCAAAATCATGTATGTCATGAAGTTGAAGATTTGAAGGATGCTGTGGGCGTGTATTGGTGCTGCTATTCCATGGATTGGCCAGATTCAGAAGATGCAAACGACTTGGACCTATCACTTTGGACACAAGGGACAGTATCTGCCTCTCCAGCACATATATATTGCTGGCTGTTCCCCTGAGAGCTCACTTGCCTGCACTACATGCTCCAGGACGACATCTGCCACTGCACTGCTGCTGTCTCTGCCCCTCTGGACCCTGCAATGGCACGTACTGTGGAGAGAGCCCCAGCCTTCAGCCTTGAGGAGAACCAGGCCCTGCTGGACAGCCTACTTCCACAGTACAGCAAGCTGTATGGGACACCAGGGGACCAGGTGAGTGTTCTGTGCACTGCCTTTCTGAATGTGCATTTTGTCTGACTAGCAAGGCTGAAAGTCTGCACGCCACTGGCTAGCAGGCTCACTGAGTAGTTGTCACCCCCCATAGTGTGTAGTGACATGCACTGGACAGGTATGGTGCAGTGACAGTGCATTTGAACAAGGTTTTACTTGCCATGCAATGATACCATGTAGTGACGTCTGGCAAACTGTCCATGGGCAGCTTTGCACTGCCTGTGTACATCATGTGCCCTGTGATTGAGACATGTATATACAACTGTGTCATGCACGGATATGTTGCATGTGTAGTAATGGCCTTTTCACTTTGTCATCCTGACAGGTTAATGCCCATCGGAAGCAGGAGATCTGGAAGGACATCGTCCGGGCTGTCCGGTCCGTGGGGGTCTACAAGCGCCGGATCCGCAGCTGCCAGAAGAGGTGGCAGGACCTTCGGGGCTGGACCCGGAGGATTGCACGGGTCCAGCTGAAGCTGTCGCCTCCTCGCAGGAGGGGCGGAACACGGACCCTGACCCCCACATGCTCCAGATCCTGGCGGTGGTGTTTCCAGACCTGGATGGGCAGCTGAAGGCCAGACAGCAGCAAGGAGGGGGTGAGTCAAAGACTGCACTGTGAACTCTGTATTACATGCTTTGTGCCCTCCTCTGGCCTGGTTCAACTGCCACAGTGCAGCAGTCATGTTGTTCAGGAGCCATGTCCCTCTATTGTGCACTGCCCACTCCTCATCTGATACCCAGGTGTGGCCCTTACATTCAGGGAATTGTGTCACTTGGGACTGTGTCCTTGCAGTTTGCTTCACTAAAGGTGGGGGACAGCATCTGTTTCCCTAACTCTGTTGTGGGCATCATGGGTGGGTCCATTGTTCACACAACGCCTGTGTTCGGACATGTAATCTGCGTGTTGCTTTGATATGCAGTCCACTTGCTGAGCTGAGCCACCACATGTGCCTGGGGTATGTGGCACACGCCCATGCAGCGGGTGGGAACAATGTTTGGGCCCCAGGAGTGTGCAGATTACGTGTGTCACACATACATAGCCAGCTATCCACTGTCCAGGGCTCATCCCTCATTCATGTGGGGCAGGACAGTCATGCCTACTCCAGGCCATGCAATGCACTCTGTACTCCCACTCCCGTGTATCAGCTGACACATTGTGCGCAGTGATTTGACCCCTCAGGTGTCTGCCTCTGTGTCAGTGTGCTGTGGATTAGTTGCCAGGACTGCTGGGGTGTTTCTTGGTAGGGGCTCAGCATGCCACTGGAGATGTGACCATAGGAGACGATACTTGTGTGTCACATAGGTGTTTGATCAGCTGCCCGTGCAGACTGGGGTATGCGAATGTGAAGTTCAGGCAGCTGTTCCCCATTCACAGCAGATTGTGAGGGGCTCAGGTTCAGAGGGTACTGTCACAGGTCTCCCATATGTCCAATCGGTATGACCTGGACAGATGAGGGTTAAGATGATGTGTTGTGTGGGGGATGTACATGTGCACTTGTGCAGCTCCAGGACTTGCATTCCCCATGACCTACTATTGTGACACAGTGCAGAGTGTTGTTGTCTGGCTGCCAAGTCATACATCACTGAGACAGTGATGTATGACTTAGCAGTCATGCCTCCGCCATGGCATGTGTCTACTTATTGGTTATCCTGCAGGGGAGTGACATGTGCTACATGCACACCATTGTGGCGATGGCTATCAGGACATGGGTGCATCATGGTGTCTGTCGCTGGTATGCATCACATGCATTTCCTATTTGACTCTGGGCATCCCTTTCATCCGGAAACCTGTACTGACTCAGTGGCAAGAGTTGTGATGTGTGCATGTCCACATGCTACACCGTGTCCTCTGCACTGTCCAACTACTGTGTAGTTGGTGCATGTGTCCACACTGGGGTGTTGCAATACAACAGACACCAGACAGATGGGTGCAAGGCCATGTGGGATGTGAGTGCCATGGTTGGCATCAGACTGACAATTGGCTTCTCCTGTTCAGTTAGGGCACTTTTAGCAATGTACAACTAATGATGCCAGGGCTTGCTCTGTAATGTGCTGTGCTCACAGTGGTGTGTGCGTTTGGTGCAGGTGACTGATGTCTGTCTGTTTCCCCATTGTTTGCAGATACATCCACGCCACGGAAGGGGACAGCTCCACGGACCAGGAGGAGCCGGAGAGCCAGACTGGGTCAGCAGCCGAGGAGTGGTCGGAGGGACCCAGTGGCACGGAGGGCGAGGGGAGCCACACCGAGGAGTCCTCAGCACCATCCACCTCAGCTGAGGACCAGAGCAACTCGGAGGATGACTCCCTTATGGAGGCGGGTGTCAGCAGCCACCACACCCCAGCTAGTGTTGCTGTCCCCGCCACCACCAGCACCACCACCGCCCTCCCATCGGCTCCCATTCCCCAGGTCCGTGGAGGCTCCCATGTTCGGGAGCGTGTCTCCTTTGGGCCAGGCACCGCACCCCCTGCCCCTGTGTCTCCTGCTGCCCTGAGTGAGGAGTCTGTGTACCTCCTTCGCCAGCTCCATGTAGGGCAGACAGCCATGCTGAGTGTCCTCCATGCGCACACCGCTCTGTTGACTCAGCTGGTGTCGTTCATGGAGGGCATCTCATCGGGCATGTCTGACCTACAGAGGGGCAATAGGTCCATGGACTCCTCCCTGACGGCAGCAGTGTCCCTCCTCAGACAGTCCCTCACCCCTCCTGCCTCTGCTCCATCCACACTCCCAGCACCTTACCCATCCCAAGCACACACACACCGGCACAGGCACACACCAGCACACACACATCCAGCACACAGACACACACGCCACAAACAAAACGCACATGCACGCACAGTCAGGGGACTGAAACCAGACTCACAGGGGATGGGGCCCTGGAACACACACACGCATCCACGAGCACTGCGCAGTCCTCAGTTGCCTCTCCCTCCAAAACACCCTCCCTTGCCTCACCTGCAACCCCAAAGACCCAGCGCCTCTTCCTCAGTGACCTCGGCCTCTTCCCCTCCGATCCAGCTGCTCCAGCATCCAGGGGGAAGAGGAAGCCCACCCACACGGAGCAGAGTGCCCCTCGCCCCCGGACACCCTCCCCCAGGCGCAGACAGACTGAGGCCCCCACCCGCAAGTCCCCCGGAGTCATAAGAGCAAGACCCTGCCGCCGCCCTGCAGCTCAGGCACCAGGTCTCCTTCCTCCATCCCTCAGGCCCCCACTCCACAGGTGCCCCCACCACACCCTGCCCCAGGTTCCCCCACCCACAGATATACCATCCCCAAGAGGATCCGGCCTTCTCCCCTGCCACTTGCTCTCCCGGCACCACACCCCCGCTGCGCTTGTCTGTGCCACTGATGTGGTGAGGGTGTCCTCCCCCTCTGTCCAGCCCACCTTGCCTGTTCCCCATTCTCCTCCCCTGGTGGTAGGCACTGCAGTGGAGTCCACTACCACCCTGTCTGACTTGGGCACTGCAGTGGCGGTCCTGTCCACTCCATCTGCAGGGTCCACTGCAGTCGTGCCGGCACCCACTACATCTGAGTCATGCCCCCAGTTGTGCCGGCACACACCATGTCAGACACCTCCACTGCAGTTGTCAGTGGCTCTCCAGCACCCACCACCCCTTCCCTGCTTCCTCCTGGTGAGCCCTGATCCTGTCCCTGCGGTGCCTGGCCTGCCCCCCGGTTGCCCCTCCTAGTGGATTGTCCCTGGTTTTGTGCAGGCATGCGTAGGGTGACATCTGCCACTGTCACCAAGTTTGGACTTTGACAATGGACTGGCCATTGGCCTTTGTGTTTTTCCTGGACTTTGTTTTCATTCCACACATATGCTGAATAAAGCAACTTTCTGTTCTCTAGTGCTTATGCTTCTGATGTACATGTTGTTGATGATGCTAACCATGCCCTTGTTGCAGTGATGGTGATATTTGGTCTCATGATAATGAAGTGTTACTGTGCAGGAACCCATGTGGTCCAGGGGAATGTGTCCTATCCTGTGGTGTATCCATGTCATCCATAGCAGCATCTGAGGGTGTCATGTGTTCAGTATTTGGCAATGGGATTTCCTACTTAGATTAGCTATTTCACATCTGTGGCTTCCACCCCTGCACATCTGTTGTGCCTGCCATTGTTCAATTTGTCTACTTCCCTGACCGTGTGGCCATCTCCACTGGACATGCAGGTTTGGGCATCAATGGGGAAGGACTCATCCGTGTAGTCAGTGCAACATTGCTATACAAGTGTGTTGGATCTGTGCTGATGATTCCGTTGGCACTTCCATGACCAGGCTGATGTGACGGGAGCCCTCATTTGGTGCTAATTGTTGATTGTGTGACCAAGTGCTCAGCTGACATGATGGGGCCCTACTGAGGCAACATATGGCACAGCTTTCCTCACACAGGAGTGGAGTCCCCTCATGGCAGTGTGTACTCCTGTGACATTGCCTGCGCCCAAGGTGTGTGTTGTATGTGCATGTCTGTGTGTTCACTTCCGTTTAGCTGTGCATGCTGTGTTCCCTAGTGTTGTACCTGTTTGTGATGCTTGCTGAGTTGACCTATGTTCCCCCAGAGTCTTCTCCCTGGGTTCTCTGTGATGTGGGTGCATGGCACATTACTGGTCATCAGGGTGTCACCCGATAGGTGTGTTTGCTGTCAGGGCTGAGTTTGTGTGCAGACGCAGATGGGTCACAGTCAGGTTTCCCCTTGGCACTTGTTGTTTGCCCCTGTCATGTGATTTCCAGTTTGTGTTATCTTTCAGTGATTGTGACACGTTGTGTGTGTGACTGCTGGCACTCCTCAGGGTCCGAGCTGCAATGTTGGTTGTTGTCTATGTGTGTTCTTTGTGGGTGACCTTGGCTTCTTCATTGGTGTGTGACTGTGGCTGGGATCCCATTGGTTGGTGTGGTATTGCCGTCATGTCCATGTACAGCGTAGTGTGCAGTGTGTCAGACATTCAGGAGTCTTGTTGAGTGGCCATGTGTGATGTGTTTCTGCACCTTGGTTCCCACCCACCACCCTGGAATAGTCATGGGTGCATGTGCAATGTCACCAGTGCATGTGTGCTTCACTGCTGCACATTGTTGGAGGTCGAGGGGTGTGGTGTTGAGTGTGTGCAGATGAGAGTTGTTGCCCGGCTAGGCCCCTGCCTCCATGTTGGCCTTGGCTTACTGGCCATGCTGATTGATTTGTGCTTGTGTAGGTGTGATGGTAGTTTGTTGCTCAGGACACATGACTGTGGTTCACAGTGTGAACCACATTTAGCTTTGTCATCACAGTGGGATTGTAATGCAGCCCAGGGTCACCACATTGTGGGGGCCCTGGGGGTGGTGCTGTGGTGTGTCTGTGTCTTGCTGTGTCAGTTGCTGTTCCTACGTGCCTGTGTGACATGTGTGATTTGTGCTCCCTCTCATCTGACAATGCCTGCTTGCCCACATAGGGGATTTGGATCCATGAGTTACCTTTGTGTGGCACTGTATGCACATCTGTATGGTTGGTATTCAGGTCTCCTCGTGTTGTGTGGTTGCCTGGGGACACTGGCACCCCCCCCCTCACCTGTTGTATATGATGTGCAGTGTGGGTCTGCCTGTTTGTGTTTGTGCATCTGCACCACTGCATTGGCATATCTTGGGTGTGCCATTGGCTGTATGTAGTTTGGTGGGTTTCCCCTGCTGTCCCTGGGACTCCTAGGTCATCGGTCAGCACATTGATCATGGTTTGTGTGTCCCATTGCTGCCATGGTATGGTATCTGTTCACCTCACATCTGCAGTCTCCACAGGGTATCTGCATTTGTGTGCCCATTGGTGCGAATATGTGGGTCTGCATTCTGATGGTCACTTCTGTCATTGTGTCATTGATAAATGTTGACAGTGTCAGCCCCCATGGGTGTTGTTTGTCTGCACATGGCCAAAGGTATGTCTTATTTGCACTGCAGTATTTGGCTCACCCAATTTATGTTGCAATGGGACACATACACTACTTTGCCACTGATGTGTTTTTTGTTCTGTGACCAGGAATCATCCATGCAGTTTGGCAGTTGCAGCTCTTTCTTTGTCAACACTTACCTTTTGGTCACTGTGATGATGGGGGTTTAGACCCCATTGCCACAATGTTCAAAAGGTGCTTCAGCTATGGACCCCACACTTACCTTTTGGTCACTGTGATGATGGGGGTTTGGACCCCATTGCCACACTGTTCAAAATGTGCTTCAGCTATGGACCCCACACTTACATTTTGGTCACTGTTATGATGGGGGTTTGGACCCCATTGCCACACTGTTCAAAATGTGCTTCAGCTATGGACCCCACACTTACCTTTTGGTCACTGTGATGATGGGGGTTTAGACCCCATTGCCACAATGTTCAAAAGGTGCTTCAGCTATGGACCCCACACTTACCTTTTGGTCACTGTGATGATGGGGGTTTGGACCCCATTGCCACACTGTTCAAAATGTGCTTCAGCTATGGACCCCACACTTACCTTTTGGTCACTGTGATGATGGGGGTTTAGACCCCATTGCCACAATGTTCAAAAGGTGCTTCAGCTATGGACCCCACACTTACATTTTGGTCACTGTGATGATGGGGGTTTAGACCCCATTGCCACAATGTTCAAAAGGTGCTTCAGCTATGGACCCCACACTTACCTTTTGGTCACAGTGATGATGGGGGTTTAGACTCCATTCCCACAATGTTCAAAAGGTGCTTCAGCTATGGACCCCACACTTACATTTTGGTCACTGTGATGATGGGGGTTTGGACCCCATTGCCACAATGGTCATGGCCTGCTTGCATTGGGGGGCCACACACATATATGTGTGGCACATGTGCTAGGGGGTCACATTGTATGTTCAAAGTCATGTTCGGTGTTGTAGGCATTTGACAAAGTCTACACACGCTTGTCATGGTGTTGGGGGGATGTCTTTTCTTGCATTCCCTAGGTTGTGGTGTGCTGGTTGTGTCATGCATTGTCCATCCTATGAGTGGGGGTGGTAGTGGTGGTAGGCATCCAGCCCCCTGGCTAAGGGTGGTAGTAGTGGTAGGCATCCAGCCCCCTGGGTGAGGGTGGTAGTAGTGGTAGGCATCCAGCCCTCCCTGGCTAAGGGTGGTAGTAGTGGTAGGCATCCAGCCCCCCTGGGTGAGGGTGGTAGTAGTGGTAGGCATCCAGCCCCCTGGCTAAGGGTGGTGGTAGGCATCCAGCCCCCCTGGCTAAGGGTGGTAGTAGTGGTAGGCATCCAGCTCCCCTCGGTGAGGGTGGTAGTAGTGGTAGGCATCCAGCCCCCCTGGCTAAGGGTGGTGGTAGGCATCCAGCCCCCTGGCTAAGGGTGGTAGTAGTGGTAGGCATCCAGCCCCCCTGGGTAAGGGTGGTAGTAGTGGTAGGCATCCAGCCCCCTGGCTAAGGGTGGTAGTAGTGGTAGGCATCCAGCCCCCTGGGTGAGGGTGGTAGTAGTGGTAGGCATCCAGCCCCCCTGGCTAAGGATGGTGGTAGGCATCCAGCCCCCCCTGGCTAAGGGTGGTAGTAGTGGTAGGCATCCAGCCCCCCCTGGCTAAGGGTGGTAGTAGTGGTAGGCATCCAGCCCCCCCTGGGTGAGGGTGGTAGTAGTGGTAGGCATCCAGCCCCCCCTGGGTGAGGGTGGTAGTAGTGGTAGGCATCCAGCCCCCCCTGGGTAGGGGTGGTGGTGCGCATTCAGGCCCCTGTGTGCATATGTGGCATTGGTGATGGGCATCCCGCCCCTATGGTGCTGCTGTTGCTGGTGTAAGTATATTCTGCATCCCTCTGTGTGATGTGTCGTGTACGTGTTGTATGTGTTTTGTGGTTGGTGTCTGACTTACCTTCTGCGCCGTACGCGTCTGTGCCTGTTCCGGTAGTAAATGTAGAATATTGGTATGATCGGGACGAAGGGATTCATGGTTGGTTCGTGTCGTTCGTCCTTCTCGTTGCTTCGCGTCGTCCTCGTCGCTTCACCTCGTCCTCGTCGCTGGCGTGTTCGTCTCGTAGCCGTGGATTGTGTTGTTGCGCGAATCGGAGCTTATGTGCGCCTCTCCCGGATGCTTTGACGTGCCGTGCGTAGCGACGGGTTCGGCGCGTACGGGAAGCGCATCGTACTTGTTCGGCCGGACGGAGCTGCATTTTCCCTTCCGTGCGACTCGATTCTGCGTTTCCGGATTCGCCTCGGTCGGAGAACAGGACCTGGATTGGGTGAGTACGGCTCGGCCGGATTCTTTGCTGTTGTGCGCATCGTACTTACTCGTTCGGTGTGCTGTACGGATCGGTCGGGAAACAGGCATTCGCATGGCTTTTTTCCCGACCGAATGGTATTGGGTGCGCCTCCGACCGAGATCGGAATCGGCCCCTATGTCGTTAACAGTCTCAAAGTCCCAATCATCAGAATAGGTACTGGACGAAATGAGATCACTTAGTGAAATTTTAAACAAATGTGGAATGTTCAATTGTTCCGTCGGGCCGAAGATATCAAAATCTGTTTTGTCCCACACTATACCATCCTGTATAGGAACAGCTGTGATGTTCACTGATGACAAGTCTCTTGCTTCACGATGGGAAGATTTATGAGGTTTCAAAAGTACGTTCACGTCTTTTCCTTCAGTATTCACATGGATGTATCTGCCACTTATAATCACACTCACAGTTGTAACCAAAGCTAGCCAGAGCAGGAAAACAAAAAGTCCAGATGTAATCCAGAGTTCAATCCATGGAGAAACCAAATAAGTCTTTTTCAGAAAGTGAAGAAAGTCTTGTACTTGCTGCTTGAATTTCAATGATGCTGGCGTCATTTCAGGTTCACTCGGATCTTCTGAGAACGTATCAAAGTTAATGAAATAGCCAGAAGCAGTTCTGTCAATTGTTGGAATTGCATCAGGATTTGTAGAAATCGCTGGAACCAGTTGATCACTCGCTACATTGGTGTAGACAGGTGTATTTGGATGAACTGTTACTTGGTTTTCAAGAGGGATGAGTTCCATTGCATTGTTGCTTAGTCCTTCATCTGTTACAGCTGAATTCTCGATTGTTATCAGTCTTTCAGTCTGAACCTCTTGGATATTAGCGAGAGGAGTGCGTCTGCTACTATGTCGGAGTCCACGAGGCCTACTATTTAGTATTGGCCACATACTGTGGTTTGATGAGGTCGATGGACACAAATCTTTTCTCCTTTCTTCCAGCAAGGGGCGGCAGAAGTACTGTTCTTGTTCCTTGAACTGCTAGGACAGGTACTGGTTGTCTGTAAGAAGGTCCAAATTCCTTCTTGTCCGCAATTTTTTCTCTGACTAGATCCCCAACTTTTGGAATCCAGACAGGCCTTTTTGGGACCGCCGGTTTTTCCCCAGTGGTGGTTGGCTGTAGGAATACGTCGCTTTGTTTCGTTCTTAACTCATTCAGTTCCTGTAAAACAGCCAAACGATCTTTGATATCAAACGTTTTATTTTCCACCACTGTGCCTACGTGATCGAGATCTGGTACCCACATTCTTGTCCCAAATAGGACCTCATATGGAGTGACCCCCCTAGAGAACTTCTTGGCAGGTTGTTCAATGAGCGTTGGACCCCATAAAGATGTTTGACCCACCCATCACCCGAACCTAATACCCTAGCTGTTATAGACTGCTTTATGTCCCGGTTTTTCCTTTCCACAACCGAATTTCCCTCAGGATGGAATGGAGAGGAGTACCGCAATGCAACGCCCAGACTGGCCATGGCTTCTTTGTAAGCCCGAGAGCTAAACGCAGGGCCCTTGTCAGAATGTAGCGTGCCTATTGCGTATGTGCCGATAAAGACTCGCAAATCTTTTATAACAGTTCGAGCGTCAGCCGAGCGCTGAGGCCATATCCATAGGAACCTTGTTTCAGTATTTGTGGGATTGCACTTGTCCAGTAGGATGCAGGCGCGTAGATAGTCTAATGCTGTCTAACAATGGTTTCTGTAATGGGCGGCTACATTCGTAGCATGGTGCCTGGTGGCTTCCTCGCTGTAATTTACAGTCTAAGCAGTTATTGATGAATATGTGTATTTCTGTATTCATTCCAGGCCACCAGTACATCTCTTTTAACGTCAAAATTGTTTTAGAGATCCCTTGATGTGACAGACCCTCCCCCAAATGTGTTTCATAAATCAAGGCTGCTCTACGTTCCATGTTTGGAATTACCCTATCCCCCACTCCAGGGATTCAAGCAAAAGGAACGTTGTTCGCATCAATTACATAAGAGTACTTGAGTGGAAACTTTTTGGTAACGCTGCACTGCTGCCCTTGCTTGAAGCATTGACAGCCAACATTATCTCACCGTCTATTTTTGTTTTTGAACGAGTGATCGCAGCTACGGAAGCCGTCTGAACAGCCCCCTTTGCGGCTTCGTCAGCCAATGAATTCCCTGCAACGTGAACGCCATCACGTTGATGACTCAGTGTGTGGATCACGTGAGCCTTTGGTAGTTCGTTTTTAACTGAACTACTTGTTCCCAAAGCATTTTGTGCTTTATTGTGCCACCTTTCGCATCTTTGAAACCATTTTCAAGCCAGTTTTGTATATATTCATTATACGACTGAACACAGTAAAAGGAATCACACACTATCAGTGTGGGGAATTCTCGATCTGTACTTTCAAGTGCCAATTTTAATGCTTGTAGTTCAGCTCGCTGAGCTGTACAATCTCCTAGAGACTGGGTTTTTGTGACCATAGGTCTGAAGATGCCATCTCGCATGCAACCTTTAACTATTGCACACGCTGCACTGTAAGCTTGCTTACTCCCTGTTGCGAGTTGTGCGGATCCGTCAGTGTAAATTATGAATTCGTACTGATCGAAAGGCAGAATCTCAGTGGGCAGAGGACATTCTTGTTCATATTGCAGGAATGCTTGTGTTTTTAAATATGGATCAAAAACATATTCAACATCTGTTGCAGCAAGAGAATTAACCCATTGTATCCATCTTGGATGTAATGCTTTAGCATTTGGAATGCTTGCTTTTGTGACCGCTTCTAAAGCTGGTACTGGGGTTACGACAATAATGCGTTTCCCTTGGGCTAAGGCTCTTTCTTTTGCTACAGCGGTTTGAACTGCTGTTAGAATTTTTTCAGTTGAACTGAAGCGCATTTCCGCTTGTGTGTACAAAGAGATTTGTATGCAATTGGTATTTTCTCACCCTCATTGAAGGTTAAGTAGGTGAATCTGCATTGACCCGAAATTATTCGGATCACCAAATTGCGTTGGCTTACGCATGTTTGTAAGTGATTTGTTGCTAACATGTTAGCCTGTAGTGAACGCAAGATTTCTGTGTGTTCTTGTGTCCAATTCTTGATTGAAAAATCAGGTTTGATTAATGCGTATGGAGGTTTAACCCTTTCTGCGTAGTTTAGAATGTAAGTTCTACCAAAGTTTAGGAAACCCAGGATGGATTGTAAGTTTTTTAGCGTTTTTGGAGGTTGGAGCAGCGCACATTTCTCTAGAAAGTTAGCTGCCAAGCTCTTGCCTTCACTTGAAAGCTCATATCCTAGAAATAGGACATTGAGATGGGCAATTCGGGACTTTTAAAGTTAAACTTGTAGCCCTCAGAGGCGAAGCCCAGTATAATGGTGCTCACCCTGTTCAAGTGTTTGTCCAGGTCATCGTCTGTCAGATAGATGTCATCGACATAGGACAATGCCTCATTGTCATAAATTTGTAGTAACTCCGTTACCCTCGCTGAGAATAAACCTGGGCTGTTCTTGAACCCTTGTGGGAGTCGACAAAATTGACGCTGGGTCCCCATTATGGAGAATGCTGTTAAGTACCTGCTTTCAGGTGCTATGTTTTGACAAAAGAAACCATTTGAGATGTCTAATGTTGTTTTGTATTTTTACGCACAATGTTATTCATTAATGCTGTGCTATGTGCATTTTGCACTGCAAAGGTTTTAGAACAAGTGTTTAGGTGTCTGTAATCCAAAACTAGACGATATGTATTGTCTGGTTTGGAGACAGGAAACAAAGGATTGTTCATTGAGGAGGTGCATGTTTCAATCACCCCTTGGTATTCAAGTTGATCTAAGATCTCCCTGACCTGTTTTTTAGCTTCTTGCTTTATTGGATACTGCCTTTGTGCAGTTGGTTCATGTTTCAGATGTATTTTATGGTGAGGTGAGTCCTCATCCCATCCTACATGATTTTTATATAATGCTGGGGCCTGGGCTACTGCCCATTTCCTGGCATATGTATATTTTAGGTGAATTGGAATATGGTTGGAGAAGGCAGGCATAATAATGTCCTCGCCGTGTGGGCACTCCCTGACAAATTGTGGTGGCCAGTCTTTTTCTGCTAGAAGTATGTCATAGCCCCTTGATAGTTTTTCCCAAAAAAGTGCTTTCACCTGTCTAGGTATGTCTCCCTCCATCCGGAGTGTTATTTCATGTAACTTTTGTGGAGTACTAACCCTGGTGTCTACAGTCTCAACTGTAATGCACTCATTCAAGTCCACTATCTCCAGAAGTTCCTTCAGGTTCTGGCGAGCTATTGTGACTTCTGCTGCACTGTCCAGCATTGTCTGAGCCCATTCTCCGTTCTTGAGTTGTGTTCTCAGTATTCTCGGCATGTCTGATCTTCAGACCTGCTACTTTCTTTTTGGAGAATTGAGGTTTTGTTTTTGTTTTTCGTAGCGTGTTTTTCTTCTTTGGATTTTACGCGTTCTTCTCTATGTTCTGACCGTCCTCTTCTTTCCGAAGTCTGTGATGAGATCTGAAAGGGACGAGAGGAACGTGTATCAGTATCTTGATACCTGTCAGGTTTTCTCAAATTATCCCTATTCCTGAGGTTATACCTCCTTTCAGAGGGCTCCTTTTGAGAAGACCTACCTCGGGATTGAGAACGTTTCTCGTTTGAATTTTGTTTATTAGTCTCCCACTTCTTTTTAGAAGATGTAGGAGTTTGTTTAATTGAGTCCTTCTCAGGACTTTCAGATAGTTTCGGCTTCACTGGTCTTCCACCCAAACTATTTCTGCCTAATTCTGCATAAGATTGTTCAATTATTCTGGGTAGTACAGTTTGATGTTCTGTAACATCGATTTCTCTCAATTTTTGGTGGATCGCCACTGCTGCTGCCTCCCCTTTAATATTAGATAATATTATTGTTGAGACCTGGTCGAAATTTTTCAGTAATTTCATACCTAAATTTAGAGCAGGCTCTGCCCCGTATTCGTTTTGAATTTGTTTCAGGACATCTGGGATTACCGCAATTGACGGAATACCATGTGTTTTAGTATAGATGGCAGCAAAGACTGAGCCCCAAGTGGTGAAGTCTTCCAGTTGTGGTGTGATCCCCATCGGTAAACTGATTGTTAGTATTCTGTGTTTCTCATACGGGCTAGTATTTGGAAATACTGCTTCGATTTGAGTAATTTTTTGAGCTATCCAGAATGGAATTTGCTTACGTTTTGTGGGCATTTTACCCATGACTGCATAGAGAGTCTGTGGTGTAATTTTTAGTGTATTCCCCTATTGGGGAATTGGATTTGGAAGTGTCAGTGGTTGCTGGACTGTGAAAGTCTGCATGACATATTGGACCAGTAGTCTGTAGATTTTTATTATTTCCTGTAGTTGAACAAGTAGTTCCTCGTATGACATTTCTTCAATGTCAGGATGAGGTGTATAGCCGGCTAGAATCGGCCATGTTGCTCCTGGTCTACCTAGTGGACCGAGCCTGGTAATGTTTCTGTGATGTTTTAGGGCGCCTTTAAACCAGAGCTGATGCTCTTGGTATGTTAATGGAATTTCTATATCCTCGAAAGGAATGTATTCCTCTGGTGGATCATCTTCTTTGTAGAAGTGAAACATGTGTGTTACTGGATTGGATTCAGGAAGTATTACCCATGAATAGAATACCTCTGTCAGAAAGGATTCATGTGCCTCTATCACGAAAACTGCTCTACCACCTCTTGGTGGCAGACCGTGTTTTATAAGTTTTAGAGTGATGGCTCTTCTTAAGTTTTGAGGGATGTCTATAACACCCTCCTCGGTTTCAATAAAACCTGTGATATTATAAGCTGTTGCAGCTGGCTGATCCGCAGCTCCACCGTTTCCGGTCTCAGTGTCGGAGCCAGGCATTTTGTTTTTTGAAAAAATGTAGAACAAGTTTCAAGGAAACAAAGATAAGGTGCACAATATTTTGGAACACTGTATCCTTCAACGTTGAGCAAACCAAACAGCTAATATATAGGGTGTTTCCTATGTAATCATGTCAACAAAAGTGTTTCCTTTGGGAAGAATGCTATAATAGTGCTATTAACTGTAGAGCCTATGGTATTATGACTAGATTCCTTACTATGAAGCTCACTCGCACACATTCAGTCAATTCACACACTAAGAGAAAACAGTATAATTTCACACCCTAAGCCCTTTATCCCCTACAAGTCAAAAGAAATTTGTATAAAAAGGAAATTGTATAAAAAAGACAATTTTATTTCTCTACTGTCTTTTCTCCAAACAATTTCAAACAGCTTGACAAAATGACAGTATATAATATATATATCACAGTATCATCAAAAAACAAGAAACATGAATACAAATTATCATTAAAAACAATTCATATAAAAACCAAGGAGAGTACACATAAAAGACAAAAGACTATGTCATAGAATGGCCACATCCGTGATTGTTATTCTCACTCGAAAGTAAGCGGAGCAAGACGGAAGGACAGCCGTTTTTCACAATAACCCTAATTATAAAAGGGATCTATGTCGGGGCTACCAGCGACCAATAAGGTGTATTCATAACTATCTGTCCTCCGCCGAAAAAATAACAATAATCTCTAAGATCCTTTAATTTTATCTCCTGATCAAGGATATCGACATTGACGAATGATATTTTACTGACACGTGCCACAATTAAAGGGCAACTTTTTATCTTTATGATACAGAATTTTCTACATACTTCCTATTATATCGCAACAGGACAGACTGAGGCGGATGCCCTTAGGATTCTATCAGACTTCTTCTTTTTATCTTAGATACGCCATGTGTGTGTCTTGACCACAATAAAAGGTGGTTCGAATTGTTCCAGGTTTTTATCTATTGGGTGTGAGAGTACTATGACTCGGTCTTGAAAAAGATGGCTATATAAAGAAACCATCGAAACGCGTCGACGCTTCACTACAGGACATAATCTGTGAGGGAATTGGGACCATTGAATGCTTATTTCCTGTAGAGTATCGGGTCCCTTCCTTTAAACGAAACAATCACGGATGTGGCCATTCTATGACATAGTCTTTTGTCTTTTATATGTACTCTCCTTGGTTTTTATATGAATTGTTTTTAATGATAATTTGTATTCATATTTCTTGTTTTTTGATGATACTGTGATATATATATTATATACTGTCATTTTGTCAAGCTGTTTGAAATTGTTTGGAGAAAAGACAGTAGAGAAATAAAATTGTCTTTTTTATACAATTTCCTTTTTATACAAATTTCTTTTGACTTGTAGGGGATAAAGGGCTTAGGTGTGAAATTATACTGTTTTCTCTTAGTGTGTGAATTGACTGAATGTGTGCGAGTGAGCTTCATAGTAAGGAATCTAGTCATAATACCATAGGCTATACAGTTAATAGCACTATTATAGCATTCTTCCCAAAGGAAACACTTTTTGTTGACATGATTGTTTAGTACCCTATTCCTTTGGTATAAGGGGTCCCTCTCTATTTTCTACAAAATGTTTCCCTATGTAGCCATGGTGGATACTTAACCCTGCCCACTCCAGACGTCTTTTGGAGTATATGGGTAGTGGTCTCTGAGAGAAAAAGCACGGCTGAGTTACTCAGTATCTAGCGTTAAATTACCGCCTTACCAAACGTTGGGCGCCATGTAGTGTAGCTCCTATTTCCCTAATAGGCTCTGCGCATTGGAATAATATCCCCTATAGGTTTGACATAGGACTAAGGTCAGTATGTCCCTATCGAGTATATTAAACTTAATTACTTGTGCCAGCTAGCTCAGATGCCACTAGAAACTTCTTGGATAACAAGAAGGGAGTAGTTTCTGGCAGCCGCAAAACATGACAACTTTGTTTCCCTTTAGAATCAGAACGTGTCCCAGAGTCGTGGAAACAATAGATAACTATTTCACTCAGCTCAATCGTGCATGCTTAGTTTTCCTCAAAGTTACACAGAAAGAATAGACGGGCATTTCAATAAAAGATTTATTGAACAGTCTTGTTTCTCGTGTAAGTTAAATGTGCTGTTATGATCACAAGACAGTATGCAAGATAAATAATGTACAGCGTAAGCAGTAGAAATAAATAATACTGCGCTAGCATGATCTTTAGTAGATATTCATTTGCATAAATAACACAGACTAAAAATGCGAGTACTCATACGATGCGTTGCTAAGCTAGTTCTACCCCAATGTACCTAACCTAACCTAGGTGTAGGGAGAGGTATGAAGTAGGTGAAGTATTCCTTACTATGGTATACTAAGAGTATGTTAAATCTAGTATGCCTAGTATGCCTAGTATGCCAAGAGTCCCTCTAGGTTCTAGTCAGCTCCATACCTGAAGAATGAGAGAGGTAGGAATCTCTTGCCAGATTCGAACTCCAACACCCCGCAAGGGAAGTCAGATCACTGGAAGCTGGACTCTCTGCGTGCAGGGATGACAGCGTCTTCTCAGTGCGTCAGGCCGGGAAACGGGCTCCTCTGAAGTCGAGGTCTCCTCTAGTTTACTAGGGCTAGGGAAGGTATATTTTTACCTGAGAGGTACCTCAGAATGTTAGCATTGACGTGAATCGGACAGCGGAAGACTTCATGAAAGAACCCCTAAGGTATAATGGTTCATGCATAATAGATGAGTCCTTGTAGAAATCAATAGTCCTGTGCTAGGGAAACTCCCGAAGCCTAAGGGTCTGTTCTTCAAGAACTCGTTGTGACGTTAGGGTGGACGGATGTCGGAGACCATGCCTGTATTTGGAGTGCACGGTTTAATGCCTAAATAAGGACTGGGATTTTATGCCTATATAAGGGCAGGGCGAATTGTGCCTATATAAGGACATGATACAGGAAAGCCCGTGTATGGACACCCTAAGAGGAATACAACATAAGGTTAGGGGATGAGATGCTCCCTGTAGTCACACATACTTCAAGGTACTATGTCCACGAACACATCTACTTGGTTCCCCGCAACCCTGCATTAACATGCATCCTCTATTGCCATCTTAATATGCAAACATTTTGATCACCCCACCACATAATTAATAATGGCATGCTATTCTCAGAAATATGTACATCATACAACTGCCCCCACATTTAATCATGTACACAATAATATATCAATTACATACCAAAAAGGGTTCAATATCCATAAATCATTCATATCGTTCCATGATTTCACCCGCCACCATGTAAAAGCGGGACCTTCATGGACTCGTGGGTTCTGTAATAACAATTTAACTCATTACAACAATAGTTTGGAACCAGTCGGCCCATTTAATTGACACTTACAATTAGACAACACATGTATATTGAAAATAAAATAAAAATATAATATAAACAGACAGTTACATCAACAGGATACACCTCCCAAGAGTGTCACTTGCCGCAAACTTAAATTAAATTGAAACAGGGGTCACACGCCATTCACATTGGTGGTACGCCATATATCATAGGATTAAAGACGAGCTGTGCCTTATCATTGATGGTGTTTCCCAGTTTTCCAGTAATCATTACGCTCCCCACCAATTATGTTTTGGCAGTAAAGCGAACATAGAGGGTAATCAATCCGGGATCATACGTCCCGTATCCCCTGAGAATAGAACAATCCGACACATCTACAATACTTATGGCGAGGTCATACGAAGAGGATTCTAGTACAAACTTGGCCACATGTGGTTATAACCAGTGGCTTGTAACAATGTATCCTACGCCAATACTGAATCAGTCTTTCACATCGTCAATGCTGATGGTGAGACCACCAAGTTAAACTCCTAATCCAAACTCGGCCTCATGTGGTTAACCTAAGCAGCTTGCATCAATGTATCCCTACATCAATGCATCCCCACCACCAACATTGATGGAAGGGCCATCAAACAAAAATCCAAATTCAAACAAGGCCACATGTAAACAAAAGGAGGGGCAGTAGATGCAAATAGTGGTGAATGTTGGGTGTCTGTATACTATTTTTTTTGTTTGTATTACTATATGTTTATGTGTAATTAAACATATATGTGTTGTATTTTTATTACAGCCCTGAGGAAGTTCTCATGTGGTGAACAAAATGCATTGGCTATTTGCTGTAACGATTGGAGTCTCGTTTTTGTATCCACAAAGAAAAATAAAGAAGATATGGAACACCCACAATTTGGATTTGGACTTCTTTAAATGAACTTTGGTTTGTCGGTGCACCATCACTTATGTTTTATTATAGGCTGGATAAAGGCTCTGAAATGTTTTTTGGGTCATCTTGAAACACTGATTTCAGCTGCGATTTGTCCTGTGGAAGCATATTTTGCATAAGCTCAGAGGTGCCTGACCCAGGGGATTGCTAAGGGGTGCCCATGGTGTGGGAAACTAAAGTCACACACCAGGAAAAGATACCAAAATCGGCTTATCAAGCTTGAGTAGCAAAAGCTGTGATGCCAAGTGAGTGTCCATTTTAGCTACCAGAATCGCCCACCATTTTGTAGTTGACTCTTGAATCACATCTGATTCAATATTTTCATGACTCTCAAATCAGATCTGACTCAAGAGTTTCAAACTGATCAAAAATAAAGTGTCTGCCACAAGCAAAGACAAAGACCTTGATCCCAACCCTCTGCCCCAAGGTTGTGCATTGTGGGGGTAGGTTACAGGTAAGGGGTAAAGTGCAGGGCCTTTCCGTAGACAGGGCCATGTCCTCGAAACCCATAGCACATAGTCAAATGCCATGTGCAGTGGGGCTTCACTGATAGCAGTGGATAGGGCACAAGCCCAAATACGGAGAGCTTTGGCTAGGAAACCATACACAGGAAACAGTGTGTTGTATGCAAATAGATTTCACCCTGTTAGCTTAAAGAGTAGCATCCCTTATGGAGAAATCCTAAGAGAGAAACATAACTGTAGTTCATAGTGTGCTTTTAAGTCAGGGGATGCTCAGCAAAAATATTGAGGGAGTCAATTCAACCCAAATGGTGGAAGTCAAAACATGGGAGGAATTACTCTTTGCAGGAAGTCAGAATACCAAAACACAATCTGAATGCAGGCTGAATATAGCAAAGCACACACTCAGATAAGGTATGTAATATGTAAGCACTTGGATATATTAAAAACAGATTCTGTTATTGAGAGGATGTCCCAAGGAGACCGCCTATCACTTACAACATTTAGAGACAATTTGACCTCAAACCGTTTAACTGAAATTGGGAAGAACACCTGGAGGATTTGCCCAGGGTGGCTTTTAGAAATGCTATAGACGTAGGGCTTGCAAAAAATGCATAAACCTTCAGACATATAAGACACCATTTTCAAAAAATAATGAAAACTATTTTGAACAGCATGAACTTCAAAAGAGAATTTGCTGTGTATGTTCTAACTTATCACTGCCATAAGATTCATGTAGGTGTCGGAAATTAGCCTCAGGCGGAGAGTTTTACCACTGATGTCAGCATACAGATGTCTTGTTATGTCCCGTATAGAGGCCCTAATGTAGACCCGTTCATACATGCCCTAAAATGTACGTATTCATATTTGCCCATATATGGTCATATTCGTACTTGCCCTATTATGGTCATAGCCGCATATGCCCAATTATGGTCATAACTGTACATGTCCTATTATAGTCATGATTCCTTATATAGGCATGATCTTTCACCTACATTGGTCCTTGCTAGTACACAACGTGCTCTGAGGGCTGAACGTTATCTATCCTGTGGTTTTGAATACAGCAGGGTTTTTCCCACACACAGGCCCACACTGTACTCATCAATTATGCATGGCTTTCTAGGAATACACCACCTGCATAATATGTATGTACAAAGTTCACCCCTGACGTCTTCCTCATGTCTAACGACAGACCAATACAAACCATACTGAGGACCGAGACTCTTGAGGGTATAAATACACCACATCTTGCCCCGGTAAGACAGAGGGAACCGAGACTTCCATGCTGACACACTGACCAGAGACGCTGAGGCTCCTGCATGCAGTCACTCCAGCTAACAGCGGTCTGACACAGCCCTTGCTGGGTGTCCAACTCGAGACCAGGACGGGGTCCCACACTCTCTCTATTCAGGTATGGGGGTTCGACTAAATCCTAGAAGGATTCTTGGCTCTTAGGCTTTTAGGCCTACACATATGCTAGGTACACTCAGGTACATCTAGTTAGGCATCGTAGGAGTACGCGCACTTTTCATAATGCTTTTTATATTCATGTATGTATTTATGATTATTGCAATATGGTAGAACTGTTCTATCCCTTTGCTTTTATCGTACTGCTGATAATATATCTCTGCTATTGTCTGCTGGTTGCCGCAGCACATATATTTTACACTAGAATAACAACTGTTCAATAAATACTTATTGAAACGCCCGACTGTTTATTCTGTGTAACTCTCTGAGACAAACCGAATAAGTAAGCACGAGTGACTGAGCGAAAGGCAGTACATTGTTTCCACGATTCTGAGGAATTTGGGTTGTCATGATCTAAGGTTGCCAGAAACTAATCTCTCCCTGATAAGAGGAGATTCTAGTGGCACTGTGAGCTAGCTAATGCAAAACAATCTAACATACGCGGTGAGGGTGCACAGAGCCAGTCTGCCACCAAGCCCACAGCTTATGTTATACAAACGCGCAGGTCCTGCATGGGTACTATAGGAACTACACGACATGGCGCCACCAACGTTGGTTTGGTACTTATTTAACAGTAGAATCTGAGTAGTTCAGTCGTGCTATTCTCAGAGAACCTACTCACAAAAACCCCAGAGACGTCTGGAGTGGTTGGGCCCAAAATCCGCCGCAGCTGAGTAGTACGAGAATACTATTTATTGGCTGTTGGTTATTCAAGCTTGAAGGACATATAGTTCCTACAAATTGTGCATTTACACCTTATCTTAAAATTTCCTTAAACACCCTTCTTCCACTTAAAAATGGTTGAACAAGCAGAAGAAACAAGGAGAGTTGAAACAGACCTCTTCGGTTTAGGAGAAGAAGACCCTGAAGATGCAATACAAATTGCACCAAATTTCAGAAGGGCAGTCACCATAAAACTTCTAGAACATGGCTTAAGAGCCAGGGGTGGTAAAGCAATTTTCGTGATCGAGGCACACGAATCAAATAAAACAGAGGTGTTCTATTCATGGGTTACATTCCCAGCAGCGAATCCAGTTACAGATGTATTTCACTACTACCTAAAAGATGAAACACCAGCGGACTATACTCCTTTTGAGGAGTTAGAGATTCCGCTCACTTACCAGGAGCATAATTACTGGTTTAACGGCGCCCTACCCCACGTACGAGGAAGAGCAAGATTAGGCCCGCTCGGAGGAGCAGGAGCCACATGGCCCATATTAGCGGCATACACACCGCATCCTGACATTAACATAATGCCACAGCCAGAATTACTCATACAACACAAAGATTTAATTAAAATCTACAGAAACCTCACACAATTTGTGATGAGGACTTTAACAGTTCAGCCTGCACCAGCTGCAGCACAAGATACTCCAGTCCAGAGTACAGTCAATAAAATTACTCCACAAACATTACACGCGGTAATGGGCAAAATGCCAGCAAAACGTGAACAAATCCCATTCTGGATAGCTCAGAAAATAACTCAGCTTGAGGCAGTATTCCCGAATACTACCACCTGTGATAAACACAGAATTCTAACAATCTGCTTGCCCATGGGGATCACATCACAACTAGAGGATTGCACCTCTTGGGGTTCAGTCTTTGCTGCCATATATACCAGAATACATGGTATCCCGTCCTTAGCAGTAGTACCTGACGTATTGAGACAGATACAAAATGAGTACGGAGCAGAGCCTGCCCTTAACTTAGGGATGAAGTTACTAAATAACTTTGACCAGGTATCAGCCATAATACTAGCTAATATTAAGGGGGAAGCAGCTTCAGTGGCGATCCGCCAACGCCTGAGAGAGTTCGGTCCAGAGGTTCAACAACACGAACTACCCAAAATAATTGAAACTGCATATGCAGAACTAGGCAGAGACAGTTTGGGTGGGAAAGCATTAAAACCACAACTGGTGGGCAGTCCTGAAAAGGACACTACAAAGCAGATGCCTACTTCTTCTAAAAAGAAGTGGGAAAATAAAAACAACAAAAGTCTAAAGACAGCAGATCTCAGTCCAGAGGTAGGTCTCCTCAACAGGAGCCCTCTGAAAGGAGGTATATTCTCAGGAATAGGGATAATATTAAAAACCTGACAGGTATCAGGATACTGATACTCGCTCCTCTCGTTCCTTTCAGGGTTCATCAAAAACTCAGAGAGGGAAGGACGGTCAAAGGAGCGTACAAAGTCCAGAGTCACGCAACGCGCTGCGGACTACGCACCTAAAAAAGAAGATAAACAAAAATCAAAACCTCAGTTCAAAAAGAAGAAGGTAGCAGGTCTCAAGATCAGACGTGCCCAGAATTCTGAGGACACAGCTTCTAAACAGGGAATGGGCTCTGACGATGCTAGACAGCGCAGCAGAAGTAACGATAGCTCGCCAGAACCTGAAGGAATTTCTGGTGACAGCGGAGTTGAGTGAGTATATCACGGTGGAAACACCTGATACTCGGGTAAGTGTCCCACATAAGTTACATGAGATAACACTCCGGATGGAGGGGGACAAACCCAGAAAAATTAAAGGTTTCTTTTGGAAAAATCTGTCATCTGGTTATGACATTCTATTAGCAGAACATGACTGGCCGCCAGCATTTGTCATGGAGTGCCCTAGGGGAGAAACTGTAATTTTTCCAGCCTTTTCCGACCTCGTATCCATTCACCTAAAACATGCATATGCGCAGGAGTGGGCGGTTGCCCTAGCTCCAGCATTGTATAAAAATCAAGCTGGTTGGGATGAGGATTCAACCCACCACGTGATCCCGATAAAAGTTTCCCCAAATGCTCGAAGGCAATACCCTATAAAGCAGGAAGCTAAAAAACAAGTCAGGGAGATCCTAGATCAACTTGAATACCAGGGGGTGATAGAAAATTGCACTTCACCTATGAACAATCCTTTATTTCCCGTAATGAAACCTGACAACACAGATCGTTTAGTTTTGGATTACAGACATTTAAACACTTGCACAAAGTCATTTGCCGTTCAAAATGCACACAGTGCCGCATTAATGAAAAACATTGTGCGCAAAAAATACAAAACAACACTTGATATCTCAAATCGATTTTTCTGCCAAAATATAGCGCCTGAAAGCAGGTATCTGACCGCCTTCAGTGCGCTAGGGTCCCAGCGACAATTTTGTCGCCTAGCCCCAAGGGTATAAAAACAGCCCAGGGGTATTTTCAGCAAGAGTAACAGAGTTACTCCAAAATTTGGATGAAGAAGCATTGTCCTATGTGGATGATATTTATCTGACGGACGATGACTTAAAGAGGCACTTGACCAGGGTGAGCACCATTATTATGGGATTCGCCTCTGAGGGCTACAAATTTAACTTTAAAAAATCAAAGATTGCCCACCTCAGTGTCCTGTTTTTAGGATACGAGCTGTCAAGTGAGGGAAAAAGCCTGCCAGCTAACTTTTTAGAAAAGTGTGCGCTGCTCCAACCTCCAAAATCATTAAAAAATTTACAATCAATTCTGGGATTCCTAAATTTTGGTCGAACATACATTTTGGATTACGCAGAAAGAGTAAAACCTTCCTAAGACTTAATAAAACCTGATTTTTCAGTCAGACAATGGACACAGGAACTTACAAATATCCTGCGTTCCCTACAGAAAGACATGATAGCTTCTAAACATTTACAGACACGCGTAAATGCACAGAACTTAGTGATCCGAGTCATAGCGGGTCAATGCGGGTACACTTATTTATCTTTTAATGAAGGCGAAACAGTACCAATCGCATACAAATCACACCTGTACACAAACGCAGAGATGCATTTCACTTCAACAGAAAAAATTCTGACAGCAGTGCAGACCGCTGTAGCAAGAGAAAGAGCTCTGGCTCAGGGAAAACGCATAATTGTCGTGACCCCAGTACCAGCTTTAGAAGCTGTTACAAAAGCTAGCATTCCACTGTGAAAGCCTTACATCCGAGATGGATACAGTGGGCTAATTCTCTGACTGCAAAGGATGTTGAATACAGATTTGATCCAAGTTTAAAAACACAAGCATTCCTGCAATACGAACAAGAATATCCTCTACCAAATGAAATTTTGCCTCTAGATCAGTATGAATACATTATTTACACTGACGGTTCTGCTCAACCAATATAATATAAACAATCCTAGGCAACTTAAAACTTGTCGAAAATCAAGTCTAAATAATGTCAATAAATGAGAGCAAGATCAGTGTACAGCCATATTATTTAAAATAAGTACATTTTATTATAAGACATATAGACACAATTGTTTTTAGACACAAACATACAAAAATACAATAAACAATGTATCATAAAAATATCATTGCATACAATCACAAGACATATACATGACATAGATTAAAAAATCATATCAGAATTTAATCAAGCATGGATAATAATGTTGTCCCAACAAGCCACATATTGTGGGTACATCTGATAGTCATGAAAAGTCGTATATATATATAAAAAAACAATAGCTGTGCTGTAGAAAAAGGGGGTAATGTACTCTACGCGCATTTCGGCGTAACCTACGCCTTCTTCAGGAGAACCACTTTACATCTGTATAAAAACATAAAACAACAGTACATATGTTTGACAGGCTGTACATTGAAATTGCCTATATAAGGTTCAAAAAGTAGCAAGTGAACCACGATCTCCAGAGAAGAAAAGGGACAAGGAAAGTCCCACGACCCAAGTGAGTGTGAATAGAAAATACAGATTGTATATAGTATTCGGAAAAGGAGCAAAAGGAGATAATAGTATATCAGAACTAAATAATTTTTTTTTAGAAAAGATAAGAAACCTAATACCCAAGAAGTAAAATGAAGAGATAAAGAATAACCGAGATTACCTGACAAGCGCCCACATGCGCTTAAACAGAAACACACAGTTAGCAGAACTATAAGACGATTGTCTAGAAGCAAGAAAATAAAATTCTGTTAAAATAGGACTAAAATAGAAAAAAGACATCTATCAAAAAGTAGTGGATGCCATGTGTAAACTAATTACCATAATAACGGAGTATCCATAAAGATTAAATCAAATTACAATCTTCAATGTCGATGATTTAGAGGTTTTGAAAAAGAGATGAGAAATCACAATTTCAAAATGGAAATATCTGTAACATAGAAATATAATATATGTGTTAAAATACGTACGATGAATCAGAGAGGTATAATATATGTGGGCCTGAGTAAATAATGCTATACCTTAAGAAACGGAAATTGCGTCCTTAATTGAAAAGATGTATTTATCCAGCAAGATACCGATGGACCAGAAAATATACCTAATCAATGAAAAGGTATAACGAATATCCGTCCTAAATAAACAAAACAGAGAAGGATACGGCTAATATCTATACAAATTATTTAAATTAAAATAAACATCGGCATAAAACAGTAAAAAAATTACGAAGATGTACAAAGTACAAGAGGCATAGGGCTCAGACTAATGAATATGACCCCATAGCGAAATACCTAGCGGTTATAGAAACCTTTGTGCAAAGTTAAATCAAACGTCACAAATACTAAAGGAAATTATAAACAAACGTATGAGCATGTAAATATGTGCTCACACGGTTTGACTGCTAAAAATAGCAATACGTATAAAATGAGAATGACGGGCCCCACTTAGTGAATGTGCAAAGCTGCATATATACAAACAGATAAAACAAGGAGTCTCCTATAGCAAGTTCTTACGTGTCGCAAAATCGATAAACCGGCGTCTCGCATATGGCAACCTCAATGGAACTCAAATGTGGTGAAAGGCGTTTAAATAAGTAAACGACGCCCGCCCGACTACTGTGAGATGACGTAGAAACGTAAATGGACGTATCCACCGAGTGCTATGCGTCAAAATCAAGGGAAACTCTATAGTAACCAAGTGCTAGAGAATTCTTCAAAACACTAGACTGTGAACTTCCTAGAGCGGTAACTAAGGGTGGAATCAGGAAGTGAAACACTACTCAAGAGAATAAATGTAAATGGGTACTCCAATACTTAAAAATTACTAAAATAACTAAACTGAAAATCACGTTTTAATTAAAGGCTAAAGGAAATGAAAAGGAGAAAAGAAAAAATACCAAAGGACAAATCAAAAGGAACATGATACGAAAGAAGGAAATAAAATAAATAACCCAAAACACAAAATAAAAAATGAATGATAATAAGAAACAGACCACAAATGGCCTGGGTTCATACACTATATAGAGCGGGCCATAAGTGCTACAACAGCCTAAGACAAGATCTTAATTAAACAGAATTATACTTAATGGCGTTTTCCCACGGAATATCAAGATTAAGGCCTTGTTTATGAGTGGCCAAAGTGAAAATCCAGAACACCTCCCGTTTCATACGTATTGCTTCTGTATGGGTGTTATTGCCAGGGCCGAGATTTTCAATAATAAACCAACGAATATCGCTAGGTTTATGTTGCATCTCGTGGTAATGCTTAACTAAAGGGGCATTCATTTTGGAAGTATGAATAGCCGAGCGGTGTTCAGTAAGTCGAGTGCGAAACTGTCTGGAGGTCTCTCCCACGTATCCCAGTCCACAAGGGCATACGAGGAGGTAGATGACATTTTGAGTTTTGCAGTTTGAAAATTTCCGCGGACGGATAATATATTGCTGATAAGTATAACTGATCCCTTCAATTACAGTATCACAAGCTTTACAAGTGGAACATTTGTAAGTGCCAGTGACAGGTGCCTTACCATTGATTATCTTTTGTACAAATGAAGGTCCCTCTGTAAATTTGGATTTAGTAACTAAATCTTTAATATTCTTATTTCTTCGATGGGCAAACATAGGTTTAGGAATTTTTTCTTTGTCTGCCTGATTGCTATTGAGAATGTGCCAATTGGAACAAATCATATGGCGGACTTTATTGGTCATGGTGGAATATTTAGTAATACACACTAGTTGATTTGTGGTTGCAGATGTTTTGGTTTGCAAGAGGCAATCACGGTCATAAAAACGTGCACGTTTATATGACTCCCGAATTAATCTGCGAGGGTATCCTCGAGCAAGGAATTTGGTTTTTAAGGTATCTGCTTGAATATCAAAGTCTTGGATATTGGAACAATTCCTCCGGAGACGGAGAAATTGACTAAATGGGATACTTTGTTTCTGCACACGAGGGTGGTAACTGTCAAAATGTAACAGCGTGTTACGTGCAGTTGGTTTGACAAATAGGTCAACTTCTAATGCCCCATTGTTGTGTCTAATCAATATGTCCAAGAATTCTACCTGAGTTTTGCTGGTATGTGACGTAAATTGAAGGTTAGTATCACAGGCATTAAGCCATTCTAAAAATTCCAATAATTTGTCTTCTGTATCCGTCCAAATAAAAAAAATATCATCAATGTAACGTGACCAACTCAAAACGCTTTCAAAAAACGGAGCTATTTCATTGTGTATGTGTGTCAGTTCAAATAAGGCCATGTAAATATTGGCTATAGATGGTGCTACCGAAGCTCCCATACTTACTCCTTTGGTTTGCTTGAACAAATTGTTTCCAAACGCAAAGGTGTTCTCGGTAAGTACTATTTCCAAACATTGGAGTAAAAATGCTTTGGGACATGTTACATGGTATTGGTCAATAAACCAGGAAGTCGCTAGCATGGCTTTATCTTGTGGTATATTATTGTATAAAGCTTCAATATCTAGCGTAACCAGCGTGTGGACAGCTGGATTGAATGGAAACTCTTCTACTTTATTGATAATAGCTGTGGTGTCCCTGATGTAAGAGGGAATCTCTGGTATATATGGTCTCAATAATTTGTCTACATATTTAGAGAGGGGTTCTGAAGGAGAACCAATAGTAGAAACTATAGGACGGAAGGGGGGATCTAATATATTTTTGTGGATCTTAGGGATACCATATATGCAAGGCATTTTGGTGTCCAATTGATTTAAATATTCAAATTCCTTCTTACATATAAGACCAATCTCCAGGGCACGTTTGGTTAAATTAAGTATCTTAGAAGTTAGTCTCGGTGTAGGATCTTTATTTATGGGAATATAAAAATGAGAATCACTGAGAAGCGTTTTCATTTTGTGTTCATAGGTGGAGGTATCCATTACCACTATACCACCTCCTGTGTCACAGCTTTTGATGGTTAAAGTTTGGGTATTAGATAAAGTGCGAAGTGAATGGAATTCCTCTTTATTTAGATTATATAGAGGTTTACGAACAAATGTAATAGCTTTATCTAGACAATTGAGAACAGTGTGTTCAAACACTGTGACTTCCGGCCCCAGCTGATCCAGAGAGGGGGTAAAAGTGGAAGGATTAGACATTCCTGACAAATTCATAATGTGAATGGGGCTGGACTCTTTTTGTGAAAAGAATTTTTTAAGTCTAACCTTACGGAAGAAGGTTATAATATCTTGATAAAGTTCAAAGATGTTGGTATTAGTATGTGGCACAAAAGATAACCCTTTAGATAAAAGACTAATACTGCTCAACCAGCCATAGAGAGTAAGCAAGCTTACAGCGCGGCATGTGCGATTGTTAAAGGTCGCATGCACGATGGAAAGTTCCATCCGAGTTGCACTAAAACGCAATCTCTAGGAGACTGCACGGCTCAGTTGGCAGAACTCAAAGCACTTATACTGGCACTTATAAATACGGATCACGAATTCCCCACCCTTATTGTGTGTGATTCCTTTTACTGTGTACAGTCGTACAATGAATATCTACATCATTGGGAACAAAACGGGTTCAAAGATGCAAAAGGTGGCCCAATTAAGCATAAAATGCTATGGGAACAGGTAGTGGAGTTGAGAAACGAACTACCAAGGGCTCACGTGATACATACACTGAGTCATCAGCGTGATGGCGTTCATGTTGAAGGGAATTCATTGGCTGATGAAGCCGCAAAGGAGGCTGTTCGCACAGCCGCCGTAGCTGCAGTTACTCATTCAAAGACGAGGGTAGACGGCGAGATAATGGTAGCTGTCAATGCTTCACGCAAAGGCAGCACAGCAGTACCTAAAAAATTTCCACTCAAGTACTCCTACAAGTTAGATGCACAAAACATTCCATATGCTCAGATTCCTGGAGTGGGGGATAGAGTAATACCAAATATGGATCGTAGGCAAGGCTTAATTCTAGCAGCACACGAGGGTTTGGGTTCTGCCACTACAGGCGTTACAGCGACTATTTCTTTACTGAAACAGCGCTACTGGTGGCCAGGGTTAACCAAGCAGACCAAAGACTAGGGGCCCGATTCACAGAACTAACTTAAGACAAAATCCTAAACTTACTACCATTTTGGTATTCACAGAAGGCACTTACTCATTTTGGTATTCACAGAAGGCACTTACTCATTGATGAGTAAGTGCCTTCTGTGAATACAAAATGAGTAACTTACTCATTTTGAGTAACTTACTCATTTTGAGTAACTTACTCATTTTGGTATTCACAGAAGGCACTTACTCATCAATGAGTAAGTGCCTTCTGTGAATACCAAAATGAGTAAGTGCCTTCTGTGAATACCAAAATGAGTAAGTGCCTTCTGCGAATACCAAAATGGTAGTAAGTTTAGGATTTTGTCTTAAGTTAGTTCTGTGAATCGGCCCTATGTCTTGAAATGTGACATCTGTCAGCAGATGAAAGGCTCCACCGTAACACGCCCAGCACAGACACCATTGCTGAAGTCAGACAAACCTCTCGCATGTGTGTATTTGGACCACTGCGGACCCCTACAATCTGATGGGCCCAAGAAATACATCATGGTTGCAGTGGATTCCTGCTCTAGATTCCTATGGGTTTGGCCTCAGCGCTCGGCTGACGCTCGAACTGTTATAAAAGATTTGCGAGTCTTTATCTGCACATACGCAGTTGGCACGTTACATTCTGACCTTGGTCCGGCGTTTAGCTCTCGGGCTTACAAAGAGGCCATGGAAGGAATGGGCGTAGCATTGCGGTACTCCTCTCCGTACCATCCCGAGGGAAATTCTGTTGTGGAGAGGAAAAACCGGGACTTAAAGCAATCTTTAACAGCTAGGGTATTAGGCAAGGGCGGTAGATGGGTCGATCACCTTTATGGGGTACAGCGAGCGATCTATAACCAGCCAAGAAGCTCTCTAGGGGGTGTCACTCCTTACGAGGTCCTATTTGGGACAAGAATGTGGGTACCTGATCTTGATTGTGAAGGCACAGTGGCGGATGAAAAACCATTTGATATCCATGATCGTTTGGCTGTTTTACAGGATCTAAATGAATCCAGAACACAACAAAGTAACGTGCTCCAAAAACAGACTCCCACGGAGAAGTCAAGGCAGTAACGGCAAGACCTGTCTGGATCCCAAAAGTCGGGGATCTGGTCAGAGAGAAAATTGCTGACAAGAAAGAATTGGGGCCATCCTACAGAAAGCCTGTACCGGTCCTAGCAATCCAAGGCACAACAACTGTACTTCTGCCGCCTCTTGCCGGGAAAAAGGAGAAAAGATTTGTCTCAATCGACTTAATCAAACCACACTTTGTGGCCGATACTAAACAGTAGGCCGCGTGGACTCCACAGTAGCAGACGCCCTCCTCTCGCTACAATCCAAGAAGTACAAACAGAAAGACTCATCACGTTTGAAGAGCCACCTGTACGAAATGAAGGACTAAGCAACAATGCTATGGAACTCGTTCCACTTCAACAAGAAATTCATCTTCAAAATGAAAACCAACTTAACAACCAAGTTGCAATAAGACCGACTACAGACATCTACGTCAACATGCCTCGTCCAGAGCAAAATCCGATTTCAACAAATCCCGATGCAATTCCAACAATTGATCGAACTGCTTCTGGCTATTTCATGAACTTTGATACGTTTTCACTGGATCCAAGCGAGCCGGAAACGACGCCAGCCAAAAATCACTCCAACAGAAACTCAATGACTTTTTGAACTTTTTTAGAAAGACTTACCTGGTGTCACCTTGGATAGAACTATGGTATATCACTGGGATTTTATTTTTTCTTTTCTGGCTAGGTTTAATTATAACTTTTAGTATGCTTATTAATGGACGATATCTCCAGCAAAGCTCTACAGCCCAAAGAATCAATGTGATTTTAAAACCACACCAGTCTTCACATCGTGAACCAAGAGACTTGTCTTCAGTGAACATCACAGCAGTTCCTATACCGGACGGTATAGTATGGGACAAGATTGATTATGATGTATTCGGACCGACTGAACTTTTAAAGCTAAAACATGTATTTAAAATTTCTTTAAGTGATATCATTACCTCCAGTACAATTTCTGATGATTGGGACACTGAAACTGTAAATGCTATGATGTCTGATTTAGAAAAAACTGCCGCATTTCCGAACAATGAAATGTTAGAAGGTACTTCAGACTATGATACATTGTACTGTTATCAGCAATATGGTCATCATTTCTTACACAAATCTATAACACCTAGAAATGTATTTGAATACCACCAGTGGAAACACTGCCCAACACCTCCAAAAGGTAGTTCGCAAGCATTTGCACAGAAATTCACATACTTCTCAGGGTTTAACACATCCGACCCGAAGTCATTTTTTTATAAAGTGGCGAAAATTTCAGCTCAGAAAATTATGTTAACAAACACCAAACATATTTACTCTGCATCCTTTTTGAACCAGTTGTCTACAAAGGGTTTCGACCTATGGAAGGACACTTTAGATTTAAAATCAATCTGGGGTTCTAGGGACTGGCAAGTCCAAGGAACAGAAGCGCTATTTAGAGCATGCCTCATTCCACAGCAGATATTATTTCTGAATGAAACTGTGCAACAAACAACCTGTCTTGGATTAGCCAAAGGCAAGGAAATGAACACACCGGGGTTTCCAATACCATCGCAGATGGGTGGGGGGCAGAATTCAACTACACATGGGGTGAGATTAGATGACATTTGCCAGTACAACAGATCAGATCCTGATTGGACAGAATGGCTGGTTTGGCCCATTGACACAAACAAACGTCAGCAGAGATTTATGAATACAACCGAAGGGTTTTGTATCCATAGGCCATACCCACGCTATGTACAGAGACATCACCCGGGGGTAGTGACATCCTATAGTGTTGGGAAGTTGTGCCTTGATTGGCTAGAGACCTCAACATTCACAGAAGTAAAACATCACTTGACCTTACTCACACCTGATGTAGACCTTAGGGATTTCCTACTAGGTCCAAGGAAAACACGTCAGAAACGTTTCATATATGCTGGCATTTATGCCTATTATAATGAAAACTGGAAAATATCCCAACAAGAGGCCGCAGAAAGGATACGGGAGATAGACCGTATTAACTTAGAAAAGGCATTAGCTGTAGTGGATAATGGGTTAACTACTTTGACCTCCAGGATTTACTCCTTAGGCAACATTGTGTCTTTGGCAATCGACATATTAGAACAAGATCTGGCCTTGTTACAACACGGGCAATCTCAGCTACGTTCTATTATGATGCTAAGCTGGACGCTGCAATATTTGCGTGCAGGCTATGTGCCATGGCGTTTTATAAACACCACGTCTCTGTTTTCAGAATACAATCTGACTGATAAACAGACAGAAATGCACAAAGGGGAGCCAAATATACAATGCTGCGTATTGAGAAACTGGAAAGGTTACCATTTACTGTAGCCGAATCGCCATCAACAGAATGGCTAATTCATGGCCAAATCACTCTGCCGGTCACTACGTTTCAGTTTCAATATTGCCTTGAGCAAAGGCAGGCAGGCAGGCAAATATGAAAAGATGGGTAAGGGTTACATTAAGGAAACTTGGGAGTTACCATATAGATATCGATGCCGGAATGGGGATCGAGAAGTGTATCTGAGTGGTACAAACTGCAAGAACGCTTTAAGCGGTTCTCTCATGTGTCAGGATATTTCACTACACGGAGCCTGTAACGGTTCAGTAGCAAACCTATTGTGTCACATGACTGGAACCCCAGCTGCCGTGATCACGCCGGTTTTCGAGCTGCTCTCAAATGGGAGTTACTTGATGCTAAATGATCAAGGTTGCTGTGGGATGCTTCCGGGCGTCGCATATCTGGTCACTGTTAACTCCAGGGTTACTTGCTGTATGCAAGTATTGTTTCCACCACTGAACACAGTCAGGGAGGCGCCGTTATGGCCTTCACTGAACGTTTCTTTCATACAATTTGATACTCTGAGCAGACTGCAAGCCATGCTTTTACAGCAACCCGTGCCCATAACCTCCGCTCGAGAAACCTATGAACTTCAAGTTGCAAGGACCTCGACTGAGATACAGGCGCTTATACGTACAAACTGCCCCTTTCATTTCGTAGAAATGGTGGGACGTATCTTCAATATGTCTGATACGAGCGGTATTGTACACCTATTTAAGACCATAGGGTCAGGACTGTTAAGCACCTTTCAGACAGTCCTCGGAGTAATCCCAAATTTTATACACTCCGTATTGGGAAGCGTATTTGGAGGAGTCCCGCTTATCCTATTGCTGATTGCAGGGGTCCTATTCATAATACTGCTGCTACGCAATGGATGGCGCAATTCCCGAGGGAATGGCGAACATGCTCCAGGAGCGGAAATACCGTGAACGCATGGTACAACTTCTGGGCATTTCTTGCCTGCGAGAACTCAATGCCTCCTGGTTTCTATCCTTTCGACCAGTCTGGGTAGACTGCATCTTACCTGTTCTTCGATGCCTGTTTTGCGGAGAAGAATGCACGTTGGATCTTTGTCTGACATTTCCATCAGATGCGCCTCCGGACACAGATGCAATGCTGGACCCCATAAAGGCCCATGCTCTGCGTTGTCCCCAGCGGCTTCCGATTCTGATGAACGCATTCCTGGAGAATCCACAGGTGCCGTTTGCTCCTGCTGGGTTAGGTGACTCCTCCACAGGCACCCAGGTAACAACTGCCGCACAAGCTGCCGCAGCACCGACTGTTGGCAGTGCTACATTCCATCTATGTGCGATTGACATTCTCTGTGAGGCGTTGGATTTGTCGTCTGCAGCAGCTAACACCGATAATGTTGTGCTTCCCAGCCAGGACGCTTAATCTTGAATTGGCTCATCGTGTCCTGGGAAAGAATTCGGCTTCTTCACTCGTTTCAAAACAAACGAGCAAAATTGGAACATTTCCTAAATTGACACTTTCGCTTGAGAAAAGCATGGCCTTCTTCCGCTTTGAGTGAGGCAACTTATATGGAGAAACAAAATAGACATTCTTTTAGTGCCAATTGAAATTAGCTGAATTATTAACATTTTAGAAGATTTTTTTTTTTAAATTTAAAACCATGTTTGTACTTGCTTTTAAATATGCTTTAAAATTGTCCAGATTTTAAGTATGGTCATTGTTATCCAATTCAGAAGAGGAGTGGGTGTTATGTCCCGTATAGAGGCCCTAATGTAGACCCGTTCATACATGCCCTAAAATGTACGTATTCATATTTGCCCATATATGGTCATATTCGTACTTGCCCTATTATGGTCATAGCCGCATATGTCCTATTATAGTCATGATTCCTATAGGCATGATCTTTCACCTACATTGGTCCTTGCTAGTACACAACGTGCTCTGAGGGCTGAACGTTATCTATCCTGTGGTTTTGAATACAGCAAGGTTTTTCCCAAACACAGGCCCACACTGTACTCATCAATTATGCATGGCTTTCTAGGAATACACCACCTGCATAATATGTATGTACAAAGTTCACCCCTGACGTCTTCCTCATGTCTAACGACAGACCAATACAAACCATACTGAGGACCGATACTCTTTAGGGTGTAAATACACCACATCTTGCACCGGTAAGACAGAGGGAACCGAGACTTCCATGCTGACCAGAGACGCTGAGGCTCCTGCATGCAGTCGCTCCAGCTAACAGCGGTCTGACACAGCCCTTGCGGGGTGTCCAACTCAAGACCAGGACGGGGTCCCACACTCTCTCTATTCATGTATGGTGGTTCGACTAAATCCTAGAAGGATTCTTGGCTTTTAGGCTTTTAGACCTACACATATGCTAGGTACACTCAGGTACATCTAATTAGGCATCGTAGGAGTACGCGCACTTTTCATAATGCTTTTTATATTCATGTATATATTCATGATTATTGCAATATGATAGAACTGTTCTATCCCTTTGCTTTTATCGTACTGCTGATAATATATCTCTGCTATTGTCTGCTGGTTGCCGCAGCACATATATTTTACACTAGAATAACAACTGTTCAATAAATACTTATTGAAACGCCCGACTGTTTATTCTGTGTAACTCTCTGAGACAAACCGAATAAGTAAGCACGAGTGACTGAGCGAAAGGCAGTACATTGTTTCCACGATTCTGAGGAATTTGGGTTGTCATGATCTAAGGTTGCCAGAAACTAATCTCTCCCCGATAAGAGGAGATTCTAGTGGCACTGTGAGCTAGCTAATGCAAAACAATCTAACATACGCGGTGAGGGTGCACAGAGTCAGTCTGCCACCAAGCCCACAGCTTATGTTATACAAACGCGCAGGTCCTGCATGGGTACTATAGGAACTACACGACAGTCTGAAGACTCTGGAAGACAGGTATCTGGAGACTGGAAAGGCCTTTTCCGACTGTGGCTTGGAAGCCTTTGTCCTGCGGGTTAGGAGCTATAAGAGTAGAATCCACTTCCGGGGCATTAGAGGCAGTATCATTAAAAAGGACATTAAATATGGTGGTCTATGTGTGGCAACAACAGTTGTTGGGCTTCTTCTGCTTCAGTTACAGTTTGTGCTCATTTGGCACCCTGTACTTCTCTTGTTTTTCCTCTTCCTCGCCTCCCTCAACTATTAGGTTCCATTTAGGCAGGATCGTGGTTGTCTATCTCCTTCCCCTATATTTCTACAGTTCTCAATTACGCACCAAGATGAGCTCCTTCAACAACATGCCTCACCTTCTCCGTTACTCCGAAAGACTAAAGACTTCTTTGACCCTGGCTTAACTCTCTTTTGGTTCTCCAGCTGTATTCTGGTAGCTGGGGGGCTATTACAGCTCTTTCTCTATAATACCTTGGAAAGTACCATTCTAGAATAGGGTCACAAGTGTTATTGTGCAATTTATAGATGCACCCATAATGTGTCATGCATATCATATACAGAAACCTGAAGGGCTTCCAAGTCTCAGAAAATCCCAGAATTTTCAGAGACACCTTACGAAAAGAACATCACCTGCCGCTGTCTTCCTTTACTCCTCTTTTCTCCGGAACAATGTTTTCCTTAGACTTGTGCCTATACAGACTGGAGGTTTGTTTTTTGAGGAGAGAGGTGGATTATCTTTACTTCTAAAAGCCATAACAACTCTTGAGTCCTGATAGTTTGCTAATCCTGTAACCTTCATGGTTCTCATGGGGTTGGAGCTTAATCGCCTTCAGGTGATGCCTACTTTTAAAAACATTCTAGAGGACTTAAGTACGCTTTAAGGAGAGAGTGTATTAATTAGATTGTATTAACAAGATGATGTCAAAGACTGGCACAATCTCCTTGAGCTGGCTGTAATGCCACCACAGTGTCTTCATCAACCTCTTCTGTAGGAAAAATTCTGACACCTGGCAGAGGAGTGACTAAGGTTGGGAGCATGGGTTCTACCTTATGAGCAGAAACGGCTCTTCCTGAGAAAAATTCAGGTGATCTACACACCGTCTCCACATTCCTGCCTCAGTTTAATTTACATTTATAGCACCTGCACAAGCTTTTACCATCAATCAAGCCACAGTCTCTTTTATTTTGTCCTATTTATCTGGAGAAGTATTGGCCTAGGCAACCCCCGATCCTCAATTAATACCCTGGTCTTCAAAATTATAGTTTATTCTTGAAAGACTTTTGTGATAAATTGGGTTGGTGGTTAAGAGGGTTGTAAGCCCTTCTCAGCCACAATCCCTGTCGGAGTGAACCACAAAAATACACTAAATTAGCCTATAGATAACCCTCTGGTTGCTTGGCCCAAAAATAGTCAGGCAATGTGTAAAGTAATTATGCAGCACACAGACAGTAATAAAGTGAAAACACAACACAAGAAAAATCCCACACCAAATTACAAAATTAGAGTAAAATTTCATAAATAATTTGACAGCAAAATGACAAAAATCCAATCAGTAGAATTGTAGGTATGCAATTCCCAAGGTTTGAGTATAGTATATCACCAAAATAAGTCATGTTTGGTATCAAACAACGTGCCTCCTCACCCGTGACATGAATCTAGTGTCAAAGACTCTGTGACATCCACCCAGGTGGCTGCCTTCAAGGCTGCCTACCTGGTTGCCCCAGCTTTTCCTGTGCCCTGTCTGCCACCCCCCAGGTACTGCCGCCAAGGCAGGACTCTGATTCCCTGCCAGGAGATGTGAACACTCCTAGGAGTCAGAAACAATGGCCTGTACGGGAAGGAGGGCACACCTCCTTGTCAGGATTCTGCCATCCTGCTACTAGGCGGCACTACCGAAGGCCCTCTGTACTCCTGCCTTTATCTCTAAATAGGATGTTATACACTTCTACACCTTGCCTTGCCAGACACCATTTGTATTACTTTCCAGGATTCCACTCTATGTCCTGATGCATCATGGTCCTTGTAGTTCCCTCTGTCTCAAGACCCTACCTAGATCACGTCCTGGTGATGGTTTCTTGTACGCTAGATTTGTTCCGTTTCTATGTTTACTCTGATCCACACTCTGTTCCAGGTTTCCCCACTCCCTGCCATGTGTCTTCTGGTCTTTCTTCCTGCAAGCCTCAATTCAGCCTTCCCTTCATTGACAGTTCCTTGGTTCCCTGCATCTGGATAATTCCTTGCACCTGGATCTCTCCCTGCTCCTGTGCTCCTCCCCTGAGACTCAAGCTATTTCAGCCCTGTGAGCGCAGAGTGTGCTGGCTTTGCAACTGAGTCCTGTTGCATCTCCCTGTGCTTTGTGTTCCTGCTGCTGTTACTACGCGCTTGTCCTTTGATTCTGTTTCCTTTTTCCTTGTATATATTTTCCTGTCTTTTGGCTATATGTAGTATCTGTTTCTGTCTCTAGTTTTCCTGCAGCCCTGTTCGTGTGTTAGCCACAGTTCCTAGTCTCCTGTTTCTATCCCTAGTTTTCCTGCATTTCTCTGCCTTCTAGCCATAGTTCCTAGTTTCTAGCCTGCACTCTTCTTGAGCTGGCCTATTATATACACAATCCTTGCCTTGTATTCTGTGTTCCTGTCTGTCTGCATATGTCTGTCTCGTCTTGTTTGGGTGAAGAACTTTCCTAGCCTTGTCCTCAGAATTCCCGTCCTGTTCCTTACCCTGATTTCTAGTCCTGCTTTGCCTGAGCCCAGTTTCTGTTTGGTGTTCCTTGTTCTCTTCCCTGTTGTTCTGTCTTGTATTGTTATCTGTATTTCCATTGCTTCGAAGGGCGCCAGTTAGATTCCAAGGCTTGTAACTTTGGCAGAGACAACAACCCTGTGCAACCTCTCCATAGGAGCTGCTGGGTGTCTCCAGGAACTCTGTGAGATTAATCTGCACCTTGGTTTCGTATAAGATCTTTTCACCTCACAACGAGATAATTTCAGAGGACAACTATCATTTATGATAGGTGTCTATTGTTTCCCTGCTTATATTCCTGTTGTGTGTTCTTGTGTGTGCCCTGCAGCCTTTGAGTGCCCTAGTCACAGCCTGTTTCCAACCTGCTTCATTCTCTGCTTCTGTCCTGCTTCCCTTCCAGCCTTCTAGAACTCTCTTGCGTTGTTTCCCTGAAGAACCACACACAAACCTAGTATCCTTTCTTGTCCCAGTCTCAACCAGCTAGTCCTCTGACTGATCACCCTGCTAGTTCCCTGCAACACCCTCGACAGATTGGAAAGCACATCTGGACTCTCCCTCTCTGACAGAATGGCTAGTGAAGTGGCACATAAAGGCAGTGAGCTTCAAAGCCTTCAACGCCTGTGATATGCAACCAGGCTGCCTCCCAAAGGAGAAAACAGCCTTCCCCCTACCCCAGGCACATTTATACCCGGGCAAGCGGGAAAATTAGGTATTCAGAAGGTGTATAGCAGAAAACTAGCAACACCTTTAGGGTGGGCCGCTTGGTCTGTTCAGCTGAGGAAGACATCTATCATTTTTAAAAGTGTTAGAATAGAGGGTTCTGGTTAGAAAAGGTGACACTCCCCGGATGTGGTCACCTCAGGGGCGGACTCGCCACCTGGGGCTAGTAGCCCATTGGCCACTTGCACACACATCCCTAATAGACCTGAATCTAGGATTTAAGGGCCAACCCTGAGACCAGAACCTCAGTTCTGATCTGACTTGCAACAAAGAACAAAGAGGATGCCCGTATCTGCGACAACAGGATCTGCACAAAGCAAAGGCGTGATACACTGCACCTGTGGCAACCTTCCTGGAACTGCACAACTGCGACTTGTCCTGGACCAAAGCTTGGTTCCCCAGACAGAGGGACCGCTTTGAGAGTCAAAGGCAACTCTAGACTCCAATGGACTAGTGGCACTAGTCCTCTGCACACCACAGGTGAAACAAAGTCCCAGAACCAAGGAATTGCTGGCCAACGGGCCCTCCGAGTGATCGCCCAGAAGTAGATGGTCCAGTGCATTAAGAGGATTGTAGTCCTGACCTCCTCCAAGTTTCAGGTGGCTACCATTTTCCCTCAGACCTCCGGACGTTGAAATAACTTTCTGCTGAGCTTGCCACTGCCAAGGCTTGTTGGTCGAACGTCCGGCGACCATCCCCTTTACGCAACGCTGCACCTCGAGAGAAACTCTGCAAAACCTTCATCCGACATCAGCAGTGGCTTTGTTGTCCACCTTTTGCACCAGATTTCCCGCCAGCACAGTGTAAGTGGTAAAACCAACTCTGCACCCGGGCTTTTCGAGCCAGGTAAAATGAAACTGACTGTCATGGCTTGGTCTGCAAGAGACCAATTGTCACTAGTGCTTTTTACCATTGGCTGCAATGATAAAGTTTTGCAGTACTGTTTTGCACTGATTTAATTTTGCTTCTAAAACCTATAACTCCAGTTATACTCATCCGACTAAATTGGTGTCCGATTTCTTTCCATTTGTGTCAATTACTTATCATCCATGTTGGTACTCTGAAATTCTTAACACATGTTCCTCGAGTAAAGCCTTATTGCTCTTTGCCACTCTACCAGGACTTTCAGAGCCCTGTGTAGGGACCCATTCCAACAGTACAGCAAAAAGACTTAGGAAGTTAGGAAAAGGTTTGAAAGTTTTTATTTTAATTTTAAAAAGGTCCCAGCTTCCAAGAAAAATGTTAGGCACATTGGGGCTGGTAAGAATCTCGACCTGTCAGTCATCCGAGCCCTAAGGATCAGTGATCTCAGGGTTTTGTGCCAAGCAAGGGGCATTAGCTGTAGAGCTACAGCTAAAAACGAGGAACTTGAAAACGCCCTCATCTCCTATGAAAAAGACCGACTAGAGGGGGAGTGCCATTCCCTCGAGGAAAACCTTGAATAAGGTAAGGATGACGCCCTACCCCAAATTGAAGATGATGTGGAAGAAGGTGAAGACCAAAACTTTCCATCCTTTCCCACACCCCCTTCACCAGTGAGAAGTGACAGAAGTCACTCTAGCAGACCCCCTGTTGGTAAGGTGGCAGCAAGCCTTGAGGAAGAGCTTGACCTTCTCCCACCAGAGGAGAGAAAGCTTGAACTCGAGGAAAGGAGACTAGCCCTTTAAGAAAGAAGGGCTTTAAACCTAAAGATAAGGGTGGCAGCAACTTAAGTAGGGAGAAAGAGGAATCTTTTGACCCTAAAATTCCCAAAGGGATTGTCCCCACGTTTAGTGATGGTGATGATATTGATAAATGGTTTGCATTTGAGAGGGCCTGCAAAATGAGGAGGAAAGGTCGCCAGCACTGGGGCTTTCTACCGTGGGAGTTATTCTCAGTGAAGGCCAGAGATAGACTTCTGACCCTCAATGTGGATGTGACTGAATCCTATCAGCATATGAAGGAGTCCTTGATAGAAGGATTTGAACTCACCACAAAAGAATACAGACTGAAGTTTAGGGACACCCATAAAGATCAAAACCAGACATGGGTGGACTTTGTGGACTCTTCAGTCAACGCACTATAAGGCTGGATAAAAGACAATGAGGTGGACACTTATAATGGGCTATATAATTTGATTCTGATAGAGCACATTTTAACTAAGTGTACCACAGAGAAATTCTATCAGCATGTGGTGGATTCCAAGTTGTCTTCTCCCAGAAAGCTGAGGAGGATAGCTGACAAATGGGTTAGAACCAGGGTGTCCCGAAAGACCCATGGTAGGAGTGACCGGAAAATGGAGTTAAGACTTCCCAGCAGGGGAAGGAGGTGAGCAACAACAAGGATAAAAAGAAGGAGTTCACTAAAGATCCCCAAAGTTCTTCTCAGGGGGGTGGGCCCAAGACTTCTCCCAGACTAAAGGTAAAGGGTATCAGGGTAAGAACTGGGACCCAGCAAACGCTTCTGGGTTATGTCATGACTGTCATCAGGCAGGACATAAGAAAGGAGATGCAGTATGCTCCAAAAAGTCCCTCAGTGGTGGACAATCCAAGGGATTGGCTAGCATAGGAGTGGAGGTGGAAGTGTACTCTGGAGAGGACAGAAGATACACCGAGGCTATTTTAGTTTCCCTGGGTGGGGTAGATAGTGAAGCCCTGGCTGTCTTACCTCCAAACCTGAAGAAGTATAGACAAATGCCTAAAATCAATGGGACTGAGGTAGAGGCTCTGAGGGATACAGGTGCCAATGTCACTATGGTGGCTGCTCGACTGGTTTCCCCAGATCAAATGATACCTGGTGTTAGTCACCAGGTCACCAATGCTGACAACATGACTAAGCTCCATCCAATGGCCTCAATAAGCTTAGAGTGGGGAAGGATTACTGGCCAAAAGAAGGTGGTTGCGTCCCCGCCCATCCCAGTGGAGTGTCTGTTGGGAAATGATCTGGAGACTTCTGCTTGGAAGTTGAAAGGAAGGCTCATGCAGAAATGCTGTGTCTCTGTCAGTGGGTGTGTGTTACCACAATAGCACAAGTAGCACATTAGGGAAGTCATGGGAACTTGGATCCTGAAATGGTGGACCAGGCACTCAAAGCAAGAGAAAGGGCAAAACGTCTGCTAAGGTAGCTTCAAAGAGGTCACAGGAACGGATGAGAGTTCTCCTGAGGAAGATGCCCTGGTGCCTGAGGAGGGAACTGCAGCTGAAGGAGTCTGACCTAACCTGACATGGAAGAGCTTCTAAGTACAGGAGGACCCTCCAGAGAGGACCTATCCAAGGGCAAAAGAATGCCTAACTCTTGAAGGCCTTAGGCAGCAAGATGCAATGCAATAAGAGGGATATGTCAGTGGCAGCCATAGGGTCTACTGGGAAAATGGGCTTCTGTACACTGAGGCCAGTGACCTGAAAACCGGGGCAACCAGGAGAGTGGTGGCCCCTCAAGTATACAGAGAGTTTATTCTGACCTTAGCACATGATATCCCCCTAGGACAAACCAAAGCCTGGGACAGGTTGGTTGCCAATTTTTATTGGCTCCAGATGTCTGAAAATGTTAAGTGTTCCTGCATTACCTGTCAAGCCAGTGGCAAGACAGGTCACAACCAAAGGCTCCATTAATTCTACTTCCAGTGGTTGGGACTCCGGTTGAGGATGTAGGGATTGAACTTTTTGGCCCCCCTGACCTTCAAACTACATATGGGAACAGATTCATTCTAGTAGTAGTGGACTATGCAACTAGGTACCCAGAGGTAATTCCCCTCAGGACTGTCACTGCCCCTGCAGTGGCAACGACCCTTCTTGGTATCTTCAGCAAGATAGCTTTTCCTAAACAGGTGGTCTCTGATAGAGGGACAAATTTCATGGCTGCATACCTGAAAGTTATGTGGAATGAATGCGGAGTGAGTTACAAGTTCACCACCCCCTATCACCCTCAGGCAAATGGTTTAGTTGAAAGGGGCAGCAAAACTATGAAAGGCATGATAATGGGCATCCCTGAAAACTCATAAAGAGAGATGGAATGTCGTGTTACCTTGTCCCTTGTTTGCCTACAGAGAGGTGCCACAAAAGACGGTTGGATTCAGCACTTTTGAACTTTTGTTTGGCTATTCTGTAAGGGGTCCTCTAAGTCTAGTGAGGGAAGGATGGGAAAAACTTCTGAAAGAGCCTAAACAGGACATAGTGGCTTATGTACTGGGCCTGTGTTCACCCATGGCTGAGCACATAAAGAGAGCAAACAATTTGGAAACCAGCCAGGAGCTTATCAAGCACTGGTATGACCACAGGTCAGCACAGGTTGAATACGAACCAGGTCAGTTGGTGTGGGTGTTGGAGCCTGTGGCTCCCAGGGCCCTCCAGGACAAGTGGATTGGGCCCTATCACATTTCGGAGAAGAAAAGGGAAGTTACTTACTTGGTAGACTTAGGCACCCATTGGATTCCTCCTAGAGTTCTCCATGTAAATCACCTGAAGCCACACCAGGACATAGCTGACATGACCATGCCTGTGGTCACTGATGGAGGCCAGGAGGAGGAAAGTGAAACCCTCCCTGACCTACTGTCAAATAACCCACAATATGGTTCAGTAGAGGGTGTTGTTTTATCAGACTCTTTGGCTGAGCAACAGCAATCTAACTGCAGGCAAGTTCTAGGTCAGTTTGCTGAGCTCTTTTCTTTGACCCCTGATGTGGACACTAGTGACAGCCTGTCTGATCAAGTCAAAGCTTGCATCAAGACAGAGGTTTGCACGGTGCTATAGCTAGGGGTTATTGAACCCTCTGACAGTCCCTGGGCTAGTCCAGTGGTACTGGTCTCCAAACCTCATTCCAAAGGTGGAAAACCAGAGATGAGGTTTTGTGTGGATTAATGGGGTTTAAATGCAGTCACTAAAACCGATGCATACCCCATCCCAAGAGCAGATGAGCTTATTGACAAGGTGATGCGGGTCCCAGGACCATGCCACAACAGTCATTTTGATTTTACCTGGCTCGAGGAGCCCGGGTGCAGAGTTTTCCTGGCTGTCCTTAGTGCTGAAGCGGTAGCCCCGGGAAAGCTGGTTTTACCGCTTACACGGTTCTGGTGGGGAACTGGGTGCAAAAAGTCATCAACGAAGCCAGTGCTGATGTCGGATAAAGGATTTGCAGAGTTCCCTCAAGGTGCAGTGTCAAAAGAAGTGGTGGCGACCAAAAAGCCTTGGCATTGGTAAGCTCAGCAGAAAGTTATTTCGACGTCCGGGGGTAGACTGTAGCCACCTGAAACTTGGTGGAGGTCAGGACTACATTTCTCACAATGCGCTGGACCATCTACTTCTGGGCGATCACTCGGAGGGCCCAATGGCCAGTGATTCTTTGGTTCTGGGACATTGTTTTACCTGTGTTGTGTTGGGGACTCATGCCACTAGTCCAGGGAGGTCTGGAGTTGCCTTTGGCTCTCACAGGGGTCCCTCTGTCTGGGGAACTGAGCTTTGGTCCAAGGCAAGTCGCAGTCGTGCTGTTCCAGAAAGGTTGCCACAGGTGCAGAGTATCACGCCTTTGTGCAGATCCTGTTTCCTCAGACACAGGTCTCCTCTTTTTCCTTTGTTTCAAGTCAGATCATTCAGAACCAAGGTGCTGGTGTCAGGGGTAGCCCTTGAATCCTATATTTCTTGGGTACTTTTGATTTAACATCAAGGTATTGGCAAATTGGACTCATCCAGGGAGAAAGGGAGGGGTCAGCATTTAAGACCTCAGAAGGGCACTTTCAGTTTAAGGTGATGCCTTTTTGATCTGAAAAATGCAATTGCCACCTTCCAAAGGTTGTCTCAGGCCTGGAAAACTTTAGGGCAGCACATCTAGATGATATAGCTGTCCTTAGTTCCACCTGAGAGGATCACCTCGTCCACCCGAGGGAAGGTTTACAGGCCTTGCATCAAGCAGGCCTAACTATCAAGGCCAGTAAGCGCTAGACAGGGAAGTATTCTGTTGTGCACTTGGGCCACATTGTAAGTGGAGGCCAAGTTCAACCTTTCCAACCCAGGATCCAGACCATTCTGGAGTGGGAGGCTCCCAAAACCCAGACTCAAGTCAGGGCTTTCCTTGGCTTGCCTGGGTAATACAGGAGGGTTGTGAGGGGGTATGGAACTATTGTGGTCCCACTCACTGAACTTACATCCAAAAAGCAGCCTAAGACGTTCATCTGGACCACAGGATGCCAAAAGGCGTTTGACACCCTGAAGGAGGCTATGTGATCATCACCTGTCTCGAAAGCACCAGACTATGGAAAGGAGTTCATTGTCCCAACACACACTTCTGAACATGGGATTTGGGCACAGTTGTCAGGGCCAGGATCAACCAGTTTCCTGTATCAGCAGGTGACTCCACCCTAGAGATCAGCATTGGAGTGCCATTGAGAGGGAAGAATTTGCTGTGGTTTAGTCCCTGAAGAAGCTGAGACCCTACTTGTTTGGGACTCGCTCCAAGGTTCAAACCGACCACAGGCCTCTCAGATGGCTGATGCAGATGAGAGGAGAGTACCCCAAATTGTTGAGGTGGCCCATTTCCCTACAGGGTATGGACTTTTCAGTGGAACACAAACCAGGGACTGACCATGCTAATGGAGATGGCCTTTCCAGGTTTTTCCTGTTCGACAATGAGAACTTTGAGGGGATAGGTTAGTTGTTCATCACCTTTCACCTGGGGGCTGGGGGTTTTGTAGGAGAGTATCCTTTTTGTATGGTCACCCCCTCCCCCACTTTTTGCTCCAATGCTGATGGTTATGACTCTGAAAGTTCACTGGATCCTGCTGCCCAGGCCCCCGTACCAGTGCTCACTCCCTAAAACTGATATCTGTGAATTGGTTACTCCAATTGGCAATGACTTTAACCCCCTCATAAGTCCCTAGTATATGGTACCCATGGTACCCAGGGCAAGGGTGTTAATGGGGTCACTAGGGAATGAAGCACTGTTTGTGCCACCCTGAGTGACCCAAATAAATTACTGACAGCAGGCTTGCCATAGCAGACTGCAGGAGCAGTACAAAGTGCTCAAACTCGACTTTGCTCTCACCATGTGTGGGAAAGTCAATACACTATTTTTAATATACGCCAGTCAACCCTAAAGAAAGCATCCTGAGCCCAGGAGGAAGGGTGCAGTTTATTAAAGGTAAGTGCAAGCTTATATGTCCCTATAGTGGACTATACCATTAAAGGTTACTATAAGTGATAGGCTGCTCATAGGATTACATGGACTGGCACCTGGGCAAACTCGGGGTCTCCAGCTCCATTATGGTACTGCCTAAATATGTCATGTTTGGTATCAAACAACATGCCTCCTCACCCCTGACTTGAATGTCATGTTGAGGACGATGTGGCATGCACCTGGTTGCCCCAGCCTTTCCTGTACTCTGGCTCCCAGCCCACAGCCGCTGCAGACACAACAGAAGTCTGACATCCTACCAGGAGGTGTGAGCACTCCCAGGAGTCAGAAACAATGGCCTGGATGGTAAGGAGGTCACACCTCCCTCCCTGATAGGATTGCTAGTGATCTGGCACATCAAAGCATTGAGCTTCAAAGCCTTCACCACCTGTGACATGCAACCAGACTGCCTTCCAAAGGAGAAAACAACAGCATTCTCCCCTGCCACAGGCACATTTGTACCCAGGCAGGCGGGAAAATTGGGTAATCAGGAGGTGTACACTCCCAGAAGGCTAGCCACACCTCTAGGATGGAATACCTGGTCTGTACAGCTGAGAAAGACTTCTACCATTTTTAAAAGTGGTAGAATAGAAGGTTCTAGGTAGAAAAGGTGACACACACCCCCAGATGTGGTCACCTCAGGGGCGGATTAGCCGCCTGGGGCTATTTGCCCATTGGCTACTTGCACCCACACCCCTAACCCCTAAATATAGGATTCAAGGGCTACCCCTGACACCAGCACCTTGGTTCTGAATGATCTGACTTGAAACAAAGGAAAAAGAGGAGACCTGTGTCTGAGGAAACAGGATCTGCACAAAGGCGTGATACTCTGCACCTGTGGCAACCTTTCTGGAACAGCACGACTGCGACTTGCCTTGGACCAAAGCTCAGATCCCCAGACAGAGGGACCCCTGTGAGAGCCAAAGGCAACTCCAGACCTCCCTGGACTAGTGGCATGAGTCCCCAACACATCACAGGTAAAACAATGTCCCAGAACCAAAGAATCACTGGCCATTGGGCCCTCCGAGTGATCGCCCAGAAGTAGATAGTCCAGCGCATTGTGAGAAATGTAGTCCTGACCTCCACCAAGTTTCAGGTGGCTACAGTCTACCCCCGGACGTCGAAATAACTTTCTGCTGAGCTTACCAATGCCAAGGCTTTTTGGTCGCCACCACTTCTTTTGACACTGCACCTTGAGGGAACTCTGCAAATCCTTTATCCGACATCAGCACTGGCTTCGTTGATGACTTTTTGCACCCAGTTCCCCACCAGAACCGTGTAAGCGGTAAAACCAGCTTTCCCGGGGCTACCGCTTCAGCACTAAGGACAGCCAGGAAAACTCTGCACCCGGGCTCCTCGAGCCAGGTAAAATCAAAATGACTGTTGTGGCATGGTCCTGGGACCCGCATCACCTTTACCTTCCTTAGGATCCACTCAACTCAACCTGTAAGTGATCGATTGTCACTAGTGCTTTTTACCATTGACCATAATGATAAAGTTTTGCACTACTATTTTGCACTGATTTAAGTTTGCTTCTAGAATCCATAAGTCTGATTATGCTTCATTTTGGTGTCTAAATGTATATAAAAATCTGTAAATGTTTATAAATCAGTGTTAGATTTATTTTGAGTCGTGTCAATTACTTATTGTCCATGTTGGTACTCTGAAATTCTTAACACATGTTTCTCTAATAAAGCCTGTTTGCTCTTTTCCACTCTACCAGGACCGAGTTAAGGATTTATTATTGTGAAACCAAGTACCATCTTTGGCGTATTGTGAGAGTATTGCATGGTGAAGCCTAACCAGCATCACCACATAATACTCCACCTGCCTACAGTGACTGTATCCCTATTTTCCTTGTGCCACATTGAGATTGTTGAGGGTGAAGACTTCACACTAACAGCAACAGAGTTTCTTTACATGATGTGGACATCATCTTCTTCTTCCTCACTACCACTTGCTTCCAACAATTTATTTTCTCTTGGTTGCAGCTATTCTGTTGAGGTGCTCTTCCTACATGATTGCATGTTGGTTTTAAATGGAACAGTTGATCCCGGTATCATAATGTCCACCTGTCTTCCCATGATGCATTGGTTTGAGGCAAATTGCGAAATCTACAACGTGATCCTTAATGAGCCTAAGTGTAAAGAAGTCTCAAACAAGAAAGGACAGCTTCCTTATAGAGTGGAAGCCTGAAGAACTAGGAGTGGGGGAACAGTGAGGTTCCATTTGAGTTTCCCAAGAGCAGACGTCGGCTACGGTTGAGATGGAGTTGGTGCACGCTTTTGAGTTCTTGAGAAGACAGAGGCAGGTGGTGTTGTTGATATTACATGAATCAGAGCAGGTTGAATAGAACTGGTCTGAAATTCGTCCTATACCACTCTCCACATGGATACTCACAGGTTCATCCGCTTCGCTTCCAGGACTGGGAGTCAAATCCATGTCACAATCATCCAATGGGTGGCTTGGAGAAAATGAGCAAGTGCTTTTTCTTCTCCTCAGGAGGACAAAGTGAAGACTATGGGGCCGATTCCGATTCAGGCCGGAAATCTCCCCGACCGAGCCGGACCCGGAGAGATTTCCGACCGAATCGGACCCTAGCAGTCCGACCGAACGAGTACGATGCGTTCGCATGCAATCGGACTCGATTCGGTCGGACTCCCATTGAAGTCAATGGGAGCCGGTCGTACAACGCGTACGCGGGCTCCCATTGACTCAATGGGTGCGAGGCGAACAAGGGCGCCCCCTACAGCGGGTACGCGTCTAAGCGACTCGCGCCGTACATGCACAGGTAGGGGGGACCCATGGGTCCCCCCTGTGTGCGACTCGCGCGGCTACGCGTACAGCGGGGTCCGACACGGACCCCCAAAGTGCGGCTCCGACTGCTCTTTGGAGCCGGACTGCGCGAGTCGGTCGGACTGCTCGAGGCGCGCATCGTACTTACCCGGCCGGGGAACGTCTCCATTGCGCGGTGTGAGTCGTGTCCGTGCGAGTCGGTCGGAGCGGTTGGGTACCGCGAACAAGTCGGGCGGCGATTTCGCGAGCACTTGCATCGTACTCGCTCGCCCGGTCGCACGTTCGAATCGGTCGGGAAAGAGGGCTCCGAATCGGATCCGGTAAAGCCGAATCCGATTCGGTGCCCTACCGTCCGAGATCGGAATCGGCCCCTAAGTGTCCAATGGAAGAACAGTCACAACATCCTGCTTAGCAGCAAGCTCAACTTCTTGCTCTTCTCTTACCTCTGGAAGATCAGGTCAGGCAGACTATAGTTGCTATTATGTTTCCTCTGAAGATGCGGCTCATGGAAAAATGAGGGCTTGATGCCAGTGGTGGCAACAGACTTCTTTTTCTCAATGGACACTTTCCTAGCTGAAGACTGTTTCTTTTGTGCCATTCTCTTAATAACTTTATTAGTCAAAAGTATGAGTGGAAGCATTTAGCAGAGAGATCTCTAGATTCTGATTTCAGTTAATTCACAGACTTCTCTATCAGACACCTGCAAGCAATAACAAATATGATGATATTGAGAGACTTAGCAATTCTTGTCAATACAACACAAGTCATCATCATTATCATAACAACATTATATAAATGGATAAATTAATAAAAGATACGTGATGTCCCTCCAGGGCACCTGGGGTGCCTATGGGAGGCAGGGAGAGCAGACAAAATCAATGACATATATTAAAAACTACAGCTTTGCTACAGAATACCATAGATAGCCAGAAAGAACCAATAAAAAGAACAGGAAACTATATCAGACATAACAAAAAATGAACAAAAAAATATGGGGTTTTAAAGGGCCATAACAATCGGTGGTCCTAGCAAATATGATTAAAAGTGGAATAAATTGATTAATAATTGGAAACACACTGGCTCCACAAAATGGTAGTCACCACTTGATCAGCAAAGAATGAGGCATGAATAATAAGGACAAAAAAACTGAAAAATCCCCGTAGACATAACATGGGGAAAAGCGTTTTGGAACCCCCTTTTTCTTGGCTCCCACTTAACAGATTACCCAGACATTTTCAACACAGCAGCTGAACTGACTGAAGTATAAGTTTGGACATTTTCGTAAACATTCGTCAAGCGACGTCAAAGTTATTGGCAAAACAAAAAATGCTCGTCCTATGGAATCTTTGGTCTTAACTATAACTACATACTGGCTATCGCCAGTAGGTTATATATATATATATATATATATAGATATATATATACAACAAAACAAGGTTGCCCCTTGTGAAGACGCCACTCACGGGGAGTTTTCTCCTCCTTTATTGAAGACCACAGAGAGTCAGTTTCACGCCGCATTCCAAATATAAAAAGCCTGACGCGTTTTGGACGTCCATCGTCCTTGTTCACAGGCAACTAATTCAGGAAACAGCAACCGCGTTGTTCAACGTCTGCATATAATATATAAGTCCCGCCCCAGTGGGCGTAGGCAAAATTGCCTGCTGGTATTTGCAGTTTGATAACGATCCTGCCCATGTGGGTGCTGCCGGTCCTGGTCAATAAAATAATGTCATTACCCCAGTGGGTTGGTATGTGGCCTGAACACCTGCTAGCTGTTCATAATCCGTCATTCAATAAGCGGACCCCTCGTTCCATCAGCGTGGCCCATCTGGGTCACAGCAGGATCCGCATTCTCAGCAGCGGGGCATCCTCGCGGCCGGGCCAGCCGCTACTAATCCAACAAAACAAGGTTGCCCCTTGTGAAGACGCCACTCACGGGGAGTTTTCTCCTCCTTTATTGAAGACCACAGAGAGTCAGTTTCACGCCGCATTCCAAATTTAAAAAGCCTGACGCGTTTCGGACGTCCATCGTCCTTGTTCACAGGCAACTAATTCAGGAAACAGCAACCACGTTGTTCAACGTCTGCATATAATATATAAGTTCCGCCCCAGTGGGCGTAGGCAAAAACACAAGGAGACGATGGATGGAGCGATGAAACTTTTCTGACACTATTTATTTATTTATTTATATATCCATATCTATCTATATATATATATATATGATATATATATATAGATAGATATGAATATATAAATAAATAAACAAATAGTGTCAGAAAAGTTTCATCGCTCCATCCATCGTCTCCTTGTGTTTGCTTTGTTCACCCTAAGTTGGCAGGGTATGCCCAGACGTGGGTCCCTTGCTCACTTTGCCACTGGATTCAAACTAGCCTGGCTGATGAAGGGTGTTACCCAGAAACAGGTCCCAGGATGCTTGTTTCCAGTTCAGGGAAGACCTGGCTTGGCCGTTCGGGCTGGACTGTTCCCATGAGGCACAGGGTCAAGACTGATTTGCATATAGCTGCGTCTGAACTGGGGTGGCGAAGTGAGCTAAAGAATGATGATGGATTCAACCCAGATTCGGGCTGGACTGTTCCCATGAGGCACAGGGTCAACACTGATTTGCATATAGCTGGGTCTGAACTGAGGTGGCGAAGTGAGCTAAAGAACGATGATGGATTCAACCCAGATCTGTGACTGGGTGTGAGTGTCTGAAAAGTTTCAGCACTCCGACCATCATCTCCTTGTGTTTGCTTTGTTCGCCCTAATTTGGCAGGGTATGCCCAGACGTGGGTCCCTTGCTCACTTTGCCACTGGATTCAAGCTAGCCTGGCTGATGAGGGGTGTTACCCCGAAACCGGTCCCAGGATGCTTGTTTCCAGTTCAGGGAAGACCTGGCTTGGCAGTTCGGGCTGGACTGTTCCCATGAGGCACAGGGTCAAGACTGATTTGCATATAGCTGCGTCTGAACTGGGGTGGCGAAGTGAGCTAAAGAATGATGATGGATTCAACCCAGATCTGTGACTGGGGGTGAGTGTCGGAAAAGTTTCAGCGCTCCATCCATAGTCTAATTGTGTTTGCTTTGTTTGCCCTAAGTTGGCAGTGTATGCCCAAACGTGGGTCCCTTGCTCACTTTGCCACTGGATTCAAGCTAGCCCAGCTGATGAGGGGTGTTACCCTGAAACCGGTCCCAGGTTGTTTGATTCCGGTCCAGGGAAGACCTGGCTTGGCAGTTCGGGCTGGACTGTTCCCATGAGGATCAGGGTCAAGATTGATTTGCATATAGCTTGGTCTGAACTGCTGTGGCGAAGTGAGCTAAAGAACGATGATGATGGATTCAACCAAGATCTGTGACTGGGGGTGAGAGTCTGAACAGTTTCAGCCCTTCGTCCATCGTCTCCTTGTGTTTGCTACATATATATATATATATATAGTAATGGAAATGTTGACCTAGCTATAACTACCCAGTAGCAACCGCCACAGGGTAATATATATGTCTATCTTTCTATCTATCTATATAATGCATGTATATTCAGTACACATTGATTATGAATCACAGATTTGGATGCTTGTCAATCAGACCCCTAGTTTTGGTAGACATGAAAAAGAAAGATCACCCAATTACTAGGATTTTGTGGAAACATTCTTTTGAATTTTTTGACTCATGTTTCAAAGATCCCTGCCTTGAAGTAAACTGAGATCAAGACCCTTAAATGGACACTTCATTTTACAGGCAACACTCGATTCTACAACACTTTACTCCACTCTGCCATTCCCCTCTCCTACACTACTCCACTTTATGCCACTCCACTCTACAGCAATCCACTCTACACCACTCTACGCAACACTCTTAATGCCACTCTGCTCTACACCACTCCATGTCACTCTGCTGCTATAATCTACGCCACTTCATCACATTGCACTTTTCGACATGCAACTCTCCTTTACCCCACTAACTTTTAGCCATGCTGAACAACAGCCACGCTCGTGTACAATATGGCTGAAACATATTGGCAAAGCCAATAGCTCTTGCAAAGGCCAGACCTTTTCGGCTTTGCCAATGCGTGTTTATTTTAACCAGTACTGCAGACCATTGGCAGAAGACTTTGGCAACCCACCCGGTCAAAAAGGCAAGACCTATTGGCTTTGCCAGTGCTTGTTTTTGTAGCAATCATTTGCTCTGCTAATGAACTAATAAAACTGTGTTTTTCTTAACATCCTGTGTATGTCAATCAAGTATTACTACTCAAGGTCATCCTAGAGTAATACATCTGCCTATTGAAACCGCCATGCAGTATCACAGCCAGAACCCATTCTACGGTAATACATCCCAATCATGCATTCATCGACTAGTATGGTCCCAGTCCCATTCTAAAGTTATCCTTGGATCATCTTTGAGTAATGCAGCCTCATTCTGAAGTCCTCACAAAATGATTCTGTAATAATACAGCCCCATCCTGAAATACTCATAGGATCATCCTGGAGTAATCCAGCCTAATCCTGAAATCATCATGGGATCATTATGGAGTAGTACATTATCATCACATGTTTTCCACTGAAGTAATCAGCAGGGGCGTAACACAGGCCCCCGCGGTGCGGGGGGGCCACCAAGCTCCAGGGGGCCCCCTCAGCACAGCACTTCGACCGGAGAGCTCATCATAGAGTCCGGAGGGGGGCCCCTCCACGTACCTTGCAGGGGGGCCCCCTCAATTTTCGTTACACCACTGGTAATCAGGAACCCATCTTGGAATAATCCAGCCTAATCCTGAAATCATCATGGGATCATCCTGCAGTGGTACAAGATCATCACATCTTTTTCACTGAAGTAATCAGGAACTAATACTGGAGTAGTTTCTCTGATGACTCTAGAGTCATCTCATTTAAATATTCCACCCTATAGGCATACTTCAGGATGGCTTCGGATGACTTCCCCAGTTAATTGCTGGAATAGCCTGGCTGAAGTCATCGGATGACTTCAGAATGACTCCAGGATGATCTTCCTTTTTGACTCGGGCTATCGGTTTTAGCTGGTAGAGCTTGATCCCAGCAGCGTTTCTGCCAAGGCTGCCCGGGAGCCACGTAGGGGACCCTCCAACAGGGCGGCCGCCTTAGTGCCACAGGAAGGCACAGAAGTCTGCAGACTAGGCTCCCTGGGCTAGGGACCAGGGGGTCTGCTGGCCGCGTCCCTTCCGGCCGTGGGAGGGGGACAGGGGTACAAAAGCCTTCCCCCGCCCACTGTACGGTCTCTTGACCGCTGCCCGTCTCGCTGTTTGTCCTCTTTGTCGCCAGCCACGCCGTCGTTCACGTCGTGCACGATTTTTCAGGCTAGCATGAGAGTGCGGTGAGTCAGCCCAAGGCCACCCCCCCCTTGTACATCTGGGGTCTCCCTGTCTCTCGCAGACAGAACACTCTTACCCCGTCTCCCCCACCCGGCCCTCTAACAACTATGCAGGCACAAGGGCCGCATGGGAGCGGCATCGTAGTCGGCCTGGGGCGGGTGTAACGGGGGTGGCCAGTAATGTGGGCATGATCACTGTGGCTATTGTTTAAGTGATCGCGGCGTCGGTTTCCTGTTGCGGTGAGTGCGGGCTAGGAGGGGCCATTGTCGGGGCCTAACAGCCTCCCCTCTCTTTTACCCTTTTGGAGACTCTGTGGCTCCGACCTCCTGGTTGTTCCCTGGTCGGGGGGCTTGAGGCGGTCTTGGGTTTCCGGGTCCCGAGTTGTGTGGGAAAGGGGATGGTGTTGGCTCCGTGGCTGTACCGGCCGTTCGACTCGTAATAGAGCACGGTTGTCAGTATGAGTACTATTGTTCCTCCATCTTGCAGGTCCGCAGCTGCCGTTATCTTCGCTGCAACTTCCGTGTTATTTGACACTGCAAGGGCTAATAGATTCGACATGTGAACTTGGGAAAAGGAATAAACGTCGCGGTACACTGCAATACTGAAGCCAGTGAGCCGCTACAGACGTTACTTGATAAGCTAATCCCGTGATGTTAATGAGTGTTGTAATTGGATATTGGGTGCCCAGGCCCGACGGGTTTGTTGGAGGCATAGGCGGTCCGCGAGTTTAGGGTATCAGCGGGGTTGGCTTGCCTTGATGCTGGGGCAGAGGGATGCGACCGATTGGGTTGAGGGGCGCGTTTGGTTCAGTGCGAGTGGCATGGAGGTTGGCACGCGGCCTTGCTACTGCCCGGCCTCCGACCTGTTGTTGGAGGGTGACCTGAGGTTGACGTCTTGTCTCATGGCCATTGGGGTGCGGTGTTTCAGGTTACATTGAGACGTTCAGAGGTTTGTCCCGTTGTGGGCTGGCTTCGTGTCCCTGGTTTCGAGTCCATCCCGTGGTTATCGGGTGTGCAGAGGCCGGCGGGTCTCATGGGTCCAATTTGGTTATTAGTGAAATCCGACCTCTAATGGGATGGTAACCTATGACGGTTGGTTTTGGCCCGTGCTGTCCACCTCGCTTGTGCATGGGTTGAGTCTGCGTTCAAGGAGCTGTGGGGGAGGGGGCTACGCTCCCGTTCTGGATTCCCCCCGTTCTGGATTTTGTGGATTCCACTGGGTTGGGGGCTTCGTGGACTAATGCGTCACAGTCGACCCTGGAGAGGGGACTGTGTTTGACCTCTGCGAGTCCCGGCGGCGCCTCGCATCCTTGTGAGCTCGAGAAAGTGAGTACCGTTTGGGAACAATTAAACATCTGCTATCCGGAATGATTGATGCGCAGCCGCTGTGCAGGCCTGAGACTCCGCCCTGGCCTGGTCGGTGGTGCGGGCGCTGCGTCCAGCCGGGTCGCGGTGCAGTGGGCATTCCTGGTTGGGGGAGGGTGCCCGAGCAAGTTGGTGCCAAGCAACAGGGAGTCATTCCAGGACTGGGTCCTGTGGAGGATAAGTCAGTGCGGGTCTCTGTGGAACGTTTGAGTAGGCGCGGTTGTGTTCCAGTCGGATCCCATGCATGCAGGATGGCTTCTGCCATAGGATATAGCACCAGACGATTCAGTGTACGAGCAAGGGGGTCCCCCGGCGGTTGCGGGGTCTGCCCGGGGAGCATGCGCTCTCTCCGAAACTCTTTCTTCCCTTGTGGGGATTCTGGCCCGTTCGCGGCCTCGACATTCCCTCGGGAGGAGGAGTGGCCTGCCTCGACCGGCGTTGCCCGCCTCTGGTGCCCCTGGCTGTGCGGAAGGTGCCGGCACTCCTGGTGACGGGGAAGGGGCCGCGGGCGTGAGGCCGTGAAAGTGTGGGGGTCTGCTGGTTCAGCCAGAGCTTGGCTGCGCTCTGTGCCATTGAGGTCCGCAGTGCCAGGGAGGCATGCACGGTCAAACGGGTGGCGCGTGACTGATGCGAGGGGGCCGGGGTCAAGCTCATCAACTCGGCAAATCTGGGGCGGGGGATTTGTCCGCCGGGCGTTCCTCCGGGCGCTGGCCAACACGAGGGGATTTTTTCGATTGTCTGAATCATAGGTTAATTCCATGTAGCTGCCGCCATATCTTGGAGGGGATGTGGTCCGTCGGCTAGACTGCCGACTTTGGAGCTGGAAACCAGGGTTTGAGTCTCGGGGTCGCGTCCACATCCTGTGATTCTGGGCAAATCACTTAATCTCCCCGTGCCTGAATGTGTAATGTAAATACGGTGCTCATGTAAAGCGCTCCAATACCTTCGGGTCGAGTTCGCGCTATATTAATATGTAAAACTTTTTTTAAAAAATGGGGTACCTCCCTGCTCTGCACTCGTCACGTTTGGGAGATGAGCTGGGCACTTGCTGCCACATGTGGGGATAGCGCTGTGTGCCGGTGCGGTCCCTGTGTGCTGGTTGACGGGTTGAGATTTTGGCTTGGGGGATTGCGGGGGCTAATGGGTATAAAGTACCAAAGATGTCACGAAGGGTAATTTGGTTGCTGTACAAAGTAAATTACACTTAACTCAAAATATGTATCAGCAGCATGACCAGCACAGTCAAGGCATTTAAGTTGGGATGCCGCTGGGCAGCAGTTCAACTCAAAACATGGTTGTCGGTGGCCAGCCCCCACATTGAAATTGTCCCAGTACCATTGCAATGAAAGCCTTTGTAGGAGTTATCGCCTGCAGCCATCGAGGCCATTGCTGTTTACATTCCGGAGTCACAGGTGTCGGTATTTGGAGGTCAAATGCGGCTGGCATGACCGCGTTGATATCTGACAGTGTGAAGGAGTCTCAGACCCTGAGCAGGCTTCGCTGAGCTTCAGTCTCGCGTAGACTACTGAACCATACGTTTTCATGTTTAGGGAACAGATGTTGCCGTTCCGAGGTATTGGACGCCTCGTATTAAGGCCTAAGAGGCAGACCGCAATAACGAGCCAGAGGCTGCCTCTATTAGAGAACAGAAGGGTGCCCTTTTGGAGTGCTGCTGGTAGAGAGTCAGCGGCTGCCATAAACAGCCACTTGGCAGCTTGTTGCTTGCATGTTTGCGTGTTCTTCGCACATTCTGTTTTGTCTTTTAAGTGTTGCAATGGCCTACTAAGGGTAAATTACTGCATCAAGTTTACCTGTGCTAAATATGACCAAGCGGTTTCTGGTGCGTGGCACCGTTACTTAATTGTTACACCAGCGCTTGGGACAGTCCGCCACTGGTTGGCGCTGTCTGTCTATTTTAGAGATGACCACAACAGGCACGGATTAATTCAAACTACATTAAAATTATTATTGCCTGCTGCACAAGCCATTCGTATAGTTTCGGGGACCTGGAATAGCTTGTATTGTCACACTTGCACAAGTGTTAGGGTTAGTAGATTGGCAGCACGGCAGGGACAATGTGTGGTGTAAAACGAAGTGGCCGCCTGACAGGATCCCTGGCATATAGTTGCACAAGTGTCAGGGTTAGTAGTTGTGATGTTATAATTGGCAGCATGGCAGGAGCAATGTGTGGTGTATAACGAAGTGGCCGCCTGACGGGATCCCTGGCATATAGTTGCACAAGTGTCAGGGTTAGTAGTTGTGATGTTATGATTGGCAGCATGGCAGGAGCAATGTGTGGTGCAAACTGAACTGACGTCTGTCCGGGCATGGTTCTACAAATTAAGCACTTAACGTGTGGAATCTGTGAGGTCCTGGGGCACTGCGGGTACTCAGCACTGCATCCTTCAGAGGTCAATGATACGAGTACCATTGAGTTGGGCAACAATAACCATGTTGTTCAGCGCCAAGATACCATGGGGTGAAAATTTTCACAATTAGTCGGAAATGGAAATTTTTTAGGAATGTTGTGAAATGCTGTGGGCTCACTCAGCAGTGTAGGAAGCGAGAGTTTTGCACAATTTCCATAGGCCGTAAGGGTGGGCAGGCAACAGGTTAAACCCAGCCGAAACAGCTGGGCACTCCGTGTCTGATGCACAATAGACATACATTTGCGATCCGGATTGACACCATTCAATTGCTGCCGTAGTTTAGCTCCAAAATGTCTGGTCGATGCCGCTAAGGATGGGCATGTTGCTTCAGTTAGGCTGGAAGCACCCGCCCTTTAGCCAGGGCAGCTTGGCGAGTGTGGGAGTTGTCACCTTACAAGCAATGGCGTAGCTAGGGGGGGCGGTGGGGGCGGTCCGCTCCAGGCGGCACTATTTTGGGGGCGGTGGCGGCCGGCGGTTGCGCGACCCTGGTGGCACGTGGCGGCAGCATTTATTATTTGGGGACTCTGAGGAGCCCTGTCGTGTCCTGCAACTGAACAACCAGGGCGACAGGGCAGACTGAACTTTAACGATATTTGTCCCGTCACAGGGGCGTAACGCAAAATGATAGCGCCCCCTGCGGAATGTAAGGGGGACGCCGAGTCTCCCATGCACAAACCTCACAGATTGACCTTGGCCTGAATAGGAGGGGGGGAGGGGGTTGGGGAGGAGGCGGAGGCTCCCCGCGCTGCAAGGGCTTGTGTTACGGCCCGTATTTGCCTGTGCATGATGCATCGGATCACGGTCCGGCCTCTACCGAAGAGCACCCTCGAAACCGCGGCATTTCGGAGAGTTTACTGTAAAAGTAAGCATTTATTGTAGGCAGTGACGTGATCACGGTATAAGCTCTCTCTCCGGCCGCCCCCTAGCAGGCTCAGGGGAGGAGGGGGCAGGGTTTAATGGGCACAGGGGGGAAGCATGGTCGTTAGTTATTCAGTGAGGAGCTACCCTCGTGCTTTTTTTTTTAGTTTTATATAGCGCGAACTCGACCCAAAGGTATCAGTGCGCTTTACATGCGCACCAGTTGCATTACACACGGACACATTTATTTTTGAGGCACGAGGAGATTAAGTGATTTGACATAATCACGAGATGCTTGAGCCTCCTGCCATACTCGAACCCGGTTCTCCAGCTTCAGGTTCACCTTCGGCCGGTCTATGCGTTAAGCCATTAAGGCACATCGCTTGGATTCCTCAAACGAACGCTACTCTTTTATTTCCCAGGGTAGTTTTATATCAACGTAATCCTAGGGTATCAGAGAGAAGGTCACAATTTGTATTGCAACACGTATTAAACAATATAAACATAAAAACATTCGTCAAAAGTGTAATCACTCATTCTATGGTGGGTTCTATATTTATTTCTTAATGAATTTAGTACTTAATTCGCAACATGCTAACATGGTAGGACGTGCAGGAATGCGATGATGGAAAAGCATTATACATCATCCGGGTTTAACTTTAAATAGGAGCTCAGGGCGGAAGCTCGAATTCAAGATAGCCACGGCTGGGAGCTTAAGAGGGAGTTTATACAAGGCGAGGAGGCCGCTCCCAAAGGTAGGGGCCGGGGGTGGTAAGGTGGGTGCGAAAGGGTCTCACATTAGAGTCCCTTTAGGGATCGTACATTTTTTCAAACACTTTGTCTTGTTTTTTGTTTTTTTTGGAAGGGTAGTAATTTGGGAAGGGCTCGCTGCAATTTGCTGTTAAGGCATGCACAGTGGAGTAGCTAGGGGGGGGGCGGTCCGCCCCAGGCGGCACTATTTTGGGGGCGGTGGCGGCCGGCGGTTGCGCGACCCTGGTGGCACGTGGCGGCAGCATTTATTATTTGGGGACGCTGATGAGCCCTGTCTGCACATGTGACGTGCAGTTATGTAAGTGCAAGCGCACCGGCTGCAGTGCACGCACGCACCACCTAGCATAGTGGTGGTGGTGCGGTGCGCGGCGTAACCTTGTATGTGGCTCCCAGGGCCGTCAATCATGTAGCGCGCGAAAGCGCTACGAATGAGGTCCCTGGGCATCAATTTGGACTGCGCAGTGCTGTTAAAATGCAGTAGTGACGCGAGCCACCACCACGCGCTGACGGACCTGGCAAGACTAGAGAGGTCACACCACGCTACCCACCACAAGAGAGAAGGGGAATTGCGGCCCCCAATAAGACGGGCTGAGGCACAAAGAAGCCGGAGCCTCTCTGTGCAAAGGATGACTACGCCTTCCATGTCGGGATGTGGCCACATAAATCAGGGAACTGAAAGGCAGGTCGGGAGCATCGTATCAGAGGCCGGGCCAAACAGCAGGAAAAGAAAAGGGCCTGCTCCGCACACCACACAAGTTAGTTACATCGGGCAGCTGCTGCAGTGAGGCCTAAGAACCAGGGCTCACTGTAAGAGATAGTAGCACGAGGAGGCAGCGGCGCCTGAGCACAAAGGCATGGCGAAGCACAGACAATCTTTATGAAGAGCGGACAAGCACCAGCCCCCCGAAGACAGAGGCCCAAGAAGGGGAAAAGGGCTACGATGGATAATTAACCAGGTGATTATACATGATGTGAGAAATATTTGTGCCCGAAATTTGACCGTGAGGGTAGTGGTAATTATATTTGGAGCAGGCCGCCGAGGTGATTGCTGGTGACGGGGGAGGGGGAAGCTGTACAGTACAGCTGTTCAGGGGCCCTCACAGTCAGTCATTTTAATGGAAACTGTTTGTTGCATGTATTTAAACTGCATGCTTTAAAGGCTTCATTTACCTTTTTTTTATTACAGATATACACTAACATTTGCAATGCCAATAGCTCTAAATCAAACAATTGCAAGACCTATTGCATTTCCAATCATAAATCAAAACGTTTGATCACTGGCATATTACACCACTTAGCATCAAAAATGTAATTGACTAAAAATTAATCACAGACATGGTGGTCTGCTGACCCCAGCAGGCCACCATCCCTGTAATTTTCACCAATAGTACTGTCTCGCAATTTGTGATCTACCTTATTAATTTTCATAAGGTAGGTCAGATTCTGACCCACAATGATTTGGATTTTTAAGAATCAACCTATAGTACTTCTTAAAAATCTTAACTGGTCGCAATATGCAGCCAGTACTTTGTGACCAGATTTTTGTGCCTATGGCCTATCGTTTTCTTAATGCATGTAATCCTAATATCTCTGTTTTGAACCCAACAGTTGTGCTTTAAAGGCATCTGATCCTTGCAGCTTTTAATGATGTACACTCATGCTTGTATCAACTTTGATTCACTGATTGACTTCTGCATATATCAATATATTTTAGATTTTAAAGGACTACTCCATTCTGTTATTTGTGTGCATACAGTTACCGGCTGTAACTTTCTGAACACAAAACAACCTGTATTGCCGAGGACACTTGTAGTCTGATGTTGGGGCTATGTGAGTCTACTTTCATGTATGCCTAAAGGAGCTCTCAATTGTTCTCACACCTGGTTTCGTTAGGATTCTATGTTTCACTGTTAGGTTTAACCCTATTTGTGAAGACCCCTGAATCTTTAAACAAGCTATTTGGTGTTTTTTATGGGTTTATAAAATGTGCGTTACATCCTTTATCCCCTATGGATGATCATGTAGAGCTATGAAGTTTCTATCGGTTTTTAAAAATCTCACAAAGATTATTTCTTGCTTATTTGTCGGCCACATTTAAAATGTCATTCTTTCCCTCAGTAACTTAATTTGTGAGAGGAACCTAAGCCATTCCAGGCTTCAGCTGGTTTGCTTTTGACTCACACTCTAATTAACTCTATCAGGAAAACTGTCACTCCCTAAGAAGCTTTATTTATTATGTATGGTTAAATTCATCGATGGATCTCCAAGAAAAACTCAGAACTGAACGGGGTAAAGAAGCATGGCGTCCCAGATACAGAATGAATTAGCATAGGTTTCAAGCTAGCCTTGGTTTAGGAGACAGCCTGTCATGCTGCTGAGCACCGAACAGCAGGCGATAAAGAAACTGAAGTTTGCTTCAGGTCGAAATTCGCGATTGCTGCCTTTGGTGTTGATGGCAAGTGATAGGAACAATTTCATCTTAGAACATTCCTGAGAATGGAACCATTACTCTTCTTACTTGTGTTATCAAATACATGTTAATAGGTATCTTTTCTCCTTATTTTGATCTTCCATAGCCACCACCTTATAAGTGAAATTTCTGGTCTAGTATGTGTGTAGGCGCATCACAAGAGATCAGCATGTACAAGCATGTGTTCTATGTTAATGCAAGTCACGTTTTACATGCATGGCTCTAGAGTAGCCATAGTCACTCAGAATGCAGGGTGCAAAAGAAAGGAAAGGAAACCAGCTGCCTTTACAAAGGTTTCTTACTTCCTCTCATCAAAGGCCACCAAGAACCGCTCATGCTTTCTCAGTGCGACACTGGATGTTAGGGCCACTTACACACGAAGGCGGTACCTTAAAACTTTAAAGTGACATCTGATTCCTGGACATGTTCCTCTTAGAGCTTTGCAATGGTTTGCAACGAGACAAGGTTTTGACTGTCCTTGGACACTGACTACAAGTGAGCTGCTGTGAGGGCAAGCCTGACCCAGGCTCTACAGCGAGCAACTCCTGCATCAATAATCTCCCAAGAACAAAAAGCCAACAGCAAGTTGTGGAAAATCAGGTCAGCAAGCTGGACAGGGGACGCAGTGTGCATGAAAGTGAAAGTGTCCAGTCATATTTGTGAGCCATCACTGAGAGAGTCGCAGCCACGATAAACAGCGCAGATCTGAAATCACGTTGGTTAGCAAGCATCTGACAGTCATACAACACAATCACAAACTTTTTTAAACTCAAAGTCCTGAGGAGTGCTCAAAAGCAGAAACAAATTGCGATGAGTTATTACTAGCCTCAATTTAGGAAGGTGTAATAACATCTATTCAGACCAACACATTGCCACTGCATATAGGACTCGGGTCATATTTTTGGTTAAATATGCTAGAGGTTGCAAACAAGTCAACCTTGATACCTCTGTACTTATATATTATTATTGCAAAAAGAACAATTGATGGACAGAATGCAGAACAATGTCATAAATTCACCCCAGTATAGAGATCTGGGCCTAAAGCCTTCGTTTTTTTGCTCTCAATGCCATTCCAGTTTGAACCCAGCCATATGCAAATCAGTCTTGATTTGCATATGACCAAGTCTAAACTGGGGTTGCATGGTGAGCAAAATAATGATGGATTTAACCCTGATCTCTTGACTGGGGGTGAATGTTTTGATTTGTTCTGCATTCCGTCCATCAATTGTATGTCTTTGTACTGCCAGTGTATTCAACTGTGTAGCCTTGGCCCGTGTCATGTATGTGCATGTAACTTGCATGAACGAGGTAACTATTAGCGGCGATACCACGTGTCTCTAGGACCTCTTTCAAGTGCTCGCTGTTCTTTTTACCCAGCATCTCCCCCACGCCCCCGCTACCTGCCATGGGCGGCAATCTGAGGGATAGCCCCGGGCGCCAGAAGCTCTAGCTACGCCACTGCTTACAAGTGCGCAGTACTTGAGAGGTTGGGGAAACACTGGTTTAGAGCACAAGGGGCAATGATGTAGTAAGGAACACCAGGCATTCCCAGTATTCTAGAATGGGCAGGTAGCAGGTCATACTGTTCTTCCTCCCCTCCCAGTTCCCCTCCCAGGTTGTTGGGTCGGCATGTTTTTACAGACGTTTGTGGCAAGCTCGCACAGGTGGTTGCTCCGCTGAGTTTGGGGGCAGGTTAGCATGCTTCATCTTGTCTCGTGGGTCTGTCAGAGCCAGCAGACCCCCAGGGTGACAGCACGCTCAAATACACGTCATGTTGACACATACATACACTCGTAGGCATAGCCACAGGTTCATGCGTCAAGGATAGAGTCAGAGATCTGAAGGACCAATTTTCAGCTGCATGTGTACCATCAATTGGTCAATATGAGTATAGATATAACTGATTTCAATAGGGCCAATTATTGGAGGCGCCTAGACAGCTGCAGCAGTGAGTGCCTCTATGCAAGGATAGGAAGGTTAGGACTGGCAGGTCCTGCTTGGGCTTGCCACATGGACACTTGCAGGTTTTAGGGTGCTTTCTAAGGGCATAGGAGGGGTCATGCCAAAGAACCCGGAACGATTCACCTGCTGGGTGTGGTGGGGGTTTCAACAGCAGGGTCAAACCCCTGGTACCTATCATCCTAAAAATATGAAGCTACTGATAGAATTTAATAGGGTCTACGGTGCAGGGGACTAACGGACTTGGTGAGGCACAGAAAGACAATTCCCCAAGGGTACGGGACTATGACACAACATTGGTTCAATCAGTTTTATCAATAATTCAGGGGAGGTGCAAACTTAGTGGCCAGTTAACGGTAATGTCCCTCTGCATAACCGGTGGGTACCACAGGACGGTCATCAATAGAAGGGATAAGCGAGCACCTGTTAGTTTGCCCGCCTTACCGCCACGCAGCTGGGCCGGTTGCTTAGCTGGTCATCCTAAACCATGCGGTGGTTCCAAAGCGCTAGGAAACACTGGGTTAGATCCTTTCCTAACAGGAGAGCTCACTGGGGGTATGTGCCTGCTGCAAACCTCATCTGTAATGGGCAGTGCATAAGTAGCTAGCTCAATGTTTCACTTTTTGAGTGTGATAAAATTAGTACCAGTAAGTTGCATTGCAATTAACAGCTTTATTATGTATCAAGACAAAATTACAATTGTGCTGGGTGTGCTATGCACAGTTGGAGGTGTAATGATTCCTCTACACCTGCACAACATTTGCAGGTCCCGCTGGGTGCCTGCCACCTGGCCACTGGCAGGTTGTTAATGGTGATCTCTAAGGGCATAGGCGGGATCATGGCAAAGTAAACGTGGACCGATTCACCTGCTGGGTGTGGTGGTGGTTCCAACCGCATTTCACAGGATCACTCCCGGTTGGGTCTATCTAACGATCATCCCGATTAGCATGTAGTACTGCAAGATTTTAAACGGGGTCAAACAGGCAGGGGACTGACTTGGGGGAGGCACAAAAGACAATTCCCCAAGGGGCGTGAGTGTGCCTTTCCTATGAGGGTGCGGGTTGTCTTGATAGTGCGGATTTGGAAGGGATGGAGCACTAATGCGGACAACGACAGGAGCGCATGTTGCAGCCATAGTTAAGAGGGTGCATGTACATTACTCATAGGTGTACTTCATGTCCCCTGATCAAAATTGATTGCACGTTACCAGTTGCGCCAGTTAAGCGAATTTTCCTGGGAGTTGGCAGCTAATACTGGGACTGCAATTTTGGTGGTCAGCCGGTTGGCAGGCCTTTTAGATGTGGGTTTCTAGCTCAGGCATGTCCAAGTAAGGGTTAAGGTGCCTGAAGTTTGCCCTGGGATACAAGTTCACAGGCATGTGGAGTGGCAGAACTGAAAGGGGCTTGTGTTCGACCTCTGGTCGCAGGTTCAGATCCTGGTAGGTCCACTTAGCATTTCATCCTTCTGAGGTCGATAAAAACGAGTACCATTGAGTTGAGTAACAACAAACGTGTAAATTCTCCTGCTCTATAGCCTTGGCTGGCAGCCATGCAGGTTGTGGAAGTTGTCATCCATCGAGGTGCTATTGTCCAAAAGATTGGGAAACCCCTCCCCCCGGAACACTTGAACCAAGTACACTTAGCATTCCCGCTATTCATAAAAGGGCAGGTATTTATATATATGGTTCCCCCCGGTTCACACTGTCCTGTCTGCTCCCTGGTATACTATCAGACGTTTGGGAGGGCAAGGCGTCACCTAGGGTGGTGACTGGCTGAATTCGATGGACATTCTCCGACAAGTGCTATACACAGATAACTGGGTGAGAGGAAGTAAGGCGGGATTGACAACTCTTACTTCTACCCGCATTGGCACACCTTGTCAGGAGTAACCCTGGGCATAATACTTCGCTACGCTCACGGAGCATGCAAAGTTTGTGCTACTACGCACTACACAAATTGCACGTAGCAGAGTGAATAACTGTGCTAATTGACGTAGCGTAGCAGCAGTAAAATAAACACTTTCAAATGCTTTGATAAAGCAATTTTCTATGCTAAAAAGCATATAACCAATTCACAAAAATGAATTTTGACAATTAAATATCAAGCAATGAGAGAGGTGATGATTTTGGAGTCCCCCTAACCTAGGGGAGGACCAAGCAGATGCCTTGAACACAAAAAGCATATCATGTGAACGATTCAATGGTGGTCCCTTCCTCCTAGGACCACCCCAAGCACTGTTATGGGCAAAAATACAATCCCAACCAAAGGCCCTGCAAAGCATTATGGGACGAGATTAGCAGTGGGCAGTGAATATTATAGTTTCCAATATCAAAATAATTCTACAAAGAGCTGCAGTTCAACTAGTCGTTACTAGGTGTCCCTCACGAGTCAAATGCAAAAGCATTGAAATTATTAATACATCAAGCTGCAGTTCCACTAGTCGTTACAAGATGTCCCTCACGAGTCAAATGCAAAAGTATTGAAAATCTTTCATGAGGCTTTTGCATTTGACTCGTCGATCCACTGTCTCTCCTCTACAGGGCAGCACTAAAAGGGCTGGGCGAGGCGAGTACCACGGATACTGGGTCCCCCTCGAGTTTCAGACTCGGCAGGACATGCTTGCAGGTGGGGCGATGGGAATCCCTCCGCCCGGGCATTGCGGGGTACTTCCTGGTGCATGAGGTCCGGTCTCCGGTTACAAAGTCTCAAGTAGACCACATCATACAGGCATGCTTGCAATTGTCAGGACAGACAGGGGGAGACAAGAGATTCAGCAGCCACTCCTTCAGGATTGGGACGGCAACCACAGCCTTCCTATCAGGGATGCCGCCAGAGCGAATTTAGCCGGTAGGGCGCTGGGAGTCTCAATGCTACAATCGATATATAAGGCCTTGAGCGGAAGGATATGGCGAGAGGACTCTTAGGTACTATGTTGCAACCGACAGTCAGGTGTTTACAGGTGTACGGTTTTGGCCCGGATTGCCAAATGATGTTGCAGTGATGTGGTTTTGTTGCGCAATTGTAGACTATTAGAATATACGACAATAAATATGGTTTTCAAACATCTCTTTATTTACCAGGAACCAAGGTCTGGGTAATTGGCCATTCAAGCATCGTTAGAGTGGCACTGTGGGCTGAGATAAGAAAGTGGCGTCATGGCTTCTCCGCCACAGAGATAACGTGGCTAGGTTACCCGGGTACGCACTGGAACGAGCTGATGAGGAAGCTGCAGCAGAGACTTGGGGAGGGATCGGTCCACCTCATATTCTGGTCATACACTTGGGAGGGAATGACCTGACGACTCTGGGGAGGAGAGTACTGCTCCAAGACATGAGGGACATCATGTGTCAGTTGAGTAATCAGCTGGGGGCATGTGAACTGTGGTGGTCCGTAATTTTACCTCGCCCAGTTTGGCAAGGAGCCCGATCTGGAGACGCCACTGAGATATCACGTAGGAGAGTAAACAGCGCCATGCGTAAATTCACGGAACAAAGGGGATTTGGCTTCATCAGGCATGGTTTACTTCATGCCAAGTCTACTGGCTGCTGGGAAGTGGATGGGGTTCAGCTCTCAAGGGTAGACATGGACTTATTTTTGCTGGACCTTGGGGAGGCCTTGGAAGCAACAGGATGTAGGTAGGAATATCTGCCTTGGTGGGGGGGGCCCTGGTGGTGACGGTGGCCACCCCCAGAGCTGTGGAGGAGTTACAGGGCGATCCAGAGTCTGCAAGGTACAGAAGGGTACTATATTGCAGCAGCACAACAAGGGTGCTAAGCCAAGGATACCCAGGGATGTTTTAGCGTGTCCCCTGGAAGAACTACGGCGCCCCGTTAGTCCTACGGGCTGTTGTGGGTCTGAGAAAAGGTGTCGTGTGGTTTATTTATGTATGTCACTGTATGAGAACTGAGGAGTGTTGCCGATATTGGCACCATGCCAAGGCTGCCCGGGGGCCACGTAGGAGGTTATACCCTCCAACAGGGCGGCCGCCTTAGTGCCACAGGAAGGCACAGAGGTCTGCGGACTAGGCTCCCTGGGCTAGGGACCAGGGGGTCTGCTGGCCGCATCACTTCTGGCCGTGGGAGGGGGACAGGGGTACAAAAGCCTTCCCCCGCCCACTGTACGGTCTCTTGACCGCTGCCCGTCTCGCTGTTTCCCGCCCTACCGCTTACCCTGCGGACGGCCAAAGGGTAGTACGGGAAGGGGAAGAATCTAACTTATTGTTTTGTGTTGCAGGAGGAGTTACAGGGCGATCCAGAGTCTACAAGGTACAGAAGGGTACTATATTGCAGCAGCACAACAAGGGTGCTAAGCCAAGGATACCCAGGGATGTTTTAGCGTGTCCCCTGGAAGAACTACGGCGCCCCGTTAGTCCTACGGGCTGTTGTGGGTCTGAGAAACCGGGGGCTGCCTGGAATGCTCCGCCCACCTGTTGGGGGCGTGAGTAAGGGAGTGGACTGGCGGTCCACTGATGGGAAGGGTGGCCTCTCCCAATAATTGGTAACCACCGATTGGCGACGGCCACGGTGCACTTTGGCTCATCAGGCGGGCAGGCGGCATAGGGGCTGGCCTGCCCTGGGATCGCCCGTAAGATAACCCACCATGTTGGCATATTGGTTATGCAAATAAACCTGCAGCAAATTTCTCCACTAAAAAAGGTGTTGTGTGGTTTATTTATGTATGTCACTGTATGAGAACTGAGGAGTGTTGCCGATATTGGCACTAAACCTTTTGTCCCTCTGAGAAGAAAGACACATAACCTAGTCACAGATGCGCCCCATGTTACTAGCATGGCTATTACATTTTCTGGTGATACTGGGTAGGGTGAAAGGTGAAGGACTGCGGCTGTCCGCGGCCCCCGCAGGGGGCCACCTCAGCAGGGCGGCCCTTTAGTGCCATTTCGGCACCGCCCAGCCACTCTAGTCTCTGGAGGGGTTCTTGGAGCCCTCTAGCTTGGTCACCGCAGTGACGTCCTTCCGGTGCGCCGAGGTGGGGGGAGGGCATATATGCCTCCCCAGCCCCTCCTGGCGTCCTCTGTTGCACCAGCCACGCCGTCTCGTCGGTCGTCTCGCGTCGTTCTTGCGTCGATCCCCTGGCCGGAGCTACTGGGTTGCTTTGGAGGTTGGCGGTGAGTTGTCCTGTGTTGGCCCAAAACTCCCCCCCCCCACTTGCACAACTCGGGTAGTCCCAGCGACGGCCTGGGCTGACTTGGGGGGCGTGGGCCCTGATAGTCCGACCAGTGGGCTTTTGCGGCCTGGCACACCAGGTGACGGGCTGTGGGCCTTATGCTTGGAGCCTCGTCCCGGGCTTTCTTTCGAGATCGCGTTCATTGTTTGGCCGTGGTGAGATGGGCCGTTGGTGCCTGTTGTTCCCCCTCCCAAACCCATTTGGGGCAGTTGCTCAGCCGTCGGTCTGGCTGGATAGTGTGGTTCATGACCAGGATCAGGGGAGCGGCAGGGTGGGGGCCTCACGCTTGGTAATTGCGGGTGGTGTCTGATGCAGGCCTCTAACCATCTCGGAGGGGGACCCACCCATGGCACGTAACGGGCATGTCCTCAGAGTGTTGTGTGCGGTTGCGGGTGGCGGTCTGGTTGCGCTGCCGTGGATTCACGGCCGCCGCAGCGATGTCGGCCTTCTGCTGGCTGTGCCTCTGTGTGAGGACGGACGTTTGTAAGTGAAAACACGTCAACAATGCCCCGTTTGTAAAGGTTGTTTTATGTGCGCTAAACGAACGCTTGCAATTTGTCACTTGTTCGGAGTTGGTGGTTGTATGCTTTATGTGGGGGACAACAGGGCGAGTTGTGTGCAGATGAGAGCCTGTCGAGGCCTTTCCATGCATTTTGAGCAGTGACACGCCGGGCGCCTTCAGTCTGTGCTGCTAAATAGGTGCCTCGCCAGGAAAATAAATGGCACTGCATAAATCAGCTGCACAAGCACCATCCATTGTCCACCTCGATTGTGTTTGCTAGAACAAAGGTCGAACAGGGTAGAGCGCCATATTGAGGCCTTTCTCGGAGCGCTTCTTGCCGATCACAGCCTGCTGGTAGAGGGGCTGTGTCACAATGCGCCCACAGTGTGCTCGTTTGCACAGCACTGCGGGGCACCTGGGGACACTTCTGCTGGAGCAGGGATAATGATTACGCTTTCACCCCAGATGTGCCATCGTGGCCTTGACACGTTTTAAACCGATTATATGCAGCTAACGAATAATAGTTATGAAATTAAAGCGGAGAGCTCTCAATGTGTGCTTTGTGTGCCAGTTGCACGTATCTTGCGCACTGCACGCGGACTCGCTTTGTGGGAATTATTTCTGCAGTGCACGCGTTTAAAGTGTGGGTTTGAAAGTCAAGCGGGGATCTTGTCCATCTGGCAGAGGATTATCCCGCGCATTCTCCTCATCGCTAACACTGTTTTCGCCCGATAGGGACACCTGCGGTGAGGGAGTACCTGTTGTGTATAGTTATTCGAGCATGCGGTGGACGTTGGCATGGACCCGAGGGCCACACTTCCGCAGGGGGGCGGGGCACGGATGTTTAGTCGCAGGTTCCCCGCATAAACGGGCCAGGTAGAATCTTTATGCGCAGGCGCACTGCCAGCGCCGGGTAGCTGGGCAACTGCGGCCTGAGTTGTGACCCTGAACGAGTGTTTTTCGGCTGGCTCTGTTCTCGGCGAACCCAGGACCATCTCTCCTTCAGGAAGCAGCTCAAGACCTGGCTGTTCGAGCAGTAACTTACCCCCTCCCCCAGCGCCTTGAGACCCTCCCGGGTGAGTAGCGCGCTCTATAAATGCCGTGATTGATTGATTGATTGATTCTGTTCTCGCGCCGGTTTGCGTATTCTATTTTTCGCATGTTATACAGCTTACAAGAACCTGCAATGTTGTGCTAGAGTTGGGATACGGCACAGTCATTGTGTCCGGCATGCTGCGAGTGGTGCAGTGGCTGCGTCGGGGTTGCAGTGAAGCGGGATCGCCGTGATAGGTTTATTTATAGTCACTACCACTGCCGTTGTCAGGTGCACCACTTGCGCATGTTGGTTCTTGATCTGAGCTTCCCGTCGGCTCGGCAGATTGTGATCACGGGCATGTTCGTGTGCGGGGGGACTCGCGCCAGGGTTGTGCTGTATAGGGCATAAGGCGAGTTTCTTTCGGGTTGCAGCGGGTGCAGGACTGAGGCAGAGTTGGGTTTTCCTCCTTTTATTCGCCGGGGAGACCCTGAGAGACGATTCCCTCCCTGGGGCCATGGCGAGGTGTATGTTCAGTACAGTGGCAGGCCCACCATTTGCCTGGTGGCCCTGCCGGTGTACCCAGAGGGGGCTGCATTACCTGCGGTGCTTGGGCTTGCATGTGGCATTGTCCCTTCGAGGGAGCAGGCCTCACAATGCATGGGGTGCTTACTGGGCGCGGCGGCCCAGGATCCGCGGTAAGACATGAGAAGTGCTGCAGGCTGGGCCGGAGCTGCCGCCTTCATGGGACACGCTGTTGCGTTGTCGGTTACCGGTTTAGCATGGTGCGGGGCACTTTTAGGACCAGAACTCGTGCATCCGGGGTGCCCCTCACGGGCTGGCTGGCATGTTTTCCCTTGGAGCAGAGCATTGTGGCTATGCAGATCGCACGATTGTCCGGTGCTGGGAGGGACAAAGAGCAACCCGTTCAGTGTATTCACTCATTGATTTAGTCAATGCACTTTGATAGGCGTGAAAGTTACCCGCAGGTGTCCGCTTGGAGTCTGGTTTCTCTGCGTGGAGGGGACCCAACATTTTGGTAGCACCGGTCTCTTGCTAGGCCACAGGCTGATGGGAATCTCCCCTCAGTTTCACCATGTTGTCCTCCAGTACTTATCAACATGGGCGAGTAAGAACAACAACACTCACAAGTTCCTTCTCTGTTTACATGGGTCAAGCACGGTTAGCTCCATAGGCCATGTAGACCACCGGGTGGCAATGCTTTGCCATTATTGAGCTCGTAGGAATGTGAAATCCTGGGGACCTGTTATTATCCTTTGCCGGGTGCTCCACAGTTTTACCATCGTTATGGAGGTGGACAGAATAGGTTGACACCATCCTTGGTTCGGACGTCTATCTATTCGCCCTTGCTCCACTAGGTCAACTTTGGGATGCTTAGGGGAAAAGTGGTAGACTGATGATGGTAATGGTTTTCATATCCATTGTCAAAGTCAACAGTCCTGGCTTGCTTGCGAGGCTGTTCCCATGTTACATCTTATTTTGGTGGTGTCCTGACGTGGGGCAAGGCAATCTTTTTACAGGGGGCTGAATATTGCTCGCTTTCAACGGAATATGCATTGCGAGGGGATCGTAGGGTGATGGGGGCATGGTTGCTTGCTTGGCTGAATATGGACGATTGCTTCTGTTTATTCACTGCATCGATCAGATAATTTTCTGTGCCATCATTTTCAACAATTGGGTCGGGGTGCTTTCATTAGCTCATTTGCTCTGTTTCTTACTCATAACATCCCCCTGAGGCCCACTGAGCTGGGAGGCTACAGATCGCGTTTTGTTGTTCGTTGGTTGAACCTTGAGGCCTTTTAAAATGATCTGAGGGATTCATGGGGCTTGCCCGCCCGCAGGGGACAGAACCATGCGGGCCATAATCATCAGGCCACCGGGTGGCATGACAAACTACTTTTATATGGTGCTCCTGAATATACATAGGGCCACCTCGTGGCAGTCAAATGGGGATGATTTGGACAAGGGACAAGTTGGCTGGCCCGAATCATACTTGTTTCACTTGGAAGGGATGATCTGCTTAAGTCATGGTTGCCCCCCTGACAATTATTCTTCGGCGTATAATTTGTGGTTTACGCAGAGTTGGGGGCAGGTTAGCTACCCCACCCTGTCTCTGCGGGATTGAGGTGTCTTTTGGGTCATGATGACCAAGTAAAGCATTATCGCTTTGTATATCTGGGCATAAAAGAATGACAGACAAGAATACAGGGGATTATAAGGCAAGGGTTGCCTGTCCTGAGCATAGTATACGCAGGCATGAGTAACGTTAATTGCCACCAGTTCTACTGTGCATCATTCCCCCTCAAGAGAGCAGGCATTCCTTGAAGCCCTCATCTGTCGAAGGTCGTACATATAATTTTATTACACTTATTGATCTGATACAAGTATCATGGATAGGGGGCATAGTAGTCTCCCAGCGGTTGTGGCTTCACAACCAAATCGTATCAGGGCACCCAGTGGAAGATGCACGATAGACATACAGTCACACAAACCAGGGGACACCATTCATTTGTTCTCCACAGTTCATCAACAAAACTGCCTGCGCAAATGTCTGGCCGATGCAGCAGAGTAGGTGCACTCTGTATACAAGGGCATGTTACAAGTTGCTCAAGAGAGGCAGAAATCACCCGCCCTATAGCCAGGGCAGCCAGGGGCAACCAAGGGCAGGTTTCAGGTCGCTTCAGTTAAGACCTATTCACCCGTGCTTTAGCCAGGGCAGCAGGCGGGTGGTGGTAGTTGTCATCTAACAAGTGTGCTGCGGCGAAAAACAGTTTGGCAAACACTGCGTTTGAGCCGAATGGCGACAGGGTACTATAGACCATTTGGCAGTCCCAATATTCAAGAAGGTGCAGGTATTTGCACAGTGTTTCCCTCTGGTTCCCACAGACTTGTCTGCCCCATGGGTTATCCTTAGGGGCTAGCACCTGAGACTGGAAGGGGCATCTTCTGCTAACGGTGGCCAAATAAGTTGATAGTCAACGCTGGGGTAGATGTACCATGCAGGGCGTGATTACTCCTTGGGTTGTCCCAAATATTTGGGGGTCTAACTGGGTGGAGTATTAAGTTCACAGTCCTTAGGAATCATCCAGCATGCCTTCAACCCAAACAAGGGCAGTTAGCGTTGCACAGTATCAGGGAGTGGGTAAACATACACCGGTTATTCAGCGACAGCATGCCCCGGGGCACGCACGCTTCACAAAACACAGAGCTGCAACCAGAAAGGTGCCAAGTGGCAGAAACCAGTAAATAAGTTTAACGTGTGTCTCTGCCCTTACAGCGGGGTGGAGCCAATCTCCGTTAGAGGTACACACAGGTGAGAATTGGGTGCTTCTTAGGGTTCGCATGACCAATGCGGTTTGTGGTATCTCCCTGCGGATCCACTGAAGGTGTACTGCAGAGAACGGGGAATCTGGGAGTCCGACACTTTTGCGAGTTTAAGCAGCCAGGGTCAGGGATGGGTTGCAGATACTGGCATCTGTGATCCGACGGCAGTTAAGCAAGCGGGGTGTGCTGCTCAAGTTGTCACTACACGGAAGGGTGAGGTATCACCAATAGTGGGAATACATATATGGTTCAGACCAGATTTGACACCAATAAGGTGTTGACCGGGGTTTAGCAATCGGAAGGGTCTGTGCAATTGTCTGGTCAACAAGGCGAAGTATATGCATCCCAGAACCAAGGGTAGGTACCTGTTGCTGCAGTTAAGGTCAAAAGCCCCGCACGGTCAACTTTATTAGCCACGCTGGGTGTGGACGCTGTCACCAACATAGCGTGCTGCTGTTTCAATAAATGGGAAAAACAGGGTGCCGAGCACAAAAGGCTACTATGCGGTATGAACATTTGGCACGTCCAGTGTTCAACAAAAATGTAAATTTAACGGAGCAGGTAATTTTCCACCGCAGGGGCAGCTTAGGGGCGGTGTGAACCCCCCACCATCTATCTGGGAGTTGCTAGGATGGGGGTAAAGTAGGACTTGGCAATCGTTAGTGTCAGGCACCATTGCAGACAGTGCGCACTGTACTAAATCAGACAGATTCTCTAAGCTGGTATGCCTAGGGGGTTCCACCACTGAGGGAGCTGAGCGGGCGAAACTCCCATAAGGTATAGGGGATGCATGGCAAGGGCGGGATGGCACCCTTGCTTATTGTCACATACTTCTAGTTGTGGACATTCCGGTGCGTCAGGATTTCAAAAGCTAAGGGGCCCTTCAAATGTTAAGGACAACCCTTCCCGCCCTAATAGCCAAGGTGGGCAGGCGGGTTGATTGGAACAGAGATTGACCAAAGGGGGGTCCCCCATTTTCTTAGGATACACCTAGGGGGCAACGACATCATTGCCATGAGGAGGAGGTCACTCTTACAAGCCATGAAAGCTGACTTAGGGGAGATCTGTAAATACATGGGTCAATGTGAGCTCAAGTGGCCTGAGATTATTCCCCGCAGAGTGGGGCTCGGGATGGGGACACAGGTGTTCAGGTACATACAGTGTTAGAAGGACGGCAACCAGGTGATATCAACACATACATGGGGCAATGTGAGCTATGGTTGTCTGAAAGCATCCCGCGCAGATAGGCACGGGGCTAAGCCATGTATGGCCGAGGAACATGCCTGCAGGGGGTGGACAGTCAATGTACAAGTTCTCTGGCCTAATGGGCCTCATGAACAGATTGGAACAGAGATTGGCCCAAGGGGAGTACTCCCCAACGTCTTAGTGACACATCTAGGGGGCAACAACCTCACTGCCATGGGGAGGAGGCCACTTTGACAAGCCAGGAACGCTGATTTAGGGGAAATCAGTAAGTCCATGGGTCAATGTGAGATCTGGTGGTCTGATATTATCCCCCGCAGAGTGTGCCACGGGGCTAATTCAGAGGAGGCCGTTGAACATTCCCGAAAGAGAGTGAATAGTTCTATGCGTAAGTTCGCAGACCAGAGGGGTCTGGGCTTCATCAGACACGAGCTGATTGAGGCTAAGGTCAAGGGCTACTTTGAAACATGGTGTTTATGGTCACCATTGGGTATGGATTTCTTCCCTTGACCTTGCAGGGGCCCTGGAAATGAGAGGTGGCTAGTGAGAAGACAGCTGCCTTGAGGGCACTGGCCATCTAGGCGTACGCCTAAGGTTAAGTTGACAAACATGGGGTGCATCTGTCACAGCATGGACACGTTTCACTCGACATACAGGAGGCCCTAGAAAGCAGGTTACAGGTGAGAAATTAGCTGTTTTGGTGGGGGGCCCTGGCTGCGACGGTGGCCGCCTCCAGGGCTGTGGCAGAGTTACAGGGCGATCTGGAAGCAGACCGGTACAGTAAGGGTACCTCTGCGGCAGACCGGTACAGTAAGGGTACCTCTGCGCGGCACAGTAGGGGTGCCAGAGCCAAAGACCAGGAGCCTCAGGGCAGGTTCCGGGAAAACCGCGACGGCGCCCCGTTAGTCGTCGGGCGGTTGGGGGCCTGACCAACCGGGGGTTTGCCCTGCTACGCTCTGCCCTGAAAAGGGCGTGAGTAGAACAGACCAACGTGTCACGTGATCCGGAAGAGGATCATCAAAGGTAGCACTGACTGGGTGTCCCACAGTGCTGGCTCACCAGGCGGGCGGGGGCAGCATAGGTTGGTACAGCTGCCCGCCCTTGGATCGCCCGTAAGATAACCCACATATTGCATACTCCTGTATGGAATAAACCTGCAGCAATATTTTCCCACTACAAAGTTGTCTCGTGTATTTATTTATTCTTGCATGCTCAGACGGGGGTTGGGAGAAGTTGCCGGTAATGGCACTATGCGGCTGTCCGCGGCCCCCGCAGGGGGCCACCTCAGCAGGGCGGCCCTTTAGTGCCATTTCGGCACCGCCCAGCCGCTCTAGTCTCTGGAGGGGTTCTTGGAGCCCTCTAGCTTGGTCACCGCAGTGACGTCCTTCCGGTGCGCCGAGGTGGGGGAGGGCATATATGCCTCCCCAGCCCCTCCTGGCGTCCTCTGTTGCACCAGCCACGCCGTCTCCCACCCCACCTCTTACCCGGCGGACAGGCTGGTGGACAAGCTACTCAGAATGTTTTAATGTATTCTTTTGTGTTGCAGGCGGAGTTACAGGGCGATCTGGAAGCAGACCGGTACAGTAAGGGTACCTCTGCGGCAGACCGGTACAGTAAGGGTACCTCTGCGCGGCACAGTAGGGGTGCCAGAGCCAAAGACCAGGAGCCTCAGGGCAGGTTCCGGGAAAACCGCGACGGCGCCCCGTTAGTCCTTCGGGCGGTTGGGGGCCTGACCAACCGGGGGTTTGCCCTGCTACGCTCCGCCCTGAAAAGGGCGTGAGTAGAACAGACCAACGTGTCACGTGATCCGGAAGAGGATCATCAAAGGTAGCACTGACTGGGTGTCCCACAGTGCTGGCTCACCAGGCGGGCGGGGGCAGCATAGGTTGGTACAGCTGCCCGCCCTTGGATCGCCCGTAAGATAACCCACATATTGCATACTCCTGTATGGAATAAACCTGCAGCAATATTTTCCCACTACAAAGTTGTCTCGTGTATTTATTTATTCTTGCATGCTCAGACGGGGGTTGGGAGAAGTTGCCGGTAATGGCACTATGAGTAAAGACGAAATGCATATACAGTTTGGCTTAGAATGAAAGTGGTAGTCGACGAAGAGGAAGAAGAGGGAGGCGGAGAGAGTAAAACAGAAAGATTTAGGCAAAATGATATTTAACGATGCCCTGTGAGTGGCGACAGCGAGGTCGGTATCTCAGAACAAGAGCTCGGTTCCCGGGTTTTAAACTGTCAGGTCTTCAGAGGGCACTGGTTTCCCTTTTAGCAGTGTATATTAACACGAAATTCCGATGCAGCATGTATACCAACGAGATGTAAGGCACACGAGGAGGCAGATGGAACCCACTGCATTCTTTTGCACAGAAATGAGGGCTAGAGTTGTGACGCATTTCTTTGGCGACGCTCGCGCCAAGCTCCTCATTTAATGGACCGTTTGTTTGGCATGCATGCACACGTTGTTCCCGAAATGAACCTCCTATTGCTGCCTGACAAATCATACTCTGCCGACCGGCGGAGCAGTACATCCGCAGCCAACATTACCATTCGAGTTTGTCTTTTTCTGATACCTCACAGAGCTTCTCTCCCAGATAATTGGGAACATCTGTTTGGCTGAAGGATGGCCTCTTCTGCAAAGTGCACACAATTCATTATTCACTGAGCTGCGCAACTGCCAGTGGTGCCAACCTGCATTAACCCGCAGGTCGAGCTGCATAATTGTACGAATTGTAAGAAAAGGATTACCAGGCTGCAGAAGGGTTTACTAATATTTCTTTATGTAAAGAAAAGTATAGGAAGGATTTGTGGCATATCACCATCATACGGGCACAGACTAAGCAGCTTACAAGCGAGCTACACTGCCGACCAAATGTATTGAACTCACAAACTGTATACAGTCTGTGTTCATGCACGACAAAAATATGAAATTTGTATGGCTCTTGTAGTGAGCCACTAGCATGAATGAATGAATGAGCAATTTTTAAAGTGCGCAGCTACCCCGCAGAGTGTCCTGGCGCTAGCCTAAAGATCAAAGTTCCCCATTGCAGAGTATTAAGAATGATACGAATAGGCGAGTTTTAAAAGCTTTCCAAAATGCGAGCTCGTTAGTGATGGAATGCATTACAGGAGTAAGACTGTTCCATTCCTTGCCCATCAGGACCATGAAGGACCGCCCACCTAGTCTGACTTGATGAAACCTCGACATCTTTTTTATTTCAAACACTTTTTATTGAGACAAAAAAGATGAGTACAGGTTGAATACCAAGTATACACCTCAGGGCAGCTCCTGATGAGCTAACAATGACATGGAATATTCAGTCATGGTATAGTACATTTTGGCATATTCTGCTATGCTGGAAAACGAACAAAGGATCATATAGAAGAGTGCATGAGAAGCAGTGAACTGAGTGGTCCTGAGTGCAGCGCATTTGGACTGTAAACACTAAATAAACGAGAGAAGAGTGTTAGGGGTGAAGGAGAGAGTGAAGAAAGGAAAGAGGGAGAAGGGGGAGATATTAGTAATGATTGGAACGTTGGTAGGTCTATTCAGCAGATGTTCCGGTGCGCAGGCCCCCCTCTGGATAGGTGGAAGTAAGAAGTGCCATGGGCATAGAGCGCTTGTGGGGAGTCTACTTTCTGTAGGTATTTATCAAGAGCATTCCATGGGGAACAAGTATGGGATGAGCTGAGTAATTTCATCAATACGATGTTGCCTGTGCTTCTGGTGAAGCACAAGATATTCCACCATTTGTTAAAGGGTATCTCTACAGAGGATTTCCAATCAGAAAGGATTGCCTTTGCGCCCAGGGCCAGAATCAGGTCCAAAAGAAGTAGGTCTTGAGGAGGAAGGGCAATATTGTGATGGTGTGCGGCCACACCTATCGTTATGGTGAGGAACGATAGTGTGAGCGAGGTCTTGAAGATATCGTTAATTGTCTGTTGGATTTTGGTCCATAGTAATTGAACCATTTTACATGTGAAAAACATATGTTCAAGAGAGCCAGGAGATACCCCTCAGTGCCAACAATTATCCAATAGTAAGAGTCCGAGGTTATGTAGTCTGGAAAGGGTCCAGTGAGTTGGTCGACTTCTTGACAAACAGGGACGACACCGACCTGAGGTTTCTGGAGGGGTGAAAGTGCACTGCCCTACTTATAAGATATTTAGGGGCATATTCACAAGGACCTACCGCCGATTTATCTCCACCTTAACCCATCAAAAGTGGAGATCGATTTAACACCCCATTCACAAGCGGGTGCAAACTGCAGACATCGCCAGTATTCCCGCGATAAATGTCCCAAAATTTATCTCCACGGTGGACACCACCAACTAACCCTAATGAGATGCAGAGTAGGCGTTCCCGTGCAAAAACACGAAAAAACCACAACACTACTTTCACAACGAACTGCCAGATCTGCGATGCGAGTCAAAACCACGCGATAAGCCGCGGTAGCACCAGGGATTTAACACCTGCCTTCTGCTGGTGTTAAGCAGGACGACTACCTGCAGCATGAAAGGGAGCCCAGCCAAGAGCCACATCTGAAGACCCACAGATGCCATGGAGACAATGATCATGCAGCTCCGAGACCCATGAGGGCCACAACACCCACCGCCACCCACCCCAGGCCCACCACCACCCCCAGGACCCGTCCCGCCCCCCGGAACACCACAGAGGCAGCGTACACAAAGACAGCGGACCCACCTGAAACGCACCTGCCGCCCAGACCCAACGCCAGAGGAGGACATTGCCCACTACAGGCCCAAAAGGACAACCATCCCCCGCATCCTGACCCACATCCCCCACCTGCTGACGGTACCAACCCAGCGGACAACCAACATCCCTCCGCAGACAAAGCTGCCGGCTGCGCTGCACATGTCGGCCTCTGGTACCATCCAACCCACAACTGCCAGAGTCGGAGGAGTCACACAGCCAGCCCCATCCAAGGTCATCACACCTGTCCTGGATGCCAACATCAGCCTGGTACCCCAGCACCTCCACTTCACCCACACTGCACAGGAGCAGCTGGAGACCAAGCAAGGCCCCTACGCCATAGCTGGAATCCCTCACGTGTCGGGGCCAATCAACTGCACACATGTACCCCTCGTGCCCCCTGCCGACACTGCACACAACTACCACAACAGAAAGCACACGCATCCCATGAATGTGCAGGCAATAGTGGACTGCCCGGGACTCCTCAAATATGTCGTGGCCAACTCCCCAGGCAGAGTGCATGATTCTCACATCTCCCGACAGTCCATCATCACCCAGCGCTCCCAGGATGGCACCCATGGAAATGCAGTGCTCGTTGGTAAGTCCAAAATGAACACACCACACACCTCCAGCCCACAGTCATGCAACTCACGACACTGGCAATGGGCACGCAGCACAACTACATTCAACATGCCACACAACATGCCAACCGACCAGACACGACAACACGACTCCATTGGGAACTTGGCCTTGCCATGCCCACAACCCAGCCATGGCATGGCACCACAGACACACAATAGTTGGATGTGAGGAGAGGCATGGAGCAGGCATGTGCAAGAGCGGCAAGTGACTAAGGAATGTGAACCTACCCAATGCCAGGTGTGGCGTGGAGGTGCCGGACACACCACAGTGTGCAAACCACGGAAATGGCCATGTGGAGATCAACTGCTGGTGCATGAAGTGTAGTGGCCAGTGGACGCTACCATGTTCCCACAGGCTGTGGGGCAGAACGCGGAAATGTGGCACGTTACGTCCCCCCCGCATGCGCGGGTGGAGTGGGTAGGACCTGCGTACGCCAGGCCTGCATAGGGGTGTGAACAAAAAGCCCGTCGCACTGGGCGTGGTTCTCATTCGGAATGGACAACGCGTCTGCCAGGGCGGCGCCTCTCAGCCCGCCATGAGTCCTGCGCCAAGCGCGGTGGGGCCTGCGTCCCTGTGCGCCTGCTGCACCCCGGGCCACTGGTCCCCAGATCCGTCATGCCTGCCCCAGCGCACCAATGAGGCTCCGCTCATCTGCCTACACCGGCGTGTGTCAAAGAGTGCCCACCACGTGCCGGTGCAAGCTCCAAGCCCCAGTCCCGTGACCTCTGCAGCCTCCGCAGACCATTGCTGGCCCCCACGATGCTGGCCCACATTACTCCTTTCTCATTGACATACTCCACCGGCGTCCTCTTCGGACCAGTAGGTCCCACATGTGGAACTGTGTCCTGAATCTTGAATGGCAGTGACCCCAGGTCCGTGGCAGCGGCCACAGCACCAGACTCCCTTCGATCAGTGAAGCATAATTCCGTATCGCAGTCCTGCGACACGTGGTGCCACTAACCCTGTTCAACACAAGCCGGCGACACGTGGTGCCACTAACCCTGTTCAACGCAAGCCGGCGACACGTGGAGCCACTAACCCTGTTCAACGCAAGCCAGTGACACGTGGTGCCACTAACCCTCTTCAACGCAAGCCGGCGACACGTGGTGCCACTAACCCTGTTCAATGCAAGCCGGCGACACGTGGTGCCACTAACCCTGTTCAACGCAAGCCGGTGACACGTGGTGCCACTGACCCTGTTCAACGCAAGCCGGCGACACGTGGATGAGGGCTCAGGCCCACCCTGCGGTCCAGTAGGTCCCACATCCAGCACTTAGTCGCGAATCATGAATGGCAGAGTCCACACCAGTGAACGCACGGAGAGGAGTAAGAGGAAGATGCAGCTCAGTCCGGACGAAAGCCGGATCAGAGTCACGGAGGTGATCGAACACTATCACCAACTGACCTGGTGCCACTAACCCTGTGCGCCGTGAGTGACCGTCAGCCTCCGGCGGAACATCGTTGTTGTCCGAGCCTGTGGCCTGGGGGTTGTCATCAGCAATGGGCAGGTACGGACTTGGTGTCTGGAATGAGTCTTTGGCATTCATATCCGCCATGTTGCTGGACACAGCTGGCAAGTGCCCTCTGCATCATGCCCGGGGGGTAGACCTCCCATTCTCCCCCGAGACACTCCGCGGAAGGCACCTATGATACATACGAGACCCTGCTCTGCCCTCATGACCCTACCCCAGTCTCCCGCAGGTCAGCGTCCCGTGGCGGTAGGACCGTGTCGGCCGCTGTGCATCCGGGGCCACTAACCCTGTGCGACTCAAGTCATGCTCCCTTGTTGTTCTGACATTGCATTTCTGAGTGCCTGATGACTGTTGGAGTTGTTGCCAGCACCAGCTACTCCCTGAGGGCTGGCTTACACTCACCCCACACACAGCCAGCACAGGAGTCACTGGATTAGTGGGCCTGCCATCACATCATGCCGAACCAAGTATTGACTCTTTTCTCTCTGCACTGTCACAGGTGATCAAGGATATGCACTCTGCCCTTGGATGATGACACCCCTCCGAGACCCGAACACACCCGCCCAGAGGTAGTACAATGCATCCCACATACGCACCAGGGGCATCGTTGAACGCACATTTGGCGTGTTGAAGTCACGTTTCAGGTGCCTGGACGGCACAGATGGAAAGCTCCTGTACAGCCCGGACATCGTGTGCAAGATGATCGTTGCATGTTGTGTGTTGCACAACATCTGTGTACGCACCAATGCCCCATGGATCCCAGTTCCAGAAGTACCGGACGATGATGGGGACGATGGGGCAGGTGGCCCACATCCCACTGCAGCTGCGGCAGGAATGGCCCGTAGGAACACCATCATTAACAATTTCTTCTCATGAGAACGTCACATTGTGGCCGTCCCTGGCAATCATGGGACAGTACAAAATGTCCACAAGCACAGCATGTGTGAATAATACATATTTGCAGGTTACAGGTTGTACTTGTACATTGTCATGTCACAGTTTCCTGCTGTGCCAGATGTGATTTGCCATGTTGTGCACATTTGCGGCACCAGTTGTGTCCTGTGTTCTGTTGTGGAGGTGTTGCTGTTTGTACCGGGATGTTGTCAATGTCGAGGTGCACTTATACTTATGTGCGTATGCTGCACGGTGGGTGATTCGCTCCTGCGGCTCTGATTTGTCTGCCACTGATCCCTTTCATGCGGTGTGCCTGTCAGTTCTGTGCTTCCACGGTGCTGTGATGTTGCAGACTTGGGTAACTTGTGCTCTTTGTCTAGTTGTGACTCTTGGGCATGGTTTGTCCGCAGATGTGTCATTGACGTCAGGGGTTGTTTGTGCAGGTAGTTGTGTCCGAGTGTGACCTGCTCATTTTCGGGTGTTGTCCGCACTCAGCCACCTCAGTGTCGTGCCGTGTACATTGCCATGATGATAGGACTGCAGCCAAGCTACTCGTAATGTGGTGTATCTTGCATTGTCAGTGTGGCTGACGTATATGCATGTTTGCTGTGTTTTGCACGTGGGCATGTGTTGGTTGTGTGAATGTTGATGTGTTGGGTGGGTGCCCCTTTGGGCACATGGTGTTCGTGGGACTACTTGGTGTTTGTGTGTGTGCTGAAGTGTTCCCGTGGGATCAGGGACATGATCCAGAGTCATTGTGGGTGTGCAGTGTGCCCTGCTTGATTGTGCATGTGTGCCGTTGTCCCCATCTCCCCCCGTCCCCCCACTCCCCGGTCGCTACGCACCATGTTGATGTAGTGTTGGGTCATGTTGGGCAGTGTCCAGATCCCCAACTCATGTCACCGTCTCCCGACTGGTGACTGTGGCCACCATCTTCTCCATGTCATTCAGCTCCTGATGTTCTGCTGGCCCCCCTCCTCCGGGGTGCGTTGCTGCTTTCGTGTTGGCAGCGAGTTTCTGCTTGGTTTTGACATTCACATCAGTCCAGAGCCTCTTGTGCTCTTCCATTGTCCTCCTCTGCCATGCGACGGCATTCACATGGTCCGAGGTGGTGTGCCATCTTTGCCTCTCAATGACACGTTGGAGGTGACGTACAGTTGGTGGTGGTGTTCTGGCTCATCCGTGGCGATAATCGGGATTCCTGGCGACTGTACCCCGTCTTCCTCTTCCTCTTCTCATTGCCCTTCCACGAGCCCTGTATTCCTGGGTGTTCCTCCGTGGGGATTGTGGGGTTCATGTTGTCCTCTGCAGTCGGTCAGGGTGCATCCGTGGTACTCCGCAGTTGATTTAGTTTTTTAGTGGCATTTTCCGTATGCTGTTCTTGTGCTTTTTCCCGCATTACGCGTGGGTATTGCTGGCCTCTCGCTGGTTGTCACTGTTTTCTTATCGCGTTTGGGCACATCTCGTCTTTTTACGCGTTGGGGTTTGTGTTTTTATCTCCGTCGCGGTGGTTGTATCGCGGACTTTGGGCGCGTTTTCGGCGGACTATCGCATGGTACGGCCGTGTTGTGAATTCCACGTTAACACAGGGTTATTTTCCCGCAATGGGCTGCGATGTGTAAAGTTGCGTTAACATTTTTTGGAGATGTTTAGCACACGTTTTTGTGAATATACCCCTTAAACTCAAGCTTGGAGAAGGCCCGAAAGATCATGAGAAAAGCTTTAAACACAATTCTTTTTGACTGGTATCCAATGCGAGCCTCTCAAGTACTGCAACACAGAGTCCCCCTAGTGGATGCCAAGGATGAGTTGCACGGCTGAATTTTGTACAGTGTGGAGTCTATCAATCAGTCTGTCTGCAAGTTCTATATTTAAGATGTTAGCATAATCTGGCCTGGTGTGATTAGCGTATGATCCACTGTCTTATGTATTACTAAAGGGAGAAAATCAAGAAACATGTTCAGGAAACGGAGGAGAGCGAAACAAGTTCCAACTATAGCCATGATTTGCGTTTGGAAAGAGAGCTTGTCATCAAACATGACAGCCGAGTTCTTGACTACTGTTGTAGGTGCTAGAAGGGGGAGGAAGTTTATCACGCTAGCATTTGTTACACCAGATACCCCATAATTGTAAATAAAGAAGAATCTCTGTTTCCTCTCAATTACATTCTAGGTGACTTTCCCACATCCAGGGCAGAACATTGGCTAAACATGATTTGAATGACATTAAGGCAGCTGTAGATGCAGAATGGATGGTGAGTAAATGGATTCAAATTCAGTAACTCACTGCTATGACATAGGCGAAGTTGTTAACAAAAGCTGTTACCCACTGGTGCTTTGTCATTAAGGAAGTCTAGGCTGCTCTGTCTGGGCTCTCCTCGAGCCTGTCAGAGCAGAGTTGGAAACCAGGGAGCACTCATTCTTCTGGAAGAGAGAGCATAGGGATTAGTGAGGGTGGGTGGCAGGAGTTCAGGTTTTTTGTTTTTGCTTACATTTTAGACATGAAACCATGTGTTGTATGGTTCATCCATTACTCCTTTACCCCTGTGTATCAGTTAAAAGTCTGGGCAAATTATTTTAGGGGCAATACATAGCATAAAATTATAGATGGGTAATAAGTGAATTACTGGGATGTTTTTCACCTCGAGTTTCTGAGTGATATCATAGACAACTCTAGCTTCAATCTTGTTGTCTATTTGATGTCACTCAGAGCCCCTCATTGAAAAAACTCCATAATCAATCACACTAAAAGATAACCTGTGCTCACCCTTTGGTAGCTAGCAGTCAGGCTTATATAAAGAGACAATGTGTAAAATATTTGTGCAACACACAGTAACACAATGAATATACCACAAAAAGACATCTCAGGTTTAAAAAAATAGAGAATATTTATCTGTGCAAAATAAGACCAAAACGACAGAAATCCAATCAGTAGAAGTTCAAGATATGAATTTGTAAAGATTAAATGCAAAACCAGTCATTAGAAGTCACTAGTTAAAAGATTACTTGAAGTCGTGAGTGACCGGTGCTAATCCGAAGCTCAGGCTGACCATGATGGAGGGCAGGCCAGCTACAGGACCCACTCAGGGCCTGCTGTGAAAGTGCCTTGGATTGAGCAAAGCGTTGATGCTGAGGGCACGATGCATCGATCATTTCCATGCAGTCAGGTCTCTGCATTGTCATCAAGGTTTGCTAAGGTAGGTAAGTAGAAAACAAGTTTATTTGGACAATCGTCCATAAAATATTCTAAAAACACTTAAAACAGTTACAGTGTAAGATTAAGGTGAAGGCAATGTGTCATTGCCAAGTAATGCAGAGTGTTGCTGTCGGGCCGCACAGGCTGTGTAAACGCTGTTGTCGAACAGCCTCTGCAACGGAGTCGAAGGGCGATGTGTTGGTTCCGATTGGCGCAAAGGTGACGATGCGTTAGTTTTGTAACAAAATAGCTGCAGAACCCGCTTCTGAGGCCCATAACTTGGAGATGGCGCCTCAGTCAAGGGTAGGACTCACAGAAGGCAGAGTCCAGCAGCACCAGCAGAATTGCAGAAAGTCTTTTGTGTCCCTGATACTTCAGAAAATAGAAGAAAAGCTAGCAAGCCCTTAGAGATCACTTGGAGAGACTGCATAGTCCAGCTCTCCTTCAGCAGAGTTAGGGAGCAGCAGGAAGCAGGGCAACAAGCAGAAAAGCAGTCCTTCTAGAAAAGCAGTCCAGTTGAGTCCTTTAAGCAGCACAGCAGTCCATCTGACTGAGGTTCAGTTCAAGATCCAGAATTGTCTGATTTTAGGGGGTCTTAGACCCAGTAGTTATGTCCAAAAGTGCCTTTGATGTAAGGGGTGACTTCAAAGCAGCTCTCTGAAGTGCATAAGAATCCCTTTCAACCCAGCCCTGTCTGTAAGGCTATCTGTGGGGGGTAAATCAGTGCTTTGTGTGTTGACAGGAGACTACCTATTTAAGTTTAAGTGTCAACCCCTCCCATTCCTCCCCGCCCAAGAAGAGCCATCACAATGCAGATCAATGCAGATGAGTGCTCAGAATGCAGATCAACCTCACCTTCCTGTGTTTGTGGCTGTTAGAGGGAATGCACAAAGTGTAGCTGTCAGCCACCCCAGACGTGCATTGGAGACAGGCTGTCAGGCACATAGAGCAGTAAGTGCAGAAAAATGCCTGCTTTCTAAAAGTTTCAACAAAAACAATGAACTAACCATCACTTTTGAATTGCTGTTAACTATTTTAACAGACTAAGGCCATTAAATGAGTCTTATGGTCTTAAGTATTTATTTACTTTTCACTTTCATCTTTTGAAATGAGGATCATTTACTTTTTTAGTCAGATCTTGGGATACACCTCATATTTCCCATGAATCAACATACAATAAAATTTACATGTCAAACAGAACATATAACACTGTTATACACAAAAGTACATAAATCACAAAAATTATTGAGCCAGTCATTATTTCTGAAGTGGACAGCAACCTAAAGACTGGCAGTACACACCAAGAGGAACATGCATTTTATTATATTGGTCCTATGTAGGAAATAGTACAAGTGTTTACCCCTACTAGGCTTAGCAACTTTCCTTCCCCCCCCTTTGCTTGAGCAGCAACGAACATTTGACATTGAATTTGTTCACAAAAAACAGTCTTTAGGTTGCTGTCCACTTCAGAAATAATGACTGGCTCAATAATTTTTGTGATTTATGTACTTTTGTGTATAACAGTGTAATATGTTCTGTTTGACTTGTAAATTTTATTGTATGTTGATTCATGGGAAATATGAGGTGTATCCCAAGGTCTGACTAAAAAAGTGAATGATCCTCATTTCAAAAGATGAAAGTGAAAAGTAAATAAATACTTAAGACCATAAGATTCATTTATTGGCCTTAGTCTGTTAAAATTGTTAACAGCAATTCAAAGGTGACGGTTAGTTCATTGTTTTTGTTGAAATTTATGAGGCCCTTTCTAACCATCTTCGGCTTAACTCCTGTTCATAGTTATCGCTTTCTAAAAGTGGCATTTCAGAAACAGTCATGTTAAATCCAACTTCACCTATAAGGAGGATTTATCATTACCATTCCAAAGATATGAAACATGAAAGAGACTTCTCTCTGATCAGGAATTGCAGCTTAAAAGTGTATTAAGGAATTTCCAATACTTGTCCTGTGTTTTCTGCATGGCCCATTGTAGTTTTCCCTATGTTAACCTAACTATGCATGTTATAGGCAGCGTTTTCTTTTGCACACATTGCTATATAAACACGCTGGCTTTTGTGCCACATTGTACTTTCACACAGAACCTGTATATGTTTTCGCGTTCTGTTCCTTACCCAGCATTTGGTCTAAACATCATAGAGAAGGTCAAACAACAATGTCCCTTGTTATTCTTTCTGGCTAGGCACTAGCACCTAGACATTACACAGAAATGCAATTATTGTTTATGTGCACACATGTATTGTCCTATAGATGAACACAGGAGCCAAAAACACACACATTGAACGAGAGTTCTGAGACAAGATCACTGCATCTGCTGTGATCTATAGCATCCATCTGTGTATGCTAAGGTACGGGGTCTGCCACTGATCCCAGAGATATTTTATATATAATCATATAGCTTCAGTAGCAGGGGAGGAGGGTTTAGGCTACTCTTTCGTATATAATAACAGGGTTTTTCATGGTATGCGGTTTATTAACCATGCTAACAGTATTTTTACTATGTTTTGTTTTCTAATTTTGGCACGAATACTGCATTTCAGAGCACAATAGTGTCAATTCACTTGTTTCTCAGGTAAGGTTAGGAGGGCAGATGTGGCACTATAGCTAGTCGACCTGAGGTCATGGATACTGAGGTGGTATGGTGACTCAGTCCCTACATACTGATGTGTTATGGCCTCAAGCATAGTTCTGTTATAGAGCAGAATCCCTGCAACATGGCGCCGCCAGTGTTTGGTGTGGTACTTACTTGCAGGAACCCCAAGTAGTGCTTGTCCACAATACCCGTGCACCTTTTCCGAAGACGTCCATGGTGTTAGGGATTTCTCCTCCACAGTGTTTATGGAGCACCTAGGGCTGTTGGTTTTTCAGACTTGAATATTAAAAGGTTTATACTCTGATTGTGCTACACTTTAAATCCATTTTGGTTTAGTTATGGCTAAACCCATAGCTGTTGCTGTTAATTGCTGTCCAGCAGTAACTCAGCATCCTAATGAAGAGCTGCTGTGATTTTTGTAATTGAAGTGGACACATCATTCCCCTTTGAAGTTTTTTATTCTTGTGTCACTTTTCTGGCTGTGGACGCTAATGACAATACTTTCCATGAATACACCATAACCCAGGTTCCTAATGCCTATCGACCACATGCACTTTTCGAAATTCCTCTTACCGTAAGGGAGCACCAGACTTGGTTCAATGGCGCCCTTTCCCATGTGCTTGGCACTATCCAAATGGGCCCCTTAAGTACTGAAGTACATGGCCGGGACTGGCAGGCTGTACCCCGTATCCAGATTTGGCTAATATATATCTAGTGCAGACTCGAGCTTTATACAATGTTCTTGCTGTCTTATATAGATGCATGACCCAATTCATTGCACGTGCCTTGCTGGCTGGTCCGGCTAGAGTTGCCCTGCAAGGACAACTTCAGGTGCCTGCAGCTCATGTTATAAGTCCTGTAATTGTTCATTTAGTAATGGGCCAACAACCCACAAATCGTGAAGAAATACCCTTTTGGTTTGCCCAAAAAATAGCTAAACTTGAAGCTGTGTTTCCCCTTACAGGACCACAAGACAAGCACAGAGTTTTAACTTTGTGCTTACCCAATGGCCTCGTTCTCCCTCTAGCTGACTACAATACCTGGGGGACTATTTTTGCTACACTCTTTGTCATGGCACTCCCTCGATGGCCGTGCTACAGACGTCCTCAAACAAATACAAAATGAGCATGGGGCAGGCCCTGCCCTCGATTTGGGATGGAACTTGTTGGGAATTTTCCCATTGTCTCCAAAATGATTCTTTCTAATGTTAAAGGTGAAGCAGGGTCTTTGGCTATACGCCAGCGACTTGCCACAAGGGCGGTAGCCGACTGTGAACGTGAGTTGCCCGTCATTATTGCTAATGTATATATGTCTTTAGGATGTAATAGTTTGGGAACCAGACCTTCAGTAGCACTGCCTGGCAAACCAAGTTCCGACAAGGATACCAGACGCACCCGTGAGTTTCCTAAAAAAACGTTGGCTCAAATCTAAACACCAACAGCAGAAAGGTAGACCACGCAGTGGTTCTCCGCCCCAGAGTCCTCTGAAAGGCGATACGATTTTCATGATTTCACTAAAATCAAGACTCCTGACAAGTATCAGATTCCTGATCCCCGTTCTCCTTGTTCCTTTCATTACTCATCTGACCATCAGTATGACACAGGAGGGCGATCTGTCCGCAGACAAGAAGAGTATGTGAAACAAAAAAGGGAGATACAGAGCTCGTCTGATGTGAAGATAAAGAAAGAGGATAGACCTCATCCTTATAAAGCCACTTTTCAGAAAAACAAGTTGCGGCCTTAACAGCCAAATATGCTGCAGACAGTGTGTACCCTCCTCCTGAACAGGAGTTGGGCGGTGACTCTCCTCGACAGTGCAGCAGAAGTCACAAAAGTACACCGGAATCTCCACCAATTTCTGGTAGCAAAAGCAAGTGAAACATTTGCATATTACAGTTGAGAACGCGGACACCCGTGAGGCCCCACTAGCTAGACCATATCACTTTGATTTTCAAATTGAAGGTGACGTTCAACACACCATTAAAGCAATCTTGTGGAACAATTTAACTATGTCTTATGACATTCTCTTGACAGAGGTCAAATGGCCCTTGCCTTTTGTTCTTGCATGCCCCCAGGGTGAGGATGTCATTCTCCCTTCTTTCTCGCATCTTGTCCCTGACTAAGTCAAACAAGCTTATGTCTATAAATGGGCCCTCGCATTGGCCCCTGCACTTTATCGAAACCATACTGGTTGGGATAAGGATTCACCAACCATGTTATTCCTATACGGTCCACACCTCAGGTACAACCACAGTATCCTATTAAAACAGATGCTAAAACACCAGTCAAAGAAATTGTTTCCCAAATGGAGTAACAAGGAGTAATTGAAACCTCTATTTTTCAAATGAATGATCCTCTTTTTCCTGTTCTGAAACCAGATCATTATTATCCTATTGTCTTTGATTAAAGACCATACACGCACAATTGGTGTGCAAAATATGCACAGTACAGTACTTATTAATAATGTTGGGGCCGATTCACAGAACTAATCTGAGACAAAATCCTAAACTTACTACTTTTGGTATTCACAGAAGGCACTTACGATTTATGGTATTCACAGAAATAACTTACGACTACTAACTTTACGTCTGCAGTCGGGCCGGAATTTCCGCACCCAGAGGGGAAGTTCCGCACCCAGAGCAGAATCTCCGCCTCCGGGCCGGAATCTCCACCTCCGGGCCGGAATCTCCGCTATCGGGCCGGAATACCCGCATTTGGGTCTGATGATCATTTCAAGTGCCTACCATCCCCCACCATGCTCAAGTTGAATGTGTGATCACTCATGATAATTAGTGCTACACACTTCTGCAACAGTAGGGCCCACACTGCTTGTGCTCATCCTTTGTGCCTGAAATTGAGTGCAATCACATGTGGCAGCAGAAAGGTAAAGTTGCAAACACACTTATCATTGTAGGTCCAATGATATCCTCCCAGATTCCAAGACCCACAGTGACTTCTGCTACAAGTTTGGCTGTGACATCTGGTCAGGGACCACACACTGGGCAGATGCGGGGGCTAGCAAAATTCCAATGGACAAATCATATTGAAATAGGTGTGGATGAGGGTCGCACTGATGCCAGTTGTGTACTTTTGTGATGGATGTATGGGCTGCTGCGGTGAATCTTCAGGAAGTTACATTATAAAATCTCTTGGCTGAAAGGCACAACACAAATCCAGTGTAGGCGGCAACCATCAAATCTTCGCAACTCACCCACAATGTGGGATCTGAATCAAATGTTGCATTCTGCATGCCTCCTCTTCTACTGTATCCACCTACATAAGTGAGTGTATAATATATGAGGTTAGGATGTCTGCTGTACAAGACATCATCCGTTGTCAGCTTAGTTCTACCATGATGTAGGAAATGGATTATGGGAACAGAGGACACTCAAAGGATGGACATTACAAATGTGGGATCTCTCAATCCAAAATTAGCTTTGTGACTTCATGGGTAGGGAAGCACAAATGACACACAAAATGTACCAGACTATTGCACATCTCACATATGAACTCTGCAATGCAATGTTTGAACTGATGTGCAAATGTGAAACTGGTCAGCCTGTGGATGAACACTCCTTTCAACTTGTCAACAGACAACATCACACTCATGAGACATGTTAGTCTTAACGGTGAAGGTGTAATCAATGTAATGCGGTGGCGTCCTGATTATTTCTCCCCTTCCTTCAAATATCAGTAACCTTCTCATACATAGTTGTCTGTTGATGTGTCATCTCATTGATGTCAGTGCTATGTGGAGGTAACAGCTGGCAATTGCTGCATGTGAGCAGGGGCCCACATGTAAAGTCCATGACGTAAACATGCTTCACATTGTCCAGGAATATCCTATCAATGGTCATTGAGAATGACATATACATGTTAGCTCATAGCTACCATCTAAAATATGGACACCCTCCCCTGGACAGTCCATCGGCCAAGACTAAAAACGAAGACAGAGTTCCAAACACCTGAGCAGAACAGAGGCGTCCACAGTGGAAGAAGTGGAACGGGGTAAGGTAGCAAAAGACAGTCAGCGAGGCAGTCCACTGACAGTGAACGGCAAATCAATCCAAAAACGTGGAAGTGCAGAAAAATGCTATACCGTCCAAGAGGACATCATTGGAATCGTCAAAAAACGTAGACGCCATCCAGTCCAACAGGTCAAAGCTGCAGGAATGTTCCTCAGAGGATGGAGCATCCAAAAGCAATGCGGGACAGCTTGCGTGATATTCAATATAACTTCGTTGTAGGAGATTCTGAGCAGCCGCCCAGGTATCCCATTGCGCCAAAATCCCCAGTGCAGCCGCACGCATCATAAAGCCAGCAACGGAACAGTCCCGTTCATGGGCCTCTAAGGGACCCACCAACTGAACAAAATCCGGAACAGACAATGACAAATTGGAGAGGCAATAATCCATGGTCCATGTGAAAGGACAGCGGATGCAAGACATCACAGGTTGCACGCAAGTGAAATACGCAAAGCGAAAAGAAAGGGTGTAGGACACACTGATAGTCGCCAAGGGCAGAACATCGAAGCCAACCAGAAGTCGCTCACGGAGCAGCTGGAGGCGTTCGGGATCGAGAAGGGCCCAGTGGTGAGCAGCCATTGCGCAGAAAACAGACCAACAGCAAGACACCAGCCGCCAAAGCGAGGATTAATGGGAAACCACCAAAGACGCTAGAAAAAATAGAATGTATGAACGCCGGTATCACACCGAAAATAGTTTGGAAGGTGGACACCAAGCGGACCCTACAATCTTAAAAAAATGCACTAGACCCTCAGTGTTGGATGCGTTAAAAATACGATGAATTAACTCCCCGAAATGTTGGGGGAGGTTGGTGTTCAAAGGGCCTGTATTTCACTGTGGGTACTCGCCACCTGGAGAACGAATGTCTCCCGGGCGGACGTGAGCGTAACCTCCTCGTTCAATAAAAGGGCCTTTATTCTGCTCAACTTATTGAAATCTGCTTCCATGGTAGGAATGGAAGGCCAAATAGAGTTATCAACGATGTCATGAGGGGGAGGAAAAAGCACATTCTTGCAGCAGACAACTCTGTGTGAGACCGTAACAATATACGGAATGCCAGCCTGTAGGCCACAACAGTCTTCGTTATTTAAAAGCAAATAGCTACCGTTAGTAAGCAAAGTAAAAGTAGGAGAAATAGCAGGAGCAGGAATACCCTTTAGCACACATGCAAGATTCGGAACTGAAACGCTACAAGCCCCGTGCAATTTAATATGTTTACAAATAAGCGAATGACCCACAGTTGAATCACAAGACTCCCCGTGAGAAACACTTCCTTGCCGTCTCTAAGGCATTTATACATGAAAGGCAAGGACCAGAGTTCATGCAGGAAAGCACTACCCAAAGGCTGAAAACGGCCCACAGGATAATGTTTCATGCACGAGCTAAATTCAAACAAGGAAAAAGGTAAAGCGATAACCCCATGAACTAGCCACACAGCAGAATCTAGTTCCGCCACAGAGAATGGTAAAGGATCCACTTTCTCGATATGTAACAAAGTGTAAGATGCATCTTTCATGGACATGAACTGCTGTTTGTCAGTCAAATTAAAAGGCAGAAAAAGGGCAGTGGTATTCAAAAATTCGAAGGAACTTTACCTAACTTAAGGGTTTGCAAAGTCCACGCAAACTGCATCACTGAACGCAATTGATTCTGACCATGATACAAAATAGAAACATCATCTTGTACAATATCAACAACAGAGGACACAATATTCTCTAATGTGTAAATGCGGGAAGACAGGGTTTTATACTATTGTCAACAACAGCAAGCACCTTATCCAAATTTGCTTGGTCTATTTCCCGAAGACGGGAAGCAGCTTCCATATGTGACAGCTTCCAGAGTTCATTATACGCTTCATAAATGAATCTCTTCGGTCGGGGACCACGAGGTCCCAAGATAAAGTCGGACAAATCAATAGTGCCTGATAGGAGGGACAAATGTTTCTTAACAGAGTCTAAGGACGAATGTTGTAGCCATTGTTTACATAATTTACCAACTGAATACGTGGTGACAGTACGAGTTTCAGCAAATCTTGGATCAGGCTTGTCCTGTATGTAGCCAGGAACTGTGCCATGAAAACGCAGTTGGCATGCATTCGATGATATGGGCCATGCCAACCAGGGTGACTGTATCAGTGCAGAAACATTAAAGGAGTTGTTTTGAAACTGAGCCTGCAACGTCATAAGGGACATATTAAAACGCAAGCTATCATTTGGAGAACTCGACAAGGATGGGATGGCTGGCGCATTTAGTTGTTTAATGGTAGCCAACCCCCAACACGTGGTTTGATGAATGGAAGCATTCAGAAACACAATTTGGGCTGGGATAAGGCAAGCGCGGTGCAAGGCCTCGGTGCCTTGCACCTGCCATGGCTTTGAACCCCAGATTGATTTTAAATCCACTGTGTCTTTCCAATACTCATAACCACCCATCGCCAAGGCGCTCAAAAAGGAACCCGAATACAGTAATTTGGTGTGGGTCAACATTATTTTTTGTGTCAATGGGGTTTTCAATTTAAAATAATAGGACCCAGGGTTCGATCGATTAAAATCTGTGAAATAGGTGAATTTATTTCGAAGAGTCTGGGAGCTACCTGGTATGGGGTTTGGGCAATGTTCCCATTGGGTGTAAGTAACAGGGCTGCGTAGTGCACTCGGTTTGTGGAGAAAATGGTTGCCCCAATGCTGGTAGCAATACAAATCGGCATAATTCACAGAATTCATATACAAATCCTCAGCATTAAAGGAAGCATAATATTTTAAATCAGCAAACAATGCTTCAACGGCATGCACATCCCAATCGTCAGAATGAATATTACTTTTTACTACATCACCCATCGAAACTCGAAGGACATTTGGTAGATTAATAATTTCTGTCGGGCCATGTATTTGAAAGTTTACCGCATCCCATACGATGCCATCAGCAACTGGAAACGCTGAAATGTTCACAAATGTGTGGTCACGCTTCATGATGTGTGAAGAGGAATGTGGAGCCAAAGTTCCAGCAACACTGTTCACAGCAGAGCGTTCAGGTAAATAGTGACCATTGATGAGTAGAAAAACACTGTGACAAAGCCAATGGACATGAACAAAAAAATCAAGAAAAGCACCATCCAGATATATGTCCAAGGTGGAATCAAAAAATTGTCTCTAAACCAGGATACAAAAAGACTAAACTTGGACGGGACCGTTGATGAGGTGGAATCCGAGTCAAAGGAATAACGTGTCGGGCTCAGTGGCGTTGTTGGTTGGTGTGCCACCGACTCCGTGGCGGGATAGGTATATTCGTCCTCGTCGATGCAGGGGGAGACAGGGGGTTCAAATATGTTTTCAGGCAAATCAACCATCTCCATGGTAACATCAGTGACCGTTCGGGCAGGTGTGCCTCGAACACATGTCCGATAAATGGCAGGACAAGAGACCGCTGGTGTGACACTATTCAGGATCGGCCAGATGTTGTAGCTTGACATTTTCCACTGAGATGTATCTGTTCTCCTTGCGACCAGGAAGCGGTGGTAAGATGACTGTACGTGTTCCCTTCAAGCCCAGGACTGGAACCGGTGCACGAAAAGAGGGGCCGAATTCTTTTTGTTCTCCACCTTCTCTCGAACCAGGTCGCCAATCTTCGGAAGTCAGCCGGCAACCGGAATCTGCAGAGCAGGGTCTGTGGCTGAAGGCAAATGTGCAATTGCAAGTTTGTCTCGGGCTTCTTGTAAGTCCTGTAACATAGTAGAATGGTTATCTACATCAAACTTGGCGGATTGCGCCGCCATGTCTAGACCATCAAGGTCAGGCACAAACATTCGTATGCCAAAGAGCATTTCGTAAGGGGTCCGCCCACCCAGAGATCTTCTAGGGAGATTATTAAGTGCACGATGAACGGTATACAAGTGGGCCAGCCAGTTCCTGCCAGTACCTATAACTCTAGCTGTCAAGGATTGCTTTAAGTCACGGTTCATTCGTTCAACGATAGAGTTGCCCTCAGGCCTATACGGAGACGAAAATTTCACCCGCACCCCCAAGGAGCCCATTGCGTCCTTGTAAGCCTTAGAGGCAAACGCCGGACCTTGGTCAGAATGGAAGGTGCCGCATGCAAAAATTCCCACAAAGACACGCAAATCCCTGATGACATTTCGAGCGTCAGCACTCCGTTGTGGCCAGACCCAGATGAACCGTGTGCACGAGTCCACTGCCACTAAGATATATTTATAGGCAGTGTCCGATGAAAATGGACCGCAGTGATCCAAGTAAACACACCCAAAGGGTCTGTTTGAAATTCCGAGCGAGGTCTGAGGTGGTCGTGTGACCGTGGAAGGCTTGATCTGTTGACAAACGTCACAGGAAAGCACATAAGTACGGGTATCTTTATATAAACCACGCCACCAGTAACGCTGCTGCAAAATGGAAATTGTCGCAGACACACCAGCATGAGCCGAAGCCATGCCTTCGTGTGCTGCCGCTATCAAGGAAAGTCTGCGGTCCGCGTTGGGGATCAGCCGATCACCAACGTCAGGTATTGTTACATAAGGAGCCTGATCGGGACCTAACTGGTAAGAATATTTGGAAGGGAAACCTCTAGGGTAATTCGTTCCTTCTTTTGTTGCAGCAATAGCTGCCAAGATATCAGTGTCTATTTTAGACATGGATCTAGTAACTGCTGCTACTGAACACGTGACTACTGCTGATCTGGCAGCTTCATCTGCCAGACTGTTACCAACAGCGTGTGCGCCCACCCGCTGATGGCCTAGGGTGTGAACCACCTGTGTGAGCGGCAGACGCCGTTGTAATTCTGCCACTCGAACCCAAAGCATTTTATGCTTGATTGTGTTGCCTTTAGCGTCTCTATAGTCGTTTTTCGACCAAAAGAACAGATTGTCATTGTATGATTGAACACAGTAGTAAGAATCGCACACGATTAAAGTGGTCACATCAGGATTGACGAACTCAAGCGCAAGCACCAATGCGCGCAACTCGGCCAATTGTGCGGTACTGTCCCCGAGTGTCTGTGTGTGCACCACAGTGGATTTGAACTTTCCGTTCACAAACGTACCTGCAACAATAGCACATGCGGCTGAATAAGCATGCTTGGACCCCGTGGCCGGTTGTGCCGAACCATCGGTGTAGATCACACAGTCGTAATCCTCAAGCGGCAATAAAGACAGAGGAGGAGGATGAACGAATTCATACTGTAAGAACTCCTGAGTCTGAAGAGAAGAATCGAATATGAATGTGACATCCGGAGACGTCAACGAGGTTGCCCATTGTATCCAACGGGGGTGCAACGCTTTAGAGTTCGGTACACTTGCTTTAGTCACTGCCTCTAGAGCAGGATATGGTGTTACCACCAGGATGCGTTTTCCCTGTGCCAGTGCGCGTTCCTTCAGAATCGCCATTTGCACTGCTGTCAGAACTTTCTCTACAGATGAAAACCGCATTTCTGCGGAGGTGTACAGATGTGACTTGTATGCGATGGGTACTGTATCACCTTCATTAACAGGTTAAGTACGTGAAACCCACTGCCCCTGGAATGATTCTAATCACCAGGTTTGTGTGGTTATCACGTGTCAAAAGATATTTGGACTCAAGAAGGTCTGTCTGCAAAGACTGCAGAATGGAGGTATGCTCTGGAAGCCAGCAAGACTTCGAAAAAGTAGGTTGTATCAAGGCATACAGTGGCTTGATACGCTGGGCGTATTCGGGAATGTATGTACGTCCGAAGTTCAGAAAGCCCAGCAATGACTGAAGTTTCTTCAGATTAGTAGGAGGGCACAGAAGTGCACATTTCTCCAGAAAATGGGGGCTAAGCCCTTACCTTCATTGTTGAGCTCATAGCCCAAGAACAAAACGGTAAATTCAGCAATATGAGATTTGGCAAAGTTAATTTTGTAACCTTGAACCGCAAATTCAAGAATAATGCGGTCGACTCGGGTTAGATGCGGAAACAATTCGTCGTCCGTCAGATAAATGTCATCTACGTACGAACAGGCGTCTGGATCAATGCCGTCTAACAAAGAGACAACACGAGCGGCGAATACGCCTGGACTATTTTTGTAGCCCATAGGAAGACGCCTGAATTTGAACATTTTACCACCGGATGTAAAAGCGCACCATTGGCCACTCTCCGGGGCTAAGTTGTGCGTGTAGAATCCATTTGAAAGGTCAAGGGTCGTTTTGTATTTTTTACGAACAAGACTGTCTACAAGCGCAGAACTATGGGTGTTTTGCACCGCAAAGGTCCGACAATGAGAGTTCAAATGCCGGTAATCCAAAACTAAGCGGTACGATCCATCGGGTTTAGAAACCGCGAAAAGGGGATTGTTCATAGGTGATACACAGGGTTCAATTACTCCCTGATATTCCAACTGAGTCAGAATTTCGGAAACGGGGCCTTTGGCTTCACGTTTTATGGGATATTGGGGTTGTGGCTGCGGTAGTGACCGCAAAGGTATTTCATGGGGGGAGAATCTTCGTCCCAACCCACGTGATTGCGGAATAACGCTGGAGCCAGGGACACAGCCCACTCTGCTGCAAGAGCCTCCGCTTTGTCCTTTGGGACATGTCGAGAAAAGCTCGGAAGGATTACCTCCTCCCCTTTACGCGCAGCAAGAACGAATGGGGGTGGCCAATCCGCCTCTGCTAACAAAATGTCATATGAAGAGGTCAGATTTTCCCAAAAATCCCTTTAATTACACGCTGTATATCACCTTCAACTTGGATGACAATATTAAATAGTCTGTCAGGGGGTGCCACTCTGGTGTCTGCTGTTTCAACAGTAATGAATGTTTCAGTTGCTGTCGCCTCCATATGAGGACGTAGCGCCTCCCGCACTATGGTAACTTCCGCGGCGCTGTCTAGGAGGGTTACTGCCCACGTCCAATTCAGGAGCCTCGTTCTCACCGTCTGTGGCATATTTCGCTGTTACAGCGGCAACTTTCTTCTTCTGAAATTGTGGTCGAAAACGTTGAGCGTCTTCCGCTTTTCCTCTGACTTGTTGTCGAGGTTGGTCTCGTCCCTGGGGAGCCTCTCGGTCCCTTCCTCTATCCTGGCGGTCTCCTCCACCGGCCTGTGACGATGTCTGTGCCTGTGAAGAACGAGGAGAACGCGCATCAGGGATCTGAAACCTATCCGGTGACTTAATTCTCGCTCTATCGCGTAAATCATAAGTACGCTCAGAAGAAACTGAAACCGGGGATGCGCCTCTCGACCCCGGCTTCTTTTGTTGCTTACCCTGTTTTTTCAGCCTCCAGCTCTTTTTAGTGAAGACTGGTTTCTCATCTTTCTCAGATTGAGATTTGGTTTGTTGCTGTTGTGTTTGCGATTGTGTTTGCTGTTTTGCAAAAGGCTTGTTACCCAGGCTATTTCTACCAATAGTTTTGTAAGCCTGGGTAATAATTTTCGGTAATTCGCGAGGCCTGTCCAATTCTGGGACCAGAGCCAAAGCGTTAGCTACTTGAAAGTTCACTGCATCGCCCTTGACATTCGCAAGGATCAGCTCAGCTACTACTTCAAACACTCCCACCAGTCTCATCCCTAATTCCACAGCCGCTTCAGGGCCATGTTCATCCTGTACTTTTTAATTACAGAGGGGAGAACCGTCATGGAAGGAGTACCAAAACATTTAGAATATACTGCTGCGAATACCTTACCCCAGTTGTCACATGCTGTCAACTCGGGAATTAAGTCTTTTGGCAAACTAATCGTTAAGATACGATGTTTATCCACTGGGGTTGTATGTGGAAAAACTGCCTCCAACTGATCAAATTTTTCTGCAAGCCAATAAGGAAAATCATCCTTATTTTGTGGACGTTTGCCCATCACCGAATTCACCATGACAGGACTTATGGTCACTCCGCCTGCAGCAGCTGGTTGGCCGGCAACTCCAGGAGCGGCTCCATGGATGCTGCCTGTAACATATCGCACTAAAGCTCGATGCACCTGCACCAAGGCCGCATACATAGTGCGCAGTTCCGCGACTGGTATAGTCATATAACGCGGATGTGGGGTGTACCCGGCCAAAACAGGCCAAGTGGCCCCTCAATAGATAAGGGGCCTAAACGAACCGTGGTAGTCGGTTGTGGGAGGGCGCCATTAAACCAAACACGGTGTTGCCAAGCCGTGAGCGGTACTTCAAGAGTAGTATACGGTCGATAGACAGCGGGAACATTAGTGGGTTCATATTCATGGAACAGATTATCGTTCGCGTCCACCGCTGGAAAAGTGATCCAAGAGTAGAACACCTCAAAGTGGAAAGCCGGATCGGCTTGAACCACAAAGACTAGTTCAACTCCCGCGTCTGGCACTCCATACACCCGTAAGTGATCCCGGAGTGCTGTGCGGCTATGCGCCGCTATGTCTATACCCGCCATTACTAACGGGTTTATTCAACAATCTTACACGAGGCAGCACAAAAAGGGTTATGTTTAAGAAACCTTTTTTAATAACATCAAGCTTGAAAGAACCTACAAAGTCTGCAATATAGGAGGTATCGCCGTCACACACGCTTCCGGAAGCGTACGTGAGGGTATTGTGGACAAGCACAAGTACTACTCAAGCGTCCCGCAGATAAGCCGCCCCACTCGTTGGTCGCGCCATGTCATAAGGTTTCTGCACATACAGAGCTATGCACAGGATAATAGGACCTCGGAATATAGTGGTGAGCCAACCATAGACCTTAGCACCCAAAACCCCAACCCAACTAGCCTTAGCGTCCCATTAGCACCAATGTACCAATGATTAGACAACCCAGAACACGGTATCTCTCTCTCAGGACTCGCAGAGGCAAGAACACTCTTTCGTCACTCACTCGTACCTGTCCACAACATGCGTAAGAAGAGACACTGTATAGGTTAAAATGTTTATTTCAACTTACGTGCTCTAAGATACAGTACACGTGTCAGTACTACTAGCATAATACATATGAATAATATAATCAGCATAGTTACAACTCCATAGAATACGAACGGGGAAAGCATCTCATAAAGCAGTGGATATATGTCTAACTAACATTACCACCCTCCCCGTGCTGGAAGCTAGTTTATTATACAAATAGAAGACCTTTGGGCTTTGACTAGCGAACCCCCATACCTCAGTCTCTAGATGCAAAACTACATCAGCAGACAATCACAGCTCTTCTCTCTGGAAAGATCGCCTCCAAGTGCTCTAGAGCGGGCGAACCGCATTATTAAAAGCACACTAATTTCTCCATGGCAGCTGTACATGGTGTTATGTCTAGGTGCGAGGGACGGGCCAAATCAGTAAGAACCAGGGACGTGTTATTCGACCTTGTAACTGTTGTTCAGACTGAGCCCAAAGGGAACAGGAGAAAAGGTGAGAAACAGAAAATGCAGACAGTTGTAAAATAACTTGGCAGGAGCAGAGGGCGACAGAACAACGGCTAAGAGTAACGTGCGCAAAAGTCATCATGGCAGCCAGGCCCGTGCCAACGTATCCAGGCAGGCCAGGAGGCCACAAACCACAAGACAAGCTTCACTCTCCTGATGGCATTTGAGGTACCAATCGAATTAGGGGGGGGGTTAGTTTGCTTTTTGGCTACCCCTGTGTCCACAATACGTCTTCGACAACAGCTAAAGGCTGTCTATAGGCGAGACCTGGAAAGGCCTGGCTAGGGAAAGGTTTAAAGTTAGTGGCCCCTAAGTCCAGGGGCATGAGGGGCCCACAGCACCTCAACTACATCTCTCTTTTACTACCAGATGATGGTTCCGGGAGTTCTCTTTCCTCCTTGCAGAACGGTGCCAGTGGGGGTCTCGCTTTACCACTGTAAACTGTCACTTCAAGCAATCTTTTGTGGTGCTGATTACACCGAAATGTATTTTTTATTGCAACTACAACGTGGCAGTATCTATGAATCAAATCAGCTGTGAAAGATGAAATACTGAGAGCCAAGCGCCTGGTTTATCTGGTATAAATCCACTAAAAAACAACTAGAGGGAAATTTCACAAAATGTTAGGGTAGTTTCTAAGCAAGTCAGTAGGAGTGGAACAACTGAAGCTCCACACGGTGGGGCACTAGCCGCTAGACTGGCCCCGCAAACACAAAGTGTCCCCCCACTGATTTAAAGGCAGAAAAGTCACGTCCCAACACCGGGATCTCATCGTTATCGGTGGCACCAGCAGGGACGGGGGATACTTTATAGTAACTTTAGCACAGTACGCACATCTCTTCCAGGCACTCGCTCCTGGCATGTATCAACCTCTACTTTTCCCATAAAATGTCTGTTTTTATGTGAATTATTTTATATAGCGCCTGCCTTGCTATGTGGCAGTTTCAAGAGGTGTGACTATGCACAAATCGAACAATCCCCTCTTCGTCCCAACCGTCTAACAGTGGGGGTTCAGCTTTTAGAGGTCAGCCCCGGGTCGGAGAGGCAGCGTTCAGCCGGACAGGGGGCTTTGGCACCAAACCCTTTGCCCTCGGCTGCAGGAAGGGCACGCTCTGGACAGAGCAGGGCACCTGGGCACCACCGTTATTCTGGTCAAGGAGATGTTGTCAGCCCTCTCTGTACCAAAGATGAGGCAGGTGTCCTCCTCTTGGGCACACATCGGTTTGTGGCATCGTTGGCAGGGAGCCTGGCTGGCACTGGTTGTGATACAGTCCTAGAGCAGGGGTGCTGGTGGCATCGCAGAGCAGCACACAGCTTTGGGGTTCAGAGGAGGGAGAGCGGGCAGCCTCTCTCTGCACATGGCTGGGACACGGGCACACTGAGGGCAGTTGCAGCCTCAAACGCGTCACTCAGGACACATTCCCCCTGAACCAGGACTGCATGATGCCTGCGGTGCCACTGGGGCGAGAAATGACTTTCTTTTTTATGTAGGATTAATATGTCATCACACTTTGTGCTACTGCCTTGAAGGTGCCTTGGTGGGCGTGAGTGTTTGTCAGGCGCTGAAGGTATGTGTGTCAGGATGGTATGACTGTCACAAGGGGCTGGTGTGGACACAGACATCACCGAGGGAAGTGAAATGTTACATGTTGTGTGTCGATGGAGGAGGGCTTCAGGGGGCAGACATGACAGCTCTTACCTAAGTGCAAGGGGGCTCTCTGAGGGACAGCAGATAGGGGGTGGAAGGACCAGCAAGGTAATAAGAAACACATAGGTGACGGGGCCTGTTAAATGGCGGGGCAGTCCTCTCTGACCCCAAAATCATGGAGGTTCGTGCAGTCAGGCTGGGCAGGTGGGGGAGGGTGGGGAGCACGTCTACAGAAGTGCACTGCAGCGTGTGTCATGTAGAAATGCAGCAAGCCCAAAAGCACGACGTGTGCTTTACACGTTGTGCTTTTTAACTTGATGCTGTCTTTTCTTAGAGCGCGGCTGATTGTGAGCCATTGTGAAAATATTTATGTTAATTGCAGCGCATGACGGTGCTGCAATTAACAAATATTTTCACAAAGGCCCACAAACAACCTGCAGCCGCTTCCCATTAAGAAACAATTATAGCAAGAGCCACTTGCTATGGAACGCGTCCCCAAAACCAGGAAATTACCATTTTTCGCGCAGCTCGCCTTTTAAAAGCGGCGGTGCGAACACTCTCCCGGGATGTGTGCGCGCTTCACTAGGAACACTGCGCGCTCGGAGTCACTAAGGTGCGCGCACGAGCGCGCATTAGAGGGAACACTGATCATAAGTGTCACATGTGCCTGTTTGTAAATTAGTAATGCAGATGATTGAGAATGGTGTCACTTCCCTCTTCAGCTGCTGGATCGGGGACTGCTTCATCAACAAAACCTATGAGGAGCATGGTTCAGAAGTTGTCATCAGGGGGGATCACAAAGGGACACAAAGCTGTGGCTGGAGCTGGTGAGTTTGCTTGTGCAATGTACATCTCCGTTTCACCCCTCAGTGCTTTGGTGTGAGCTGTCACTCGAAGGGGTACCCAAACCAGGTCACATGTGCGTCATCTGTTGATGCAAATTACAGTAGAGCCAACCCTTGTGTTGCACCAGACCTTATACTAGGTCAATTACTTATCCTGTTGCAACCTCTGTGTTCTAGGTGATGATGACGATGAGGAGGATGGACCTTCCGCCAGTGTTGGGTGACGGGCAATCAAAGGGGAAAATCCACTGCTCCTCCAGGCAGTATTGCCGGCTGCAAGTACTGCGCAAGAGGAGGAGGAGGAAGTACCTGAGGAGGATGAAGGATTGGACGATGATGGTGACTATCTGTTCATCCTCTCAGAGGATGAAGAGTCTGATGTCTAGGACAGAATTATTCCCACATCGCCCACATTTTGCAAGGCCTCACACCTTCCGCCCAGCAAAGTGCCTCAGCCTCCTCCAAAACAAAAGATTGCCTGTCCCCAGCATAGAGCTAAGCAGCCACAGCTCACACACACCCCAACACAGACATCACTCCCTCACAGCCCTCACATCTGGGACAGACGTGGTGGTTCCCCTACACACTCCTCCCCATACAGTGTATCCCAGGCATTCTCTTCACCATCTGAGGGAAGTACCAACCATGTTGTGGTGCAGGTATCCCCTGGGCACCATTCTCCTGTCCACAGGCTTCCACATGCCACCCTCCCCCCTGATGTTGAACCTGGCGGTCTCATCCATGGCCGACCCCTGCTGAGAGGGCCTGCACAAGGCTATGGTGCCCAGTGGGAGCAGGACTTCTTCCAACAGCAGGCAGATGTGAGGCAGGATATTCGTGCCATAGGGGCCACCCTGTCAGACATGTCTGAGGCCCTGCGTCAATTCCCTCAGGTGGTGGACAGACAGACCCATGTTTTGGATAGGATGGATAGATCTTGGCAAGTCATGTGCAAGAATATCAGAGACATCATATCTATCCAAAGTGAAGAGAGTTTAAGACACCATGCCTTAGCCATGAAGATGATGGAGGGCATGATGAAAGTGATCCAAGGTCTCCCTTCATTGTCAACGCAGGGAGGGGAGCCATCACATCTGCCTGCAGCACATCACACCCATACACCTGTACCACAAACTGCACAGGACCACAGCAAGGGTACACACCCACCACTGCCCCCTATCCAGGCACTCCACCCACCTGCACATCCACCACCACCCCCTGAACAGGTACTCCCCCCACCTGCACAACCACCACCACCCCCTGAACAGGCACTACCACCACCTGCACAACAAGCCCCTGTCCACGCACAAACACCAACTGTACAGACACCATCCGCCACTGCACATGAACTTCACCCTGTACAGGTAGATGCACCACACCAACCTGTACCTTGGCTACAACCCAGACATAATACCTCACAGCGATCCTCACCTACGAAATTGCGAAGCCGCAAGCACAATCCCCATTGATCACATCCCAGGAATTTTTTGACCAGTGTGAAAATGTGTAAATAAAAAGAAATTCTCTTCACAAGTCACAACTCTGTTGCGTATCATGTCATGATAGGCTAATGTGCACCAATTTTGGTGGCCTAGAGATGTGAGGATGTATGTGTGTGTGTGACACATGTACAAGTGTAACCCCTTCATTGCAGCAAGCCCTCATGTGCAGAGCAGATGACTTCCAAAATACATGTCCATATTTTGTACAAGACATTCACAATGAAGTTAAACAAGATAGAGAAAGTATGATTCAAAATAAGATTTTATGTAAAAAAAGTGTGGGGTTAGAAAACAACAACAGTCCGTTTGGAAGGGAGAAAGGAAAACAAATGATGTTCTTACTGCAGAAGGAGAAGGGAACTTGGATTGGGGTGGGGCAACATAAATATAACACGTCAGGGAGTATCAGGGAAACCAGTCTATTTACAAGGGGAAAAGTAAATAATTATCCACAAAGAAAAATCTATCCAACAGGTCAATTGTCCTTCTGGTCATCCTCTAGTACCACAATGTCCAGATCCTCTGAGTCTGATTCGGGCTCCTGGCTGGCCGGTGCAAGAACAGGCACCACACGGGGTCGGGACACACGAGGAGTATGGGGGGAAACAGTGTGGGGCAACGGACAGGGGGAGACATTGACGGTGGTGTGGGAAGGAGGTTGGGATACGAAAGACGACATGGCTGCAGTCAGGGAATTTACACTGGCAGTGAGGGTGGCCAGAGCTTGGGCAATTTCCTCTCGCATCATGCGCACCTCTAGACACATCTGCAGCATGATGTGAGAGGACATGTCTGGCTGACCCTCACATGCCCACATCAAGTCCTCTGGTACAGCCACCGAAGGAACAACACAGGGAGGGGTTTGGGTTGAACATGAGGGATGTGGTGCCTCAGGTTCGGAGCCAATGTTGATGTCGACCTGGCAGCTACGATGAGGGGGACTGGTTGCAGGGGATGCAGCTGGAGGCCCGACGGAATGGGGGCCTCTAGAGTTAGGGAGGGGCTGATGGCAGGCCCAGGCTGTGTAGTGGCCTGCCCCGGGGACACCTCGGCAAAACTAACAGGTGAATGGTCCGGGGGAGAGTAGCTTTCCACCCCCCCCGGCCAGAGGTGTCCAGTTCTCCCCCCACCACTTCAATGTCCTCAGACTCCACCCGGTCCATAGCACCAGAGTTGGCTTCCTGGTCAGTCGGGTGGGCGCAATCCCCCTACCTCCTGATGTTGAGGGTCCCGCCTCATCCTCTTCTTCCTCACTGGTGGTCATAGCCGCCGGCGCACCAAAGATGTCCTGCTCCAAACCGGGTCCTGCATTTGTTCCTTTTGGCCAGCTGAGCCCACTGAAATGTAAGACAAATCATTATGTAGTGGTTGTACACGTCAGGACAAGACACATATCAAGATGAGCCAAGGTCAGACTTTGTTCTCTTCTGATCACACTATACAGTTGTCAGTGTTGATGAGCTTAAATTAGGTGTATGTTCACTGTCATCTCCTGATTTGAGTCTGACATGGACATCTCACAAGATTTTTGGTGGCTTGCACATCTGTATTGGCCAACCCTCAACTTTGGCATTCTTGTGACCTGTGTGTCCTGTCACTGCTACATGGGCAGGTTCCAAACCGAGTCTACAAAAGGAGATCAGAGGGAGTCCAGATGGTATTGAAAAGGGCCTGTGATATGGAGTCTCTGCACTTTTACGTCTGGAAAATTGTTGTCTGCTGTGTAGCATTGTACGGGACAACACAAATGCCAATTGGGGGTCACACATATATATAGGGTCTGGGCAATTAGGCTTGCTAAGTTGTGAGTCTAACCTTTTGATATTCCCTCACAAAAGCTGACAATCCAGTGCCACATATTGGCTTCGGAGACTGATCAGGTATTGCTGTGCACTGGTGAACAGTAGTGTCTCGTTGTTACAGCTACCTGTACATGAAAAATGGCATACAAGCCACTGGGGTAAGACGTGTGTCTGTGGACACACTTGGCAAAATTGGAAACACTTAAGAGTGAGGCAAGGATCTCAAAGTCTGTCTTGACTCCATGGCACATGATGATTTGTCTCAATCAGAACCCAAACTCACCGAAAGCAATGCAAGTCACAGCATCCAATACCCATTGGCCTCTCATACACACACTGGACAGTGTCTGTACCATTCCTCATCCAATGCACACATCAGTTATGATTCCCTTGTTTCACTGTTAGTGGTGCTGGCAGGGCAAATTTCTGTACAAATGCAACTATGTGGCTCAATTCCCCAGTTGTCATGATGAAACTACAACTCCCAGAATGCACTCTGCCCTGTACAGTCAATGCGCTACAGTGAGCCTTTTGCTTCATGATGACTGCTGCATAGACACAGAATAGGTGAATGGAGACATGGGACACACGATGGTACAGCTCTGTCTTCACTCACATCACACTTACCAGGTCTCTGCTGCTCATGCTCCTCCAGCTGAGCATGGAGGGTCGGATGAGCTGCACGCAGGACCCTCCTGTACAGTGGTGAGAGGCGAGGACGATGCACATGGTGCTGGGAAGACTGGCCCAGTAGCTCCTCAGCCTTGTACAGGGCCCAGCGTTTTAGGTCCTCCCAGCGCTTGAGGCATGCCCTCGCGTTCCTGGTGTGAACGCCCACTGTACTGCAGCGCTCACCAATGTTGGCCCATAGTCTGGCCCACGCTGCATTACTCAGCTGGTCCTCTTGCCCCCCATATAGCTGAGGATATCTGAGTATCACCCCCTCAGCTAAGATGTCTAATTCCCTTCCACTGAAAGGGGGTGCTTTCTCTTCATAACCCTCAGCCATTTTGGGGAAATAAGGTCGAAAAGAGCAGCAGGATGGCAGAGGATCTGATCTGTGAGAGAGGATGACTCAGAATGAACACAAAATGGCTGCCAACAACTTCCTGTGATGTATTTCCTGTCTCCCACCTCCTGTATGTCATTTCCTGTGTGAAATAATGGGTTCCGGTTCAATTTCGGAGATTCCGGCCCGGAGGTAGAGATTCCGGCCCGGAGGTGGAGATTCCGGCCCGGAGGCGGAGATTCCGACCCGGAGGTGGAAATTTTGCTCCGGGTGCGGAACTTCCGCTCAGGGTGTGGAAATTCCGGCCCGAGTGCGGACGTAAAGTTAGTGGTCGTAAGTGATTCCTGTGAATACCATAAATCGTAAGTGCCTTCTGTGAATACCAAAAGTAGTAAGTTTAGGATTTTGTCTCAGATTAGTTCTGTGAATTGGCCCCCTTGTCCGTAAAATATATAAAACCACTTTGAATATTTCCAATGGTTTTTATCAGTCACAATTTGGCTCCAGAGAGCTGTGAATGGTCTGCATTTAGCGCACTTGGTTTTCAAATGCACTACATACAATTCCCTATGGCCTATAAGAACAGCCCAGCAGTTTTTGCGGCACAAATTGTGTCGATTCCCCATGACATCGACCCTGATGCTCTGTACTGCGTAGATGACATCTACTTAGCGGGCGATGAATTGAACCCTCATTTAGCAAGAGTGGATTGCATAATATCACGGTTTACGGACCTTGGTTAAAATTTTAACTTAAAAAAATCTTGCATAGCTTTTCTCAGTGTCCTTTTCTTAGGGTATACACTTACACATGAGGGAAAGAGTCTTGCCCCTCATTTTCTGGAAAAGTTACTCAATTGCAGCCTCTCAGTTCACAAAAAAGAACTGCAGTCTCTTCTGGGATTTTTGAATTTTGGCAGGGCATAAATACCTGAATATGCACAAAGTATTAAACCTCTTTATGCCTTAATAAGTCCTGATTTTTCCACTTCCCTTTGGACGTTGGATCACATTGAAACACTCAGGGCCTGATTCCCAAAGATAAATGTACACTAATGAGACTGTAAAGATCTGAGGGCGTGATTCACAAAGGTAAATTTATACTTTTTTGTAAGTTTACATTTGTTTGGAATTCACAAAACTGCATTTTAATTGTACGTTTACGAGTGCGGAGACTCCACAGTCGGGGTGGAGAACTCCGGACACAAAACAATACAACATGCCTATCTCTTTATGTGTGGAGTTCACTGCCCCGAAAGCGGAATCTTCGCATTTGTAAACTTACTATTACTCTTATTTGTAAAACGCGCATACACTGGGTAGTTTCTTGGTGCTAGGATAATAGAAACATTACGCACAACATACTGTTCAATTGTATGCTAGTCTAAAAAGCCATGTCTTTAAGAGTTTCCTGAAGTTAGTTTAACAGTTTTTTCCAGCTTGCTCTGCATTCATTAATGGGCAGGACCAGTGCTCAGTGCCTTTTTTAGATACGGCTGCATTTTATTAATCTCATATGATTTACAAATTGGTTCAAATCGCGCCATTGTTTGTATTTTAATTAAGTCTGCTTCCCTAAATAATCGTCGCACTTGCTTTTTTAGTGTAATTTTTAGACTGGCGTATGAAAAAGTGCAAGAACAGAAATCGCAGATGAGGTTTAAATCTTTAATTACTGAGGACAATGGCGGTATCCAACTGTGAACATGAGTTGCCCGTCATTATTGCTAATGTATATACGTCTTTAGGACAAATAATTCGACCAGGGGTTGTTCTGTTGATTGAAGACAGCTTGAATTACCAACTTTAGTGTATCTGCCTGCAACTTCATGTATTGATAATAATATTTATTAAAAAATGACTCACATTCCAAGTCTTGTTTTAAGGGATTAAATTCTAAGCGCATCAGTGCATGTGCTGTGCATTTTGGTAAGCTGAACATACGCCTACAAGTTGTGCACTGGAGTTTATCCAAGAGCTGAGAGAGCGTCAAGGACTGATTCCGAAAGCTGTTTTGTCTCGAGCTAACCGAATCAGAACGGCTGTCCGAATCGGTCATCTTAATCGCTCGTCCGGAAACCATGTCCATAGAGCTGTACGAATTGACTCTGAAAGACTCAGGCTGTCCAGATGCCTTTCAGAACTGATTTGGTCTGCTCGAACGGTTTACGGGTATCATAATCGGTCATTGGTAAAACTGTATGATTCGGTAGGAAACAAGGGTTCGAAATCGGATTCGACAATACCGAATTCCATCCAAAGCCCTTCCTAATGACATCGTAATCGGCCCCTAAGTAATGCTTCTTCTGATGGACTGTAGAACTCCGAGTTAAGCTTGCACTGAGCGAATGTCAGATTATTGGCTTTTTTCTTCATATTATTTTTATGAGTAATCAGTGTGCCAGTGGCTGACAGCCAAACATCCGAGTATTATATGTTATAGAGTATGCTATCTTGAGTTGACCTAAATACCAATACTGTGTTGTTTTGTTCTTTAATCTCCCAAATACCATCACCTTGGTTTTTCCTATGTTCACTTGCAGTATATAATCCAAATGTTATTTATGCATTTTATCCAAAGTGCATTGCATTCCGATTTTGGTGTGATCGAGAATGACCAGATCATCAGCGTACTGCATAAGCTGAACTGTGTGTGTGCCAAGCCTCGTTGGAAAGCAGTTATCTTTTGATAATGCAATTCCCATATCTACAATGCAAAGATTGAATAGGATTGGTGCCAGGACACATCCCTGTTTCAGATCTTGATTAATTTGTATTTGGTTGGTACTTTCTCGCCTGCTCCTAACTTAACGCAGGCCCAGTTATCTGAGTTCAAAGAAACTATTGCTTTGTGTAGGGTTTTTGAAATGCCATAGTTGTTCAGCTTGATCCATAATACATTTCAATCTACTCTATCAAAGGCTGTGTAGTAGCCCACAAAATAGGCAATGAGGTCTAGAAGGCAACTTTGAACAATGAGCCATATATTATTAGGTTATGATGTTATCCTGTGTGAAGGATTTTTGCCTACATCCAGTCCTCTAAAAAAGAGAATCAGGTATTTCTCTTTGGACCAATCTTCTAGTTCACTCAACGATATCTTGGCATAAACCTTTGTGTTCTCATCCAACAGTGCAATCAGGCGATAGTTAACTGGATCAGTATTGTCACCTTTCTTATATATGGGATGGAGAATAAAAGCTCTCCATGATTCCAGCACTAGTGCATTAGTGAACGATGAAGAGCAAAGTGAGGTTAAGCACTGAGCCCAAAACTCAGAGGGACAGATTAGCGAGAAATTGACTCAGTGCATTCCGCAAGCCATTTGGCTGCGCCGCACTGAGTCACTGTCAGAGCCCAGGAATGTGACATATTTACAATGATATGTCGTATTCCTGTGCTCTCCCCTACGCTGGCCCACAAACAGCTGCCATGCGCCGGCGCAGGCACCCTCGCACCATGGTGCAAGGATGCCTGCGTCATGGGGAGATTGTTTTCGTGCAGGAACAATCACTACAGGCATTTTCCTCTTTCAATGCGTGCTGTAGAATGCAGCATGCATTGAAAGAGGAAAATACGAGGAGAAATGAAAACATTTCTCTTCGTTGCGCCTCCCTACGCCTCCCCTGGGGAGGCGTAGCTTTCAAACGCATTTCCAGATTTACGATTCCTCGTAAATCTGGAAATGTGTCAGGTTCCATGGGTGTTGCGTGGGAACACCCACTGCAACACCCATGGAACGCCCCTTTCATGCAAAGTGCTGCATATAAAGGGGCCATATTTACAAGGACAGGAAAAGGAAATATGGAGCAGTGAAATACGCCACCAGTACGTCACAAAAAGTGACGTACTGGTGGCGCAGGAGGCTTGTAAATCTGCCCCAGAGTCTGTTTTAAAATATGAACCAGGAAGACCATTTGGCCCTGGTGTACCGCCTTCTCTAATTGGCTGCAGTGCCTTCTTATCTTTAGCTGTAGTAATGACTGGTGCAGCTGTAGAAGATTTACTTGAATTAACCTTATAAATTGAGCTTTGAATTGTCCATATATAGACCTTGCATGTAGATAATCCATTATGCTTCTGTGAATCCATTTGTGCTTCTGTGAATCCATTTCCTTGTTTATGTGGTTTATTTAAGGTGTTGATGTAGTCCCAGATTTTTGCCTTTTCATTTTGAGTGTGTAGATGCAACGATTGGGCTGCCATGTATTTTATTTTTTCTGCCCACAGCGTTGTCCAATATCATTTCTTTGCCTGTTTTAACTTTAATTCTGCTGACTTGTTCATTCTATCTCTGTTAACAATGCCTTACTGCTACTCTTAGGGGCCGATTCCGATTCGGGCCGGAAATCTCTCCGACCGAGCCGGACTCGGAGAGATTTCCGACCGATTCGGACTCTGGCAGCCCGACCGAACGAGTACGATGCGCACGTATGCCATCGGACTCGAGTCGGTCGGACTCCCATTGAAGTCAATGGGAGCCTGTCGTACAACGCGTACGCGGGCTCCCATTGACTCAATGGGTGCGAGGCGGACAAGGGCGCCCTACAGCGCTGTACGCCGCGAAGCGATTCGCGCTGTACACGCACAGGTAGGGGGACCCATGGGTCCCCCTGTGTGTGACTCACGCGGCTACGCGTACAGGGGGTCCGACACGGACCCCCAAAGTACGGCTCCGACTGCTCTTTCGAGCCGGAGTGCGCGGCTCGGTCGGACTGCTCACGGCGCGCATCGTACTTACCCGGCCGGGGAACGTCTCCATTGCGCGGTGCGAAGCCGAGTCCGAGCGAGTCGGTCGGTGCGGTTAGGACCCGGGAACGAGTCGGTTGGAGCGGTCGGGACACCTGGACGAGTCGGTCGGCGATTTCGCATCGTACTCGCTCGCCCGGACGCGCGTACGAATCGGTCGGGAAATAGGGCTCCGAATCGGATCCGGTTAAGCCGAATCCGATTCGGAGCCCTACCGACCGAGATCGGAATCGGCCCCTTAATGCTGTTTTACGTCTCCTTACTTCCGAGTTATACTAAGGGTTTATTGGATTGGATTGCCTTCTTGCTCTACGCCCTCCTTTATATTCTGTTTTTAGGTGCTTAAGTAAGGAGACTGTGATGTTGGACCATATTAATCAGAATTGATTTTCTTTCTTTCTTGTCTCCAATAGGTTACTCTTAGATACCACTTTTTGCCATTTAGCATGTTGTTTTCAAGAGAGATTATTCGCCTTCAGCCTTTATACTAATTAGACAAACTTGGTTCTGCTCGGATCACCAAGTATATTAATGTCCCCTGTACCTTGATATTCCACCAAAAAGTAAAAAATCAGTGGATATTGATCACTCTTGTTACGTTGTGTGATTACAAACTGTTCGCAAACTGATGATAATAGGTCTATAAAAAATATATCGTCAACAGTTGTTATCCCTCTAAATGAGCATGGCATTATTTGATTTTTATTTTTGTTTGAAATTTTAGAATGTATTGAGATTAGTTTCACAACTTCTAATAAGACATTAAGGGGCATATTCTCAAGGACTTATCGCCGAGTTAGCAGCACTTTATCGCAGCCAAAGTGGCGATAAAATCATCGCACCATTCACAAGCTGGTGTTAACAGCCCAGAACACCATTTTACCCGCGATAGCATCCGCAAAAAACATCGCCACAGATGACCCCCGCAACTATCGCTAAGGAGATGCAGAGTAGGCGTACCCGTGCAAAAAGCCGCGAAAACACCACTCCGCAACATTCTCAACGACCAGCCACATCGGCGATAAGACCACAAAACAGGCGATAAGGCCCGTTAGCAGCAGGAAACTAACACCTGCTCCGACCTGGTGCAAAGTCGGACCACAGCCTGCACCACAAAATGGAGCCCAGCCCAGAGCCATACCTGAAGGGCAACAGATGCCATGGAGCCAGTGATCATGCAGCTTGGAGCCCCAACAGGGCCACAACACCCACCGCCAGCACCCCCAGGACCCCCCCCCGGGTCTCCCTCCCACCTGCCAAAGACATGCCACATCAACTATACGGAACATGTACCAAATAATCCGCCAGATGTCGCACAATCACATTTGGTGGCATGCATGTGTCGTCACAAAATTGAGCATCACTCATCCACCTTCGATGTAACAAATGAAAATGTATTCAAAGAAACACAGAACAGAAATGAAGACACATGGCGGCTCCCCTCGGGACAATCCGTAGGTCACAGCCTGCAAGACAAAAATCACGATGAGAAGGTGTGTCTTGCACACATCAAAGGACTGAGAGAGAGCGAAGGAGAGAGAGAGAGAAAGAGAGGGAGCGAGAGAAAGACGGACAGAGAGGGGGAGCGAGAGAAAGACGGACAGAGAGGGGGAGCGAGAGAAAGACGGACAGAGAGGGGGAGCGAGAGAAATACGGACAGAGAGGGGGAGCCAGAGAAAGACGGACTGAGAGGGGGAGCCAGAGAAAGACGGACAGAGAGGGGGAGCGAGAGAAAGACGGACAGAGAGGGGGAGCGAGAGAAAGACGGTCAGAGAGGGGGAGCGAGACACAGATAACAGAAGAGACGGACAGGGAGAGAGAGTGCCGACAATGCGCACCCAGGCCACACTGCTCACCTGCTGCCACCGGTGTGTCTCCAACCACGTGCCGGTATGTAGTGCAGTTCACCAGGTCACACATCTGAAACAGATCCATCATCTGTAACAGAGTCCAGATACCTGAATGGCAAAGTACATACAATTGCACAAGACATCATCGCCTGTCCGCCCCTGCGCACCCAGGCAGATGCACCCCAGCCCCTCCTGCCACCCAGCGGTGCATGCACGCCCCTGCGCACCCAGGCCTCACTGCTCACCTTCCGCCCTTGGCGTGTAGCAATGAGGGCCCACCAAGTGCCGCTGCAAGCCACATGCCCGGGGCCCGCGGACATGGCACCCTCCACATCATGCAGCCCCGCTCCGCAGGCCACCAGGTCTCACATATGATTCTGGGTCTTGATTTCACCATGGCAGAGGACATACCAGTGCACTGGGCATCATCGCAGGCTGCACACCCGCTCAGCCCTTGAGGTGCCACTAACTCTGTGATGCGACGCCACGAGGCGGTAGGCCCGCGCTGCCCTCTGGCTCTGGCCTACACTGCGGTCCAGCAGGGCACACAAATCCTGAGCAGTCTGGACGGCCGGGACGGGGCATCATCGCAGGCTGCACACCCGCTCCGTGCTTAAGGTGCCCCTACCGCAGTGCACCCAAAGTCACCGTCCCGTGGCGGTGTGCCTGTGCCGGCCGCAATGTATCCGGTGCCACCAAGTCTGTGTCCCAAAGTCATGGGCCCTGTATGATTGGGTATCTTGTTGCGGACGCCATCATGTCACCTCCGGTCCTGGGGAATGTGATGTTGCAGGGCCCGAGGCCCTCATGCCTACATTAACACCACACGGACGCACCCAGATAGAGAGTGGAAATGGCATCGAGCACGTGCGCCCGTCCCTTTTCATTGGCAGGGTCACATGTCCCGTGACGCGTGATGCGTGTGCTGGATGAGTGTGGTGTGGGTGTAAACCAGCCGCGAGGGAGTGGCTGTGGCATGCTGACAACTAGACTTGTGAGCAGCAGATCATCACAGGAAAGACAGGGGACATGTAGCGTTGCCGTCCCCCCCTGTGAGCGTAAGCAGAGTGGGCTGGCCTGGCGTATGCCAGTCCAGCGTAAGGGTCTGTATATGACCCCGGGGTCCTGGGCGTGGTTCCGTACTGGGCTGGACAAGAAAGTAACTCATGCGTGTGCCCCTGTTGTTGTGTCAGCGCCACCCGGACCGCATTGGGCAATGTGTCACCCTGTCACCCCTGTTCTACGACATGAGCCACGTGGACGTAAGAGGAGTCCAGTGAGCCCACATTCATCCATACTTCCACACTTAAAAGACCATAGACATGACACATCTGTGTGTATATGAATGTTTAATGCACATTCAGTGGAGTGTTGCATCTGGAGCAGTACAGGGCCATGCAAAGCCCACATGACGATGTTGTCCCGTGGAGGTCCAGCCAGGGTACTCCAGGGAATGACAAGTCCAAAGGAAGAGGACGAGTACAGTCTGCAGTCTGATTGCTGTGTCAATGGCGATCAAATATCATATGGCAGTCCATGTCGAGGTCCAAGGTGAGTGTCGCAGAGTGTATCGGGGGGACAGTGGAAGGTGATGATGCAGAGAGCAGTACCAAGCTGAAGCCAGACCTATGGATGAGATGCATGCTGCTGCGTCCTCCTCACCACGTGGGCAGTATCATCCACATCTTCGTTCTCTGCTGTTTCATGTGCCTCACGTGTGGGTGGTGGTGTTCTGTCTCCAGCACTGTGTGGCAGTGACACATCTGTGGCCGGAGGTGGAAGGTCTGCCGCACTGTGTGGCACTGACACTTCAGGGGGCGGAGATGAGGATGGAGTGGTGGCAGCAGCATGCATCCGCACCAGGCCTTGTGGCAGCAATGCCATGAGGAGGGTCCTGAGGTCATTGAGGAACCCAGCTACCTCTCGCTGGTGTGCAGCTGTGGCAGCCACTCGTTCCGCATTCGCCCGCTCCATGGTCTCCATTAACCTCCGCATGTTTCCCAACTCCCGTGTGACATCGCTAGAGCCACTCGGACTGGACAGTTGTACTATTCTCTGAGTCAGGGCTCCAGCGATGTCAGCCATGGTCCATTGGAGAGCATGGAGCGGACTGTGGGTGTCCGTTAGGGAACGTGAGTGGTCCCTGATGGGACTTAGACACCCACGTATGGCATCTAGTTTGTCTGCCATGCGGTCGAAGTCCACCCGCACCTGTTCAGCCAGATTCTCCTGGCACCCCAAAACACGGCGTTGGAAGGCCATGTGTTCTCCGTGGGGGTCCTGGGAGGCAGCAGTGGTGGTGGGTGCTGCCTGCTGTGTGGTCTGTGCAGGGGGTGGGGTCTCCTCGTAGCAGCTGGGCTGCCCAGCTCCTGGAAGTGGGCTGCAGAGGCTCTCCACGAGCAGTTGGAGGGCGTCAGAGTCGAAGCTGTGGTCGTCCTCTTCGTCTCCAGAGAAGAGAGGGTCAGACTGCTCTGCAGGAGGTGTTGATTCTCCCTCTGCAATGTGAAGGGGAGATGCAGTTTAACAATGTGTCCACATGTATGTTGTCGCATTGTACATGTTTACATACAGACAGCATGACTGGGTACATTGTGGCTGTTTGGGAGGAGCTGCCTATTTGATGGGGGACAGTGGATATTTCGAAAACATCACGGATGTGTGTTTGTACTTGCACATTATCAACGCACATATCCCTGCAATGCCAATTGTGATTGGCCAGTGTCTGCACCTAGCTGCACCAGTAGTGTCCTGTGTTCTGTTGTAGGTGTTTTATGGATTGTGTCACATCGTTGTCAATGTAGATGTGCTCTGTATGTGATGTGTGTGCTGCATTTTTGGGGAGTCGCCCCTGCAGCTCAGATTTTGCTGCCTCTTATCACTTTCATGAGGTGTGCCTCTGACTACTGTGCTTGTACAGTGTTGACATGTTGCATACTGGGGTACGTTGGTCTTTTGGTGGGAGTTGGTGGTCTGGAGCATGGTGTGTCCGCAGATGTGCTCAAATTAATTGTGCATGTGTGCCATTGTTCCCATCTCCCCCCGTCCCCCAAGGCCCTGGTGGTTACTCACCCTGTTGCTGTTGTGTGGGGTCCTGTTGAGCAGAGTCCGGGCCCCCAACTTCTGCCACCGTCTCCCCACTGATGACTGTGGAGACCATTTCCTCCATGTCGTCCAGCTCCTCCTGTGGCCCTGGGCTCCCACCTCCAGTCTGCATTGCTGCCTTCAGGTTGTTGGCGAGTTTCTGCTTGGTTTTGCGCTTGACATCATTCCGGCGCCTCTTGACCTCGCCCATTGTCCTCTTAAGCACTCCGACTGCATTCACCTTGTCCACGATGGACTGCCATAATGTATTTTTTGTTGCCAATGACACAGTGGAGGTGACGAACAGCTGTTGATGGTGTTCTGTCACCTCAGTTATCAGGATCCTGTTTTCCTGCGGACTGAACTTCGTCTTCCTCTTCTTCTTGTCCTTGCCCTTCCCTGACCCCGAAGTCCCAGGATGGTCCTCCGGGGGGCTTGTGGGGTTCTGGCTCTCCTCCGTACTTGCTCCGGCAACGTCCATTGTGCTTCGCTGTTGTTTGGCATTTGTTTGTCTGGTTTTTTTCTGCTTTTATGGTGATTGTTCCCGCCTGACGCGTGTGGATTGCAGGCCTGTAGCTGAGTTTTGCTGATTTTCGTATCGCGATTGGCCTCATCACAGCTTTTTTTGCGTTGGTGTTTCGCATTTTTGCGGCGTGGCGTTGATTCTAACGCGGTCAGTTGGCGAGTTATCTGGGGAGTATCGCATGGGGCCGCCGTGTTGTGAATACTTGGTTAACAAGGCGTTAATTTCCTATGATGGACTGCGATATGCAAAGTTGCGTTAAGCGAAATTTGCGGTGGTTATCACACGTTCTTGAGAATATGCCCCTAAGTTGTTTTGCTAGTTGAGCACATCCTGCTAGCAAGAAATACTGGTCATGATAGTTATTGAAATTTTGCAAATTAAAATCACCTGTTAAAATTACCTCCCATGTTGCGTGTATATAGAGGAGATCTTTTAAGGTCCCACAAAAATTGTGCATTGTTTGCTTTTGGTTTCCTCTATGTAGATTCAAATATCTGTTAATGATTAAAACCGTTTCAGGCTGTCCCCTATCTTTAAATGCTCGATTGTTATAGCCTGGGGGGCAGTGTTTTGAGTTTTCAGAGAAGAAATGTTACCCTTAGAGCAGTGGATACATAGATGGAAACCTCCCCCGTCTCCCCCATGTCCCATTGGTCGGTCATACTTACTAGTTTTTACAGTGTACTGATTAATTGCATAAACCCCTTGTTGGACTTGGCCCTTTTGGCAGGTTCACCCCTAAACTTTTTGCCTGTTAATATGACCTGATCTTAGTAGTTTTTGGCCTTTGCGCACTTTAGCACTGTGTCCCAGTGTAAAGTGCGTGCGCACTCTGAGTGCATGTGGTGAGATTGTCCTGCCCTCCCATAGGAATGCATGGGGGATATGTGTGTCCACGGTAATTCCTGATGTGAGAGGAGTGCAGGGGCGAGTTTAGTATGTGCGAACTCGTGAGAATAAATGCTGCGCAATGGTGTGCGCAGATTTATTATGACTGGTGTAGAAATGCCACTTTTAGAAGTTGGCATTTATGTATGCTCTGTGTCTGCCTGCCTGATGTGAATTGCATGTCTGGCTTGTGAGTGACAGGGGCTGGGAGGTGTGTGTGGCTCCAGGAGGGGCAGGGTGAGTCAGCGCAGTGCTGAATAGGGAGATCTGCATCTAGATGGGAGGGAGGAGTTGCACCTGGGACCTGAATAGGGCTGTGCCTTCCCTCCACAATGCTGGCTCCACCCCCTGTGGTGCGTCTGATGTCCCTAGCCTGTCCTGTGAAAGGAGAGAGGAGCTGAGCAAAACAAAGTGCTCCAAAGCTCCCCCAAACCAGTTGCATCTGGTTTTTCCATAAACCCTGCACCTTTAGACAAAGGAAAAGGTGTATAAAAGAAGGGGCTGTGACCCCATGAAAATGTTCTCTGTTGAGCTGTTCCTTTGCTGAGGGGGCCTGCTGCTGCTGGGCTCCAGGAGGAACCGCCACTAGGGACTGCCTCCCTGCTGGAGGGCCCTGTGAGCTGGCCTGCCTGAGCCCAGCCCTTTGCCGCCCCTTTTATCCTAAAGGGCTTGCTTTGGACTACAGCGCCTGTGAGCGCTTTATTTTGCCTTTTTGCAGAGCGTTTGACTTTTGCCCTTGTGAGTGCTATATTCCTGCCCAGGAGGATTGCTGGTGGCCTGCAGCGCGAAGCTGCCTCATGTGGGATTCCCCCACCTGGATGCTGGGAGAAGCAAGAGCCCACCCCGTGTTTTTGCCGCTTATTTTTATATTTGACGGAGCGGGAGCCCACCCCGCGTTTTTACCGATTTCAGCGGGAGCCTACCCCGCTTTGATATTTATTTCAAGAGCGGGTGCCCACCCCGCCTGATGCCCCGTTTGATTTTGTGGGTGCCCACGCCGCATTACTGATTTGCTTTCGAGCGGGTGCCCACCCCGCATTACGGCCGAGAACTGAGCCGCCGGCCCGACCCGGAAGCCAGGCTCCTGCTGCCTGACTCGGGCGGGGCCAATAGCAGGAGGCGGCCGAGGCCGCCAATCGCAGCGCGGCAGAACGAGAAGGGTCCAGGAAGTGCTGCATGCCCGAGCGGGGCTCTCGTGAGTAGGAGAGAGCCCCGCGGCCACCCGAGAAGTTGGAGCAGTGCGGGCTCCATTCCAGCCGCCCCCCCACCTGCCAGAAGGGGAGGCAGAGATCGCCGGTGACAGGAGGAGTCCCCCAGCAGCACCGGTGAGTGGGGCAGACTGGAGCCGATCTGGCGCTCCCGAGGCATGTGTAGTGCCTGCGCCTATTTTCCTTGTTGGGGGCATTTTGTTAGAGTCCCAGAGGGGAGCTCTCACGGCACATTGGTGCCAGTGCCGGTGCTGATTCCTTTTTGGGGGCAATTTGGTTGTAGGAGTCCCCGAGTGGGGCTCTCCCAGGCACAGTGGTGCCCACGCTAATTTCTTTTGGGGGCTGAGTCTAAACCCCGCATTGGAGCTCCGGCGAGGGGAGCTACGGAGGCACAGTTAGTGCCAGTCCTGAACCCAGCTGCCCCGCACCAGAGCGGGCAGCTGCAATGTTGGGGTCAGTTTTATTGCGAGTCCCAGAGGGGCTCAGGGGGCACGCCTGGTGCCCGTGCTCACTTTTACAGCTGCCCAGCAAGTAGTGGGCAGCTGCCACGTTTAGGTTGTGCCTCTGCACACTTTGCCTTGGCTGCCTGTGCAGCCAGCCCGGACATTCTGGACAGTGGGCATTTGAGCCCCGGTGAGAGGCCAGTTGGCCTGGGGCCAGTGTCAGTGCGTTGTGCCCCCGATTGGGGCACACTGTGTTTATGCTTACGAGGCCTATTGCCTCATGTGATTATTGCATAATGAGGTTGGTGCATAACGTGTGATGCTAACGAGATTTATGCCTAATGTGATTTAGGTGTCCCATCTTTATGTTACAGGATCTCGTGCTAAGTTCCTAACTTTACCGGTAATTACTGGTTGTGGTTTACATTTCACTTACCTGTTCTGATGGTTCTGACCGTGGCCCGATTGGCCTGGTCCTGTATATAATTCCCCTGTGAATATTGCCTAGTGCCAGTTGGCACACTGTATATTATGTGATTATGTTTCTAAGGTATTTATGATAATACAAAGGCTATTTTTTATATAACCTTGTGTGGAGTTCCTTTGTGGTGTGCCTAGTGTGTTGCTGCTGTGTGAGTGTGCTGCGCAAACGCTTTACACATTGCCTCCGGGATAGGCCTGACTGCTCGTGCCAAGCTACCAAGGGGGTGAGCAGGGGTTATCTTGGTGTGTAACTCCCTCGCCCTGACTAGAGTGGTGGTCTCTGCCTGGCTTTGGCGCAAGCCTTAGCCAACCAGAGATCCCATTTCTAACATTGGTTGTCAGCGGTGAGGATTTGGACTTGCGTTTGCGCAGTACCACAGCGACAACTGGTTGCACTACAAACTCTACATTTAGATAATCACGTGTGTGGGGATTATTGTTCTGAGTTTTGTTTTAATTCTTCTCCTAAAAGTGTCATTTGTAAATTGTGTACTCTTGCTTCAGCTCAGAAACCTAGGTCTCCTGTGTTGCACGTGTCCCTGAGCGTCCTGCCAAAATGGAGTCTGCTTTTAATTTTTGTGGTCTGTTTAGATACAGCATGTGGGAGTTGGTGGACTTCTGTAAGGAGAGAGACATAGCAGTGAGTGGGTCAGACACCCAGTCAAAACTGAGGGACAACCTGATCCAATGGCAAAAGGATGAATGGGACTGCGAGCGCAATGAGGAGAAGAGGGCCCTGGCCGCACGCCAAGAGGGTGGTGGGTCTGAGGGGGCCCTGAGGAGTCTGAAGAGGAGGAAGAAAGTGACAGGACCGGGACGCCAGTAGATAGTGAGGACCCCATGGATAGGGAGTCCCTTGCTGGGTCCAGTGTCGGGGGCAGTGCCCCATCCCTTTTCCTGTCCCCAGAGGAGTGGGTGGATAGGAGGGAAGAAAGGGAGCATCAGCTGGCTTTGGAGAAGCTCAGGTTAGAGCATACCAAGGAGATAGCGCAGCTGAGTATGGAGGAGAAAAGGCTAGAGACCGAGAGGGTCTTAGCACAGGAGAGGATGGCGGAGGCTGAGAGGGCCTTCGCCAGGGAGAAATTAGCTCGGGAGGGTAGATTATCTCCTGAGGGCAGTTTTAGTTTTCTGGATTCCCCAGTAAGGGTGGAGTCCAGTGGTGGCAGCAATATGGAGTCCAGTGCAGGAAGTCCCATTCCCAGTTCCCAAAGTATGGTACCTTGTTCCCGAGAAGAGAAGTACAGGTTGAAGTTCAGGGGCAGTAGGAAACTGTCTCACCAGTCTTGGGTGGATTTTTCGGATGAATGTAATGATGCACTGGCTGATTGGGTAAGGGTTAACACGGAACAGGATTTTGAAGGACTGTTCGATCTGGTTATCAGAGAGCACCTGCTCAGTTGTTGTTTACCGGGGTTGCGCCAACACCTGTTGGAGGGTGGGTTTTCTGATCTATGGGAGTTTACACAAGAGGCAGACCTCTGGGTGGAGGCCCAAGGTTCTGATGAGGCATTGGGGAGTGATTCCGAAAGTAATGGTTCAGGTGTCTTCCAGTCCTGTATTGAGGAAGAGGTTCAGTGTAGCCCAGCTAGGTCCCAGTGTAGTGGGAGGGGTGTAGGGGCTCACGTCCTGTCTCAGTGGAGTAGGAGTGAGTGTGGGACTGAGCGTCCCCAGGTGCCCGAAACCCAGTCTCAGAGCCTGGATGGTTTCTTCAGGGAACACCAGGTTGGGAGCCTAGGCTGTCCTGTTAGTCCATTTGAGGAGGATCTCCTAGTGTCTGGAGAACCGGGAGCGTCTGTAAATAGAGCTCCAGTGGTTCTGGTGTCTGGCAGTGCCGCTCCAGTTGGGAGGGTACAGAAGTCCGGATTGAGGGGTGAGAGGGGGATGTGTTCCCCAGTGGAAGAACCAGTGGGTCAGGGGCCAGCCAGAAGGGCTGAGTCTCCTAGAAGTGACCATGGTGACACCACTTCTGTCGTGGGGATCTCTGCGCACTGTCAGATGGACAGGGGTCGGGAGGTCTGCGCCACGCAGACTGTCACGCAACACATGAGTCATGTGTTACCCTCGGGGCTGCTGTGTGCGCCCCCGGAAGTCCTGGTGTGCCAGGCAAATGCTCAGCCGTGGGGTTCAGCTCCAAGGTTGGGAGGCCAGGTTCAGGATCCGCCTGACCTGGAGGAAAGGACATCTGTAACCAGTGTCCTGACCGGTTCATCTTCCAGGGGTACCGCTCCAGTTGGGAGGGTGCAGAACTCTGGAAGGGGGTGCAGAGGGAGGGAGTCCTCGCCTCTGACCCCGGTGCAACCTGAAGGGTTAGACCCTAGGTTGGGAGACCAGTTGTGGGAGAGAGGTCCTGAACTGGTGGGAGAGTTGTGTTCTGAGGGTGCTTCTCCAAGGAGGAGAGGGCGGAACCCTAGAAGGAGAGGTAGGGGGAGGAGAGCCTCACCCGTGACTTCTGGTCCGCCTGAGGGTGCCGACCCTAGGCTGGAGGATCAGTGGCAGTCTAGACCTGCCCTGATGAGGGGAAGAGTGGAGAATGGCTACTATGTGCCAGGGGTTACTACCCCCCACTCGGTGAATGGGCAAGGACCAGTGGCATCTGGGTGGCCTAGGGCCTGGTCCTGGCCGCGGACAGCTAGGGAGTACCAGTGGGGTAGCCCAGTTGCTCCGGACAGCTTTTTCAGAAGGAACCACATGGGTTCACCGTGGCGTAGAACAGGAGGGTGTCCCTGCAGTTGCGGGCCCGCGTCCATGTTCTATCGCCCCAAGCAGGGAAGCCCATCACGGTGGTGATTGGTCTGCCCTGCGTTTTGGCTGGAAGGGGGTTGTGTTGGACTTGGCCCTTTTGGCAGGTTCACCCCTAAACTTTTTGCCTGTTAATATGACCTGATCTTAGTAGTTTTTGGCCTTTGCGCACTTTAGCACTGTGTCCCAGTGTAAAGTGCGTGCGCACTCTGAGTGCATGTGGTGAGATTGTCCTGCCCTCCCATAGGAATGCATGGGGGATATGTGTGTCCACGGTAATTCCTGGTGTGAGAGGAGTGCAGGGGCGAGTTTAGTATGTGCGAACTCGTGAGAATAAATGCTGCGCAATGGTGTGCGCAGATTTATTATGACTGGTGTAGAAATGCCACTTTTAGAAGTTGGCATTTATGTATGCTCTGTGTCTGCCTGCCTGATGTGAATTGCATGTCTGGCTTGTGAGTGACAGGGGCTGGGAGGTGTGTGTGGCTCCAGGAGGGGCAGGGTGAGTCAGCGCAGTGCTGAATAGGGAGATCTGCATCTAGATGGGAGGGAGGAGTTGCACCTGGGACCTGAATAGGGCTGTGCCTTCCCTCCACAATGCTGGCTCCACCCCCTGTGGTGCGTCTGATGTCCCTAGCCTGTCCTGTGAAAGGAGAGAGGAGCTGAGCAAAACAAAGTGCTCCAAAGCTCCCCAAACCAGTTGCATCTGGTTTTTCCCTAAACCCTGCACCTTTAGACAAAGGAAAAGGTGTATAAAAGAAGGGGCTGTGACCCCATGAAAATGTTCTCTGTTGAGCTGTTCCTTTGCTGAGGGGGCCTGCTGCTGCTGGGCTCCAGGAGGAACCGCCACTAGGGACTGCCTCCCTGCTGGAGGGCCCTGTGAGCTGGCCTGCCTGAGCCCAGCCCTTTGCCGCCCCCCCTTTTATCCTAAAGGGCTTGCTTTGGACTACAGCGCCTATGAGCGCTTTATTTTGCCTTTTTGCAGAGCGTTTGACTTTTGCCCTTGTGAGTGCTATATTCCTGCCCAGGAGGATTGCTGGTGGCCTGCAGCGCGAAGCTGCCTCATGTGGGATTCCCCCACCTGGATGCTGGGAGAAGCGGGAGCCCACCCCGCGTTTTTGCCGCTTATTTTTATATTTGACGGAGCGGGAGCCCACCCCGCGTTTTTACCGATTTCAGCGGGAGCCTACCCCGCTTTGATATTTATTTCAAGAGCGGGTGCCCACCCCGCTTGATGCCCCGTTTGATTTTGCGGGTGCCCACCCCGCATTACTGATTTGCTTTCGAGCGGGTGCCCACCCCGCATTATGGCCGAGAACTGAGCCGCCGGCCCGACCCGGAAGCCAGGCTCCTGCTGCCTGACTCGGGGCGGGGCCAATAGCAGGAGGCGGCCGAGGCCGCCAATCGCAGCGCGGCCGAACGAGAAGGGTCCAGGAAGTGCTGCATGCCCGAGCGGGGCTCTCGTGAGTAGGAGAGAGCCCCGCGGCCACCCGAGAAGTTGGAGCAGTGCAGGCTCCATTCCAGCCGCCCCCCCACCTGCCAGAAGGGGAGGCAGAGATCGCCGGTGACAGGAGGAGTCCCCCAGCAGCCCCGGTGAGTGGGGCAGACTGGAGCCGATCTGGCGCTCCCGAGGCACGTGTAGTGCCTGCGCCTATTTTCCTTGTTGGGGGCATTTTGTTAGAGTCCCAGAGGGGAGCTCTCACGGCACATTGGTGCCAGTGCCGGTGCTGATTCCTTTTTGGGGGCACTTTGGTTGTAGGAGTCCCCGAGTGGGGCTCTCCCAGGCACAGTGGTGCCCACGCTAATTTCTTTTGGGGCTGAGTCTAAACACCGCATTGGAGCTCCGGCGAGGGGAGCTACGGAGGCACAGTTAGTGCCAGTCCTGAACCCAGCTGCCCCGCACCAGAGCGGGCAGCTGCAACGTTGGGGTCAGTTTTATTGCGAGTCCCAGAGGGGCTCAGGGGGCACGCTGGTGCCGTGCTCACTTTACAGCTGCCCAGCAAGTAGTGGGCAGCTGCCACGTTTAGGTTGTGCCTCTGCACACTTTGCCTTGGCTGCCTGTGCAGCCAGCCCGGACATTCTGGACAGTGGGCATTTGAGCCCCGGTGAGAGGCCAGTTGGCCTGGGGCCAGTGTCAGTGCGTTGTGCCCCCGATTGGGGCACACTGTGTTTATGCTTACGAGGCCTATTGCCTCATGTGATTATTGCATAATGAGGTTGGTGCATAACGTGTGATGCTAACGAGATTTATGCCTAATGTGATTTAGGTGTCCCATCTTTTATGTTACAGGATCTCGTGCTAAGTTCCTAACTTTACCGGTAATTACTGGTTGTGGTTTACATTTCACTTACCTGTTCTGATGGTTCTGACCGTGGCCCGATTGGCCTGGTCCTGTATATAATTCCCCTGTGAATATTGCCTAGTGCCAGTTGGCACACTGTATATTATGTGATTATGTTTCTAAGGTATTTATGATAATACAAAGGCTATTTTTTATATAACCTTGTGTGGAATTCCTTTTGTGGTGTGCCTAGTGTGTTGCTGCTGTGTGAGTGTGCTGCGCAAACGCTTTACACATTGCCTCCGGGATAGGCCTGACTGCTCGTGCCAAGCTACCAAGGGGGTGAGCAGGGGTTATCTTGGGTGTGTAACTCCCTCGCCCTGACTAGAGTGGTGGTCTCTGCCTGGCTTTGGCGCAAGCCTTAGCCAACCAGAGATCCCATTTCTAACACCCCTCTAAATGGAATGCTTTTGTGGCCCATGTCTCTTGCATAGAAATGATGTCCATTGTTTTTAGAAATTCTTCGGCATTCATTTTACAGCATTTGGTTGCTCCAAGAAATGCTTCAGTCCAGCCACATTTCATGAAATGACCTTCAAGTATCTGTTGTTATTCTTTACTGTAGATGTCTTTTCCATGTTTGTGTTAGGAATGAGTTCCGGTTGTTAGGATGGAGGGTAGCCAACTCCAGGCTCCTTCCTCTTCTTGATGCAGTAGGGGTTTAATAATGCACCGTCTCTGATTCATGGTGTTACATTCAACCTTAATTGTTTGACTTAATGCTGGTGCAGGCTGAGATTTTGTGATAATATTAATTTTCTTGAGGACGCGTTTAATTGACTTAACTGCACCTTCATTCAGTTTGGGGGTAATTAGGATAACAGGATATCTTTCTGGCTCCCTAAGTTGAATTATGATCCTCCATTTAGCAAATACATATTTCTATCAGAGTATTAATTTTGACTGTTGCTGATTCCACCAAGTTACTACTATGGAATCATGGTCACTTATAGATGGGAGTACCTTAATTTGAATCCTAATTATGTCCTCAGTCCCCAGATGTTTAAGCGTTAGCATGTGATGCAATAAACATAGGATATTAGATCCATTAAGCGTTTCTTTACTGTCTCCCGATGTGTATTGTAGTGTGAAAATAAGTTCATTTAGTGTACCATTAGCACCCATAATGGGATTCTTTATATCCCTTGTGTTTCTGTGAGCTGATTGGCTGTTATTTGCACTTTTTTGTTCTGTTGGAAGTTCGTGGTTGAGGCAAAGCCATTTGCATTATGTATATCACTTTGTGCTTCCCTCATACCCCCTTTGTGGAGTAAGGGGTTTTGTTTTTTTCCTTTATTTGTTCGGTTGCACCTCCCTGCTGTCGACCGGTGCATTCCCATTCATTATCTAAACTGTTGGAGAGGACTTGTCGATGTTGATACTCCACCTGTTAATTGGATGGTCTGGGTGCATTCTTCATAATAGGGCACTGATCTTTAGTTATTATAACTGATTTTTCCTGTGAAGGGCTAGTACTTTCAAGAGATAATTCTGAGTGCATTATTATACTAGACTCATCCATCCGTATATGTGCTGTTTGTTGGTTGATAGTGCTTATTTGCCCGTTGTTACTTTGGGCACTACACCCATTTGCTTGGCCTCTGTAGCCGGCAAGTTTAATGTTGTTCATTCCTGCTGCTGATTTGGGCCATTATCAGGAAATATTGGGTAGTAAGCTTGAGTTGTTGTTTCTTTCTCCCTTTGCATCCCTGGTTTGGTGGCTAATTTATAACTGGTAGCCGTCCCAATTTTATTTTTATTCTTCTTTAGTCTTTTCATTTGCCTCCTACTAAGCTTCAAGCTTGTTGGAGTGCTTACTTCTACTAAGTCCTGAATTGAGTCCTCACTCTCCTTCTTTTCTAGTTTTGTGATCGCAGGTGGTAATTTTAGTTGGTCCATCGCGTTGACTGGGATCACACTCTTTTGATCCGAAATCTTACATTTCGACGTGATTGACGATGACTTGCATTCCGCAAATCCATGTTTGCCAGAATCACCATGTCCCGTTAAGGGTGTTGTATAATGATACTTGGGTATATTTTACAGATGGTCTAGTAGAAGGGACAATAAATCTGGTTAGTTGCACAATTTATCCACTATTGGTACGCATGCGCAGTTTGACTGAGAATTATCTGGAATAAAGACATTTAACATGGCTTCCAGATTGTTGATTCTTTTCTCCATGTTAGCTATGCTAGTAGCAAGCGATTACATCAAATCAACCTGCAATTCCAGTTTGTTGTGTTTGCCAAGTTTGGGTGTTAGTTGCCTCAAGTAGTGTTGAATTAATACCAGTTAACAGCTTGCCGGGTTGTAACTTGTCCTTACAATTAAAACCATCCGCCGTATGGCCTTTCCCTGATTGTGTGTGTTCAATTTCATCTAGTAGTTTTCCAGCAGTTTGACCTACCTGTATTATTTATATTTGCAGCTTCGTCCCTAAATGATGGAGCAAAGGATGATGAAGTTGACAGAAGACTAATTATTAGAATATCTACTTGGTCTTTTAGATCCTTATGATTATTATTATGATGAGCTTGTGCAGTCATTTTGACAGTGTTGCAGTGGTTGAATGTTGAAGTCAGCATTTGTTTCTTTAGCTCTGCTGTTTGTTTTATAATTGATGAAGAGGGCCCGTCCATAATTATCATAGATGCAGTCTGTAAGTCCGTTGGTCCATTTTTGTAAATTTAAGCTGTGTTGTTCTGGTGGATTTAATATCTTTCAGTGCGAATTACAAAGGCTCTAAGGCATTTCCTGTTGGACTGATTAGGGATATGACTGGAGTATGTGAAGCAACTGTAGTAACTGGATTGGTTGTGCAGTTCTCGTTTTCTTACAATGACGCTTTATTGTTATTTTACCATCATGTTTAGCAGTTTCCGCGTTTATGTCAAAACCTGCTACATCAGCAGCTAGCAGGGTTTATTTTATTGACCTTTGCTTAATTCTTGTCCCCCTCAGCTGGCTTTGCTGGCTCCAGTTCACATGCATGTTCTTTATAAATGACATGCGAGGGTGGGTGGGAGGTGAGACTGTTATTCAGCTCTGCCTATTATTCCTTACAGCACTCAGACATGGCAGCCATGCGGCATGAAGCACTACATCAAAAAACAAGTACTCAGTTCCGCCCCCTTTTAATTCTGGTACTCGAGGTGTGTAGCTGTTTTTTTCTGGGTTTGTTATGATTACTTTCCCAGAGCTTATGTAAGCTAGGTGCCAGAGACTAATTACAATATGTGTACACAGAAACAATGCATGCTGTAAGTAATCCGAGGCCAAAAAGGTTCAGACATAATGAAGGGCCCGCCAGCGTGATCTGGATATCAGCAGGCCCGCTTTAATTCGGTTTTTCATACATGTAAACAGTTTTGTTCATATAGTGCCAAAGTGGAGAAATTGAACAACAAGCACTATTTTGGCTGAAAGCATGCTATTTATGAGCCACAAACAGGTCCTATATCTTCAGGAGGAGACATAAAGAAGCAATGAATAATATTTTTACACTTTTACACACCCGCAGCACCCAGTATTATGTTTCTTCTTAATGGCACGTTCCCATCATGCCATCAATCATGTTGGTCATCGAAATGAAGAGTCACTTTTCAATAGGTATTGATTAGGATGATATATATATTTTTTAAATACCCCTCAATACCACTCCTCTACATTTCTAAGCGCTTTAAATAACAGATATCACTTTTAACCAATGTAACATTTCTTAATTTATCAGCCTTGGGAGGACGGAAGACTGAGTCTGCCTTGTTAGGATTTAAACCTGTGAGATTCAGGAAAATGGAGATGGGAGTGTGAATGAGTTTTTATTTTCATTTGGCACTCTGCATGTTGTTTTTTCTAATATCAAATATATTGATCTATAATAAACAATTTTGTAAAATTATAAAACCTATGAATAGAAAAACTCAGATGTCCCTCTTCTACTAAGCTAAAAATAACAAGCATTGGCAATGCTAATAGGTCTTGCATTTGAGAGCGTTCGAGCTATTTGCTTTGTTAATGATAATGTCTTTTACCAATGTGTTTTGGTTTGGAGTGGAATTGATGTACGTGGTGTGGATTGGAAATATGTGGGTTGGATTGGAACTGTTAGTTGTGGAATTGTGTGGGATGGAATTGTGTGGCGTGGAGTGGATTTGTGCAGTGGAATTATGTGGCATGGTGGATAGATAGTGGTGAGAGCTGCACAGAATAGATAGACAGGAAGACAGAGAGGGATAGGTAGTTTGTGCACGAAGTGCTGAATGAACTCCAGACACAGTTACCCATGTCTGTTGGTGCTAGGAGGGCTGTAAGTGTGACAGGCAGCTCACCTGCCAGGAGTGGCCCCCCACCATCGACTGAACTGATGATGCCTTGGCTCTAATGTCTATGTGAGAGGGACTCTTGCTCTGCTACTGCCATGGCTGTCGAGGCACTACAATGCTAGGGGTATCAGAACTTATAACATGTGCCCCTTGACCCTCAATGACATTCCACGTTTGACCAATTTACCCACCTTTAGTCCCTAAATACCATATTTGCTACTGAGGGGTGAGAGAAAAGACAACGTGTGTAAGGGAAGCTGATGATGCTAGTGTGGTACTAGCTCTGTATGTGGAAAGGAGCCATGCATTGCTGATGCCCATGTGGTGGTAAGAGGGACGAGGTATGTTCGATTGAGAGAGACGCTTGCACAATTGCACAACTGATGCCTAAGTAAGTGGTACCTGTCATTCATGGGAGAAAGCTTGCACCACTGATGCCCATGTGGTAAGAGGGGCAAGGTACATGTGATTGAAGCGATGCTTGCACTAGTGATGCCTATGTAAGAGGCAACTATTGTTCATGTGAGAAAACTTGCACCATTGATGCACATGTGTCGCTTATACTACTGATGCCTATGTGGTATCTTTTGTTGATGCAAGGACATTTGAACTGCTGAGGCAGTGCATGTGTGGTGTGGTGAGTTTGTGAGATGGGCGCTCGCACTGCTTAGGAAACGTAGTGCGCCTATGCGTTTGTGGTGTGGTGAGTTTGTGAGACGGGTGCCTGCACTGCTGAGGCAGACATGGTGCACCCTCGTCGGCTGGTCTCTAGGGCCCGCAAACGCGCTTGGTATAATCACAGAGACATTCTTCTTACACCCAAAGAAAAGCGCAAAAACAATTGTATTCCTTTTGTCCCTACATTTAGCCCTTGTAGCAATAAAGTTAGCAAAATCATCAAAAAAAACTTGCACATTCTACACACTCTAGAGGCCGTTAAACAACCACCATTATTCTCATACAAAAGGGTCCAGAATTTGGCAGACCAACTTGTACATGCGATTACACGACCTATAAAACCTGACAATGCTAATTTTATCTCATCTACATGGGGACTTCCGCCCATAGTGGGCCACCACAAATGTCACAATTGCGGTGTATGTCCTCTAACCATCAATACTAAGGAATTCAAAATAAACAATTCTTCCTACAAACTGAAGACCTTTACCAACTGCCGGTCCACCAATGTTAACTATGCTATACAATGTCTGTGTTATCTTGTATACATAGGTCAAACCACCCAGATGGTTAAGAATCGAATTATCCGGCACAAGAGCCACATTCACTGCAAGGTCAAGATCACTCCTCTGGTCACACACTATCTTGAAAAGGGCCACTCTGAGACGGATTTGACATGGCAAGTCATTGATCAGCCTTTACTCCTCCCAAGGGGTGGTAATCTACAACAACTTCTTAATAAATGTGAGTGTAGATGGATCACCCGTTGTGACTCAGTGAACCATGGTCTTAATACCTTGGATGAATGGAATAATACAATCACCATTTAATCATTCCTTACACCCCTTGATACCATTGAATTTCCCCTTGTTTGCTCTGCATTCAGAAGGCCTATCAACTTAAATACTTCTCTGGCACCACTCCTCTGTCTCTCACTATTTAGATTTTTGACTGTACCCGTATACATATATGTTCTATGTTAATTTTCCTATTCTATCTGTACTTTCTCACCTTACCTTTGCCACCAGTGTTTTCAACACTAAATCGCTCCTAACTATGATATGGAGCCATACTTTCGAGAGTTCTCTCATAACTATTGGAATGTAGTTGCCTGTGAGCCTCTTTCATATACTTGTTAATGTCCCACAAAACCACATTACCACCCTTATCTGATAGTTTGATTACAAAACTCTGGCCCTTAGATAGACTGGTGAGAGCATCTCTATGCCCCTTGGTTGAATTGGACCCAAAACTGTTTTAGACTGTTTCCATAGTTCCATGAGGTCACGAATGACTACTTCATGGAAAGAATCAATTAAGTCATGAGGAGTATTAGGGTTACCAATTGACTTGGGTCTGAAATATGTTGCACTGGTATTATCTAGCTCGAGATTTAATGATGTTAGGAAATCCCTATGTGATAAACCCCAGTAGCATCCTCATCTTTTAGCTCCGCTAGGGCCACCAACCCCAGAATGTCCCCTAGGCACAAAGCGTCAAAAGTGGTATTGCGAGCCGGGGCAATTGCAGATGTATTGCTCTTTTTGCTTTTCTGTATAAATACTTTTTTGAGTTTTAATTTGCGAACAAGCAGAAAAATGTCAATACGAGTTCCGCAATAGTCCTGGTTTGAGGTGGGACAAAAAGAAAGGCCCAGTTTGAGCAAAGATTGTTTCTCCGATGTCAATGAGCACGCTGTGAGATTGATGATGGTCAGCTGGTTCTCATCCATTATCATTTCTTCATTTGCCTGGTATATATATATATATATATATATATATATATATATATATATATATATATATATATATATATATATATATATATATATATATATATATATTCACTGAAAAAACCAAAGGTTTTAGGGAAAGTTATAGTTAGTTGGACATTTCACTCGTACAAAACCAAAGAAATTCCCCCGTTATAGTTAGTTCAGCTAACTATAACTCGCGCCCCCGCAATGCACTGCTGATGACGTCACATATGACATCACTCATGACATCACTGATGACATCACTGATGACATCTCAAATGACATCACTGATGACATCACTGATGACATCATCTAGTGACTGTGTGTTTCTGTAAAGTTTAAATATGTTTAATATATATAGGGAAAGGCGTATTGAAGAATGAGTGGGTGTATAAGTGTCTGAATGGATGATTTAGTAGGTGTGTGACTGACTCTATAAGTGAGTGATTAAATGTATCTTACTGAATGCATGGGTTAGTGACTAAACTGTGTGAATGTCTGTATCCGTCTGTCTGTTGGTGTGTAAGCGGCTGCATGGGTTTGTGAATAGCTACATGAGTGTCTATATGGGTTATTGATTGGTTGTCTGAGTATCTGTATGGATGCCTGAGTGTTTGTATGGGTGGGGTGTGTGTGACTCTGTGCATAGATGTGTGAGTGGGTGATTCACTGGGTGCATGGTTTCAAGAGTGCATCTGTGATGGACTGTATGGGTGTGTGAGTGTGTGTATGGGTGTGTTAGTGAGTGAATGTATATCTCAGTGGTACATGTGTGAGTAACTACATATGTGAAAGGCAGTATATATGTGTGTTGGAATATATAAATAGCTATAAGTGAGAGTGTGTGATTATGAGAGTGACTGTATGGATGAGTGTGTGCTTGTATCAGTGATTGTATAAGAGCGTAAGAATGTCCTAGTATTTGTATAAGTAAGTGAGCTGGTGTGTGTATAACTGTATAGGTGAGTAAATGGGAGTGTGATTAATTATTTGCATGACTGACTAGGTGTGTGAGTACCTCTATGGATGAGTGGTGGTGTGTGAGTGTCTATATAGGCGTATGAGTGCATATGATAGTCCTGTACTGAGTGATTGTAAGTATGAGTGACTGTACGGGTGAGTGAGTGGATATGTGTTTAGACCTAAGAATCAGTGAGTGGGTATGTAGTTATTGCTGCTGGAGTGTCTATGGTTTTGAGAATGGCAATCTGTTATTTAGAGTTGGTGTATCAAAGGTTACATTAGGGTGTGAGAAGATGCATCAAATTATCACATGGATGATGTCATCAGTGATGTCATTTGAGATGTCATCAGTGATGTCACTGTCCATGTCATGAGTGATCTCATATGTGACGTCATCAGCAGTGCATTGCGGGGGCGCGAGTTATAGTTAGCTGAACTAACTATAACGGGGGAATTTCTCTGGTTTTGTACGAGTGAAATGTCCAACTAACTATAACTTTCCCTAAAACCTATGGTTTTTTCAGTGAATTTCTAAGGTTTTTTAAATGCTAATTTCTAACTATAACGTGCCTGAAACCTATAGTTTTTCAGTGAATTTCAAAGGTTTTTTAAATGCTAGTTTCTAACTATGCCTACAGAGGTAGGACATGTGAAGAAAGAAGAAGAAAAGCGCAGAAAGAAGGAAGACAAATGCAGAAAGAGGCAACAGAAGTCCAGAAAGACGAAGAAAAGTGCAAGAAGAAGGAAGAGATGTGCAGAAAGAACCAACAGAGGAGTAGAAAGTACTCCTGTGCCCCCAACTTTTGCTGATGGGTACTGGTGGTAACTGACTCTGTCTCTGGTGGTAAAAGACACTTAGAATACAGTGAAAACACCTACATACACTAGGGAACACTATGCGTTGGGGTACCCCTGTGATTAGCATGACCTCCTCTGTATTTGCCATGAGTTAGTGCCTGGGTCATTGGATGAGTACATGGGTACTGACTGGATGATTAGAGTACTGCAAGGAGAGTGGATGGTGAATTTATAAGTGCTTGTGTTTTGGTGGAGTGATTGGATAAGTACATGGTGCTCGCTGGTTGATTGGAGGAGTGCATGGGTAGTGACAGGGCGATGGCTGGACTGCATCAGTAGTGCTCAGGGTAAGTTGGAGGATTAATTCCCCTTGAATCCTGAGGGTCCCTATTTGATAAAAGCCCTGGCGGTGGCGGTCCCTGGAGCTTGGGGGCCTTGGAGGCCCTCAAACATTAAAAAACAAGCCCCGGGAGGTGGCGGTCCCCGGGCTGCGGGGCCCCCACGGCCCCTGCATATATTTGTTGGCAATGCCCCCGGGACCTGGCCCACCCGGGGGTCTCAATTATCGCGCTTCATTTTTTTTTACATTTCAGCGGGATTCGCGACCCCAGCGCGAATTTCACCAATTTTTTTTAAAATATGCTTTTTTTGTCTCTGGGGGTCCTTGTGGGACCCCCTGAGCAGGCCTAGGGGGTCAGGGTGTTTCTACCCTGCCCCCTTTTCTTCTTTTTCACCTTTGTTTCCCTGTCTTCTTGTGACTCGGTTCTACCGAGTCACAAGATGGCTGCCAACACTTCCTGGTTTGGAGCGTTGGCAGCCAATTAAAATGAAGCTCGTGGTCGGGAGGGTTCGCGGATCCACCGTGCCTCTAGATATCGATATTTGTTTTTTTACAATTTCTCAGCAACTACCGAACGGATTTACACCATTTTTAAAAAGGTCGCTTTCTGAGCCAAGCAGTTCTCAAATAGCGACAAAGCACTTTTGAATTATTTGTTATCTCTATGTTTTTTTATCCAGTTGACCACTTGATTAAATGTTACGCTTAGGGGAGAAAATGTGGTGTTACCAAGTTGGAGTTTCTGCTTCAGCTCGTCATTCTGTGATTCTGGTCAAATCACTTAATTTCCCATGCCTACAACCAAAATGAGTTTGTCCTTGTATGATGTAACCAATGCTCATGTAAAGCACTCCAATATCTGACCAGCCTGCACTATATAAAACTGCAAAAAAACAAAGGATAAAAAGTGTTTTCCACACTTCTGTCATTGGGCTATACGTGGGCTACATCTGGGTGATATTTGTGCTACATTTGGGCTCATTTTTCTCTGGTGGCCATCTTAGGAGACTTCAATTACATTCATTAAACTTTATTCGATCTGATTTAGAAACATAGATCATAAAAGTGTACATAAAAACAGTAAATCCTCTTTCTTAATACAATACAGTGAGAATTAATTAAAACCAGTAGGTAAAAACGGGTGTTACAAAGCCCGGTTCAGAGCAACTTCAGGTTAACAGAATAGTAAAGTTCAATGTTTCGCAAGATCAATCTCATGTACTTTGTGCAAAATACGCAATAAGGGGTCCAAGTAAGATGCAACGCTCCAATACCTGACCAGTCTGCACTATATAAAACTGCAAAAAAACTAAAAATAAAAAGTGTTTTCCACACTTCTGTCATTGGGCTATATGTGGGCTACATGTGGGTGATATTTGTGCTACATTTGGGCTCTTTTTTTCTCTGGTGGCCATCTTGGGATACTTATTTGTTATGAAGTTTCCTAATTTCCTCATTTACAGCAGTCTCCTTAGTAGGAAATGCTTTCAGTTTTTTACTTTGATTCCATCAAGAAGGCATTCAGATGTGTCACACATTTGCCATAAATTCAGAATGTTAGCACTCTAGTTGCTCATTAGATCACTGTAGTAAAGCTACTGCTCACCAGGGAGTTAACTGGAAGTCTACTGCTGGTATTGAAAGTGATTGTTTCAGTCTGCATGTCAGAATTTTCTAATGAAATAGAAGAGGATTTGAGATCTCACTTAAAACATGCCCTCATTTTTCTTTCTGCAGAACTAACCATAATTTCTATGGCAAAATGAACCCCCTCATTTTTTTCCTTTTTAAATTAAATGTTTTAAGTGTTACCGGTTTATTCCAATCAAGATGGCTTCAGGTGTGCCATAATGTTGTCATAAGTAAGACTGTTAGCGCTCTAGTTGTTCTTTAGAACACTCTGGGAAGCTGCAGTAGAACACAAAGGAATCAACTGGCAGGCTGCTCCTATTGAAATATAACAGGAAGATATTTGTAATCTCACTTGAAACATGTCCTAATTTTTCTTTCTACAGCACTAACCATAATTTCTATGACAAAATGAACCCCCTTGTAGTGTCCTGCCGGACACGTTCTAGTGTTCGGCAGGAAGCTGTACTCCCAGCCACTCCCTCGAGGGCTGGACACACTGCACCCCCACACCCATCCATCACGGGTGTCACGAGTGACGTGGCCCGCCAATAAAAGGGCCTGGGTGCACGTGCTCGTGGCCAGTTATTGCACCATACTATCCTGTGTCTGTGTTCGTGCTTATACACCATGTGGGCCTGAGGCCCAACACTACACTGGTGACGAGGCGGGTAGCTAACCCCGCATGCCTGCTGCATCGTTCCTCGTGGGGGAGGAAATTAGCCTAGCAAGCGGCACCCCCGGCGAGCTGTCTACGACCACCCGTGACTGCGGAGGGGACTGAGCCCTCAGGTCACCCAGTCGACGCCCCCGAGAGACTTAGCGGTGCCTGCACGGTGGCTCACGCATACCCACTGCCAGCACGAGAGCCGTGGCCGTGCTAAGAGGGAGGAAAGGCCGCGGCCGCCCAGTGCCGGAATCGCCGCCCAGTGCCCAAATCGGCGCCACGAAGGGGGTCTCGGCAGACGCTCGCAGATGCCCACTTAATGCCGTCGCTGCAAACCTGATGCTAACGGAAGGTCAGTGGTTCAAAAGCAGACAGACGAGGAAAGGCTAGCTGTTGCCAGCGCTGCGCTAGAAGCGCCTAAGCCTCCGACCCTGGGAGCAACCCCGACCGTGTCCCGAAGCGTCCACAGGCTGCCCCACATGCCGGCTCTGCACCGGAAACACAGAGAGAAGGGACACGGCACGACGTCACTGCCCCAACAACCACCCGAGTCCAGGGAGGGCGCCTACCCCTCCCCTCACTGCAATGCCTACACTGTGCCCGCTGCAGTGCCCGGGCGACCGCCTCCGCAAGTGACAGGTCCTGTGAACTGCAACACGCGGCGGCAAGGAGACGCGAAAGCCCTGCCTCGCTTTCTGCTACCGCACAACCGGCGGCACCGCAAATGCTCTAATGACACTTCCCCCCGCCGCGGGTGACGAGAGAGAAGGCATGCCCACGGAGCCTTCGGTCCCTCTCTGTGAGGCTCATAGGGTCCGGGCAACCCGCGGCATCTGAGCAGCCGCCGGAACCACGAGGGAGAGGGCCCTGCAAACACAGTGCCCACGGCGCGAGGCCCGTTGCATCAGGAACTCCGCGGAGGCCCACGAGACAGCGCCACCTCGCACCTGCCCACTCAACACTCCCCGCAGCAAGGGAAGGCCGGTGATCCCCGGAGGTAGGACTGCACCTACTTGGCGAGGAAACTGCGCGCCATACAGTCCCTGCACCATGAGCCTGGGAGGGGAAGTGAATCCTCCCTGACACGCAAACCCCCCCCTGCCAAGCAAGGCTGCAGCGCGAGGGTGACTGCCACGGCGCCTACATGAAAAGCGACTGCACTGGCCTACTGGAAGTCATCGGGTGAGTCCATAGGTTGTCCTTTGGCCACATGGCTCAGCACCGGCGTGTTCAGCCACCCCCAAGGCCATCAGCAGGAGACACGACTGCCGTGACCACCGAGTAAAGACCACAGCGCCACCTAGTGGCCTCCCAGAAGCAACGCGCCGAGGAACAGACACTGCCTGGCCTGAGCAAATTGCCAGCAGTGCCCCCACAACCCATTCTGACTGCCCACAGCGACCAACTGTTGAAGGCACAATATTGAGGAGTGTGGCTGCAGTGCCACCTAAGGACCATGGGTACCAGAGCACAAGTGCACAAGTCTACAAATCAATAGCCACATCTTCAACAGCCTTGTGTGACCATACCCTGTTCAATAAAGAGTACGCCAGAGCCCCCTCTCATCGCAGGAAGGCAACACAGCGGTTCCTGAAGCACCACGAAGCCCAGCTAACGTGAGGGAAAAGACAGTCACCAGGTCTGAGAGAGCACACCACCATTATGAGAGAGACGGCCTGCCCACGCCCAGTCGCAGAGACAGACTGCACCAGGCACAGCAAGACGTGCCCTCAGAGAGGAGTGCTCAGAGAGTGGCCCTCTGCACCCTGCAAGCGAAAGCAGCAAGGACACCCACCGGGGATCAGCGAATGCCCTGCACAGCCAAAGGAGCCACAACGACACAGGAGAATGGAGTCAGTGGCAGCGCCAATGCTTCCATGCCCACCCAAAGGCCCCAAGAAGTCCAAGACACAGACCGGCCGTTCGAGCCAGACGGCGACACTCACCACAGCAGGAGCGCTACTGTAGCCTCTGTGCTGCCGCAAGACGCAAGCAAGTGGAACAGACTGCTACGTCTCAAGGGAGCTGGCCCCATCGACAGCACAAGACAAGACTGGTGCAGAGCACGCACCACACGGGGCTGCCCAACGCCACAGCCGGAGCAGAGATAGCGTCATTTGCTCCCCCCGGTATACAGACACCACTGCAAACTACACCCCAGGCACTCCACGAGCCAGAAGAAAGCGTCCCATAACAAGACGGAGCGCACGAAGTCAGACACGCGCGGAAGGCCGCGCCAGTGAACCTGACAGCACGGGCAGGCGCCCGGGAGATAGAGCCATCTCCATACAGACGCACTGCTGAACGCAGCACAGAGAGCAACTACGTCTCTATTGCACCAGCGAGGCCCCGCAGTGGGCCGAAGACCACACAGAGTGTCCTCCCTCGCACTGCCTCAAGACGGAGTCGGCGGTGACCCACGGCAGGCAAGAGAGGAGTTGCACACCCCACGTGGCAGGCTGCCACAGCGACAGGCGCTCCGACAACATGGCGACACGTGACCGGACGTCACGTCGCACAACAAGCAAGGAGCACGTCACACGAAGTGACCAGTCCTGACAAACACGCCGGAACAAAGGCAGAAGCAGGCACCACGACAGCGCCGCCTCGAGGTCCCAGCGCAACACCCTCGAGAAAAGAAGTGTGACAGCCATGTCACACAAAAAAAAAAAAAAGAAGAGTGACAGCCATTTCACACAAAAGGGAAGAAGAGTGACAGCCCTGTCACACCGAAAACTGGACGAACACAGGTGTGGTGAAAAGACCAACAGGAGGAGAAGACCGAGGACTCCCACAGCAAGCCAAGAGCACACCCAGACACACCAGACAGCCACCAAGGTGGACCGACGTCCCTGGACACAGCCTCACGGGAGAACCGAGCACAAGCCACAGCAAGCGCAATCCGCGTCTCTCCCCAACGCTTCCCCAGGCGACCGTCCATCCCAGAGTGTCGGCAGTCCAAGTCAACGGCATCCCTACTCCAGGCCACAGATGCCGTGGGTGGAGATCAGCACCGAGTGTCCCTCTTCACACCGCCTCAAGATGGAGTCGGCAGTGGCCCCCAAGTCAGGCAAGAGAAGATCCGCACACTCGCCGTGCCAGGCCGCCACCAAAGATCGATCTCAGCACGACGGAGACACCTGGCAGCTAAGTCCCTCCTCACTTCCAACTCTCCCAGCAAGTCACCACCACCTGTCATTCCGACTCACCACCGGGCTGGCCTCCGCCATCATGCCAGCCCTCAGCACAAGCGTCAAACAACATCACTCCTAGAGTACCACTGGACTGGAGTCCTCCCTGGTTGCCACACCAGCCGACAAAAGAAACCAGAGGCTACCTGTGGACATGGCACCCACCTGAACCACGGCAGCGAGAGCAAGTCTTAACCAAGACTCATCTACCCTCGCGGGTTGTGCGTGAGACTCAGTAACGGCTACTCGGTAGTCCTGCAGCTGCCCCCAGTCAGCACACAAGCAGCCCCAGTGCAGTCCTCCTGCAGTCCCGCAGCAACCCCGACAACGGGCCTCCCCGGGCGGGAGAGTGAGAAGAGACATTGCCCCACCGACAGGTTATCGGTTACAGCCAAGCGGTTCCACAGAGACAACTGATCAGGCAACACCTCCAGGAACTTTCACCAGGGACTCCATCCATGTCCATGACGCAACCCACTGTATGAACTGTTAGAATTCACTGCAGACCATCCTCGACGTCAGCAGAGCGGAGCCATGCAAGACTGCAAGACACGTCGTCATCGGTGAGCCGACGGTGTGCAGGGGACGTCTCCAAGCCAGCGGTCGTGTCCTGAGCCCCTCAGGTTAAACTACAAGTGCCCGCCGAGATGGTCCTGCTGCAGGTTTCCCCGGCCCATGTCTGATGTCTTCCCGCCACCTGACTCAGAAGACTGATGGACCCTGTGGTATTTCCGTTAACTGTTTGTTTTGTCCCCACAGGTTTGGACTAAAGTTGTACTTGTTCTTCAATAAAGTTGAGGAGGAATGTAGTGTCCTGCCGGACACGTTCTAGTGTTCGGCAGGAAGCTGTACTCCCAGCCACTCCCTCGAGGGCTGGACACACTGCACCCCCACACCCATCCATCACAGCTGTCACGAGTGACGTGGCCCCGCCAATAAAAGAGCCCGGGTGCACGTGCTCGTGGCCAGTTATTGCACCATACTATCCTGTGTCTGTGTTCGTGCTTATACACCATGTGGGCCTGAGGCCCAACACTACACCCCTCATTTTGTTCCTTTTTAAATTAAATGTTTTAAGTGTTACCGGTTTATTCCAATCAAGATGGCTTCAGGTGTGCCATAATTATTTCATAAGTAAGACTGTTAGCGCTCTAGTTGTTCTTTAGAACACTCTGGGAAGCTGCAGTAGAACACAAAGGTATCAACTGGCAGGCTGCTCCTGTTGAAATATAACAGGAAGATATTTGAGATCTCACTTAAAACATGTGCTAATTTTTCTTTCTACAGCACTAACCATAATTTCTATGACAAAATGGACCCCATCATTTTGTTCCTTTTTAAATTAAATGTTTTAAGTGTTACCAGTTTATTCCAATCAAGATGGCTTCAGGTGTGCCATACTTTTGTCATAGGTAAGGCTGTTAGCGCTCTAGTTGTTCTTTAGAACACTCTGGGAAGCTGCAGTAGAACACAAAGGAATCAACTGGCAGGCTGCTCCTCTTGAAATATAACAGGAAGATATTTGAGATCTCACTTAAAACATGTCCTAATTTTTCTTTCTACAGCACTAACCATAATTTCTAAGACAAAATGAACCCCATCATTTTGTTCCTTTTTAAATTAAATGTTTTAGTGTGTTACCAGTTTATTCCAATCAAGATGGCTTCAGGTGTGCCATACTTTTGTCATAGGTAAGGTTGTTAGCGCTCTAGTTGTTCTTAAGAACACTCTGGGAAGCTGCAGAAGAACACAAAGGAATCAACTGACAGTCTCTGCCCTTGTCGGATTTACATGTTTTACTGAGAATGTCAGACTTCATTCTCACATGACTGATAAAGATAATGTGAATTTACAGAAAATATGCTCTCATTTTAGCTTCTGGAGCACCTTCCAAACCTCTGTGGGACAAGCATGAGAAAATTGTTTTCTCCCAAACATGATTCATGAAATCCCAGCAGAAGGTTTTTCACAGGGTAAAATCACCCTAGAACACACCACAATTCCTAAAATTAGTATGGTACCATCAACAAATGAATTCTAATGTAACTAAAGTCTGTTATCACCCTTTATAGTTCTCCTTTTGGTGACCCTCAAAATCTTCTATTCACTATAATGCATTTCATTGGGGTGCTATCATGTATATTGGTCCCAAGATGGCTGCCAACACTTCTTGGATGAAGTGCTGACAGCCAATCAGATCTCACGATGACATGTGTGGTTAGGCTCCGCCCAGATATATATAGTTCTTTTTCCTTTAATATTTAAAAAACTACTGAATGGATTTACACAATTTTTGAAAAGGTCGCTTTCTGAGCCAAGCAGTACCTTTATGCCAAATTTGGGGTAAATCCGTTCAGTAGTTTCCGCTGTAGCCTTGCACAAAGTTCCCTATGGGAAATTGATTTTTTGACTCTTATTTTTTGAATTTCTCAGCAACTACTGAACGGATTTACACCATTTAAAAAAAGGTCGCTTCTGAACCAAGCGCTACCTTTTGCCAAATTTGGTGTAATTCCGTTCAGCAGTTCGGGCTGTAGCCGTGTCTAAAATTTCCTATGGGAATTAACATGGAGAAAACACGTTTTGGGACCCCCCTTTTTTCTCGGCCCCGCTTGCTGAATCACCCCAAAACTTTTAGGATACGAGCGGACCGGAGCGCCCCACGAGTTTTGAAAATTTCGCGAAGATTCGTCAACCGGCGCCAAAGTTATTGGAAATAGAATGTTGTGAATTTCCTATGGAAAATAGGTCCTAACTATAACTATCTACTGGCGACCGCCAGTAGATAATACATATATATATATATATGTATGTATATGTATATATATATATATATATATATATATATATATATATATATATATATATAGGCATGTGTGAACACAATCTTTCAAAGTTTGCAGTGGAATAAATTGGAGTCTGTGCCCGGTTTTGACTGGTGGTCCAGTTCGGGTTTGTTGGCGTTTGAGATATATATATGTATAGACCGGGGTAACCCGGTCGAAACGCATCATGCAGTGGAGATCTCTTTTACAATAAAGCACTTAATCCACTAAAAGCTGTTGTGGTCCGTACCTGATTTTCCGTCTGCAAGGAAAAGGAATTTGGCTCAGGATTTGCAAGCTATATATATATATATATATATATATACACACACACATACATAGGCAGTGCACAGTTGGGGTTGGCTGACTGCGGGTTGGACGGGCCTGCGAGGCGTTATGCCACAAAAGCGAGCAGACAATAAAATCAAACTGAATCCCAGCGGTGTCAGTACCTGTTTTTTTCAGCGAGAACAGGAGGTGAAGGCATATATATATATATATATATTTATTCAATGGAAAAACAAAGGCTAAAGCTTAGTTATAGTTGGGAGAACATTTTTTTCCCTGTACAAACCCAACTTAGGGCATGATTTAGATCTTGACGGTAGGACCGTCGTCCCGCTACTGTGGCAGTCCCTAGTACTCCATCAATCTGACGGCAGACCGTCAGCGGGATTTAGATGTATGCGGACTGACTCACAGCCACCGTCGATGGAGTGGTTCCCGTTGTAGCTGACTCCAATGTTGGCGAATAGTACTCTGTCACCGTCAGGGTGGCGAGGTTGCTCCAAGCCTATTTAGATAATACAGTTGGCCTGGCAGTCTCATAGCAGCGGTCTGGTGACGGAATCAGTCAGTCGCGGGACGAGGTGAGCATTGTACTGCTTCTGTGGTTGTAGTGGTGATGCTAGCATGATGTCAATTGCACAATTATGAACACCTGGCTACTACACTATAAAACACACCCAATTTCAGGCCATGATCCTTTACCATTCCTCAGCACCATGGCACTGAAGCTGATTCCCAGAAGTCAAGCAGGTTTTTTGTTGTCCTCTCTGTTTCTACTCCTTCTTTTTTAAATTTAATTTGTTCCCTTGTGGTAATTTAATATCATTTAAGTATATAATTTTCTCCATAATGCCTGGCCCCAAAAACCCCCGTTTTACAGAGGGAGAATTGTCAGTCATGGTGGAAGAAATCATAAAAGTAGAGCCACAGTTGTTTGGAACACAAGACCAAAATACAACCCTGTCTCAGAAAAGGATAATGTGGACCAGAATAGTTGACAGAGTGAATGATGTAGCTAACAATCTGCGCACACCGGATGAAATATGGAAGCGTCTACTTTCTACAACAGACCACAACAAAGTTATTGTTTTGTATTCATGCTATTGTTTTACATTCCATCATACTTATCAAATGTTTACAACAAAATGTTTGTGTATTTATAAGTGAATTGCAAGTACATGAGGTTTCTCACTAACGTATACCATGACAACCAAATACAAATACCAAAAATCACCAGCTAGTATTTCATTCCATTTGAAACAGATTGTTCTGTAGATTTTTTATGAAACATAACAAACCATACATAACACAAATACTCAGTGCCATTTTTACATTTACATTTCCAGTACCACACCTTGCCTCTACGGAAGAAGGGATATAATCAAAAGATTCAGATTCAATAGGCAAAATAGTATTGGATTATGTCATCAGCTGGAACCAGATCTTCTGCCTCACTATAGGATTAGCACAACAATAACATCAGTAGTCCCAAATCCTGGAAGTACTCAATTTTGTGGCCACAGGATCAGTCCAATGCACTGTTGCAGTAAACGGGGAAATGTCACAACCAACTTTAAGTGGTGTGCTACAGACAATTCTTTATACAATGATGAGACACATCAATATATTCATAGACTTAACACAAAACGAGCATTTTGCCAATGTGAAGGGGGATGGCTATGCTTTTGGTTGACTACCACATGTGGTTAGAGCAAATCAAGCAGCACATATTGGCTTGGTACCACCATTCAACAGAAAAGAAGTCCAGTGCAATCTTCAAAATTTCCATTCAATTACTGCACAAGTTGTCTCAGTGCAAGATATGTACACCCAAAGTCTGTATGTGTCTTCCACAGGATCAACGCATGTTGCCATTCGTACTGCGCAGCAGCAGCATATAACTGCAAATGGCCCAACGATGAAATGTCCAAAAGAAGATGACATGGTGAGGATCCTAAACAAATCAAAATAAAAAAAGTTCATTTCAATTACATAACACATTAGATACATTACAAATGAGTACTTTTGAGGTCACATTTTCTAAGAACAATCATAGAGAAACATCTAAAATGAACCCAGTAGTTAATGTGTCAACACTTTGAGGAACAAACATGTTGGGCCTGGACTCCATAAATGTGCCCTCTCTGAAAAATACCCAGCACAGATTGTACTCCCCATGAGATTAAAAGTTGGTTAGTGCTTTGATCTGTTAGGTGCTAGTTTTTCGAAACAATTCATAACTCTGGTTCTACTGGTTGGATTTTCATTGTGTTGCTGTCAAATAATTTATTAAAATGTACTCTATTTTTCTAAATTGGTTTGGGATTTTTCTTGTGTTGTGTTTTCACTTTATTACTGTTTGTGTGCTTCATAAACACTTTACACATTGCCTCTATGTTAAGCGTGACTGCCTTTTGTGCCAAGCGACCCAGGGTTAAGCACAGGTTCATTTAGTGACTTTTTGTGGTTCACCCTGCAAGAGATTGAGACCGTTGCTTGACCAGGCCTCAATCCCCAGTCAACCAGCAACTCAATTTCTCACAGGCTGCCTTAGCTGCGAAGGAGCAAAGGCTGCCCTGGCTGCTAAAGAGAAGAGGGTGGCACTGGCTGCTCAGGAGAAATAGGCAGCAGCAGTTCTTGCATGGGAGAAGAAAAATTTGGCCTTGGAGGAGTGGAAGGTTATGCTTGTCAATAAAAGGAATTAGCTTAATATGGACTTGCGATCCAGGGGGGCCATCAGAGTCCTATGTGGCTGATGGCAGCGATACTGGGATACCCAGGAGCCATAATTACAAAGTCAGCATTCCTAAAAATCTAGTGCCTACCAATGTGGTTTGCTCTTATTGTATAGTACCTGCATTTATATAGCGCTTACTACCCCTGACAAGGCGTCAAAGCACTTTTTCAGTGAGTAGAACGCTACTCCAGAACCCATAATAAATTAGTGGTGAATTAGTATAGTGAAATATGAAAGTAATTTGAGTGGTGGATATGTTAGTCAGTTATTTGGATTGAGAAAGATAGTGGAAAGATAGAAGAGGGAAAAAAGGTTTGCATTTAAATAGCGCTTGCTATCCCTGATCGGGTGTTGAAGCGCTTCTTTGGCGAGTAGCACGCTACTCTGGAACCCATAAGGGATTCGTGGTGAATTAGTATAGTGAAATATAAAAGTAATATGAGTGGTGGATATGTTAGTCAGTTATTTGGATTGAGAAGGATAGTGGAGGGCTAGAAGAAGGAAAAAGGTTTGCATTTATATAGTGCATGCTACCCCTGATTAGGGGTCAAAGTGCTTTTTCAGCAAGTAGCACACTACTTCGGAACCCATAAAGGATTAGTGGTGAATTAGTATAGTGTTACTATGAAAGTAATTTGAGTGGTGGATATGTTAGTCAGTAATTTGGATTGAGAAGGATAGCGGAGGGATAGAAGAGGGAAAAGGTTTGTGTTTATATAGCGCTTACTACCCCTGATGAGGTGTTAAAGCGCTTTTTCGGTGAGTAGCACGCTACTCTGGAACCAATGATGAGGCTGATGGCAGCAATACTGGGATACCCAGGAGCCATAATTACAAAGTCAACATTCCTAAAAATCTAGTGCCTACCAATGTACGCCTCGTTAATTGAAGATATTCCTGGCACCCTGAGCCCCGCCAGCGCTGGCCTCCTGGCGTGAGAAGCTCTACGAGCGGTGCCCGCTGATCGAGCACAGAGGCAGATGGAGACGCGCACAAGAGCCTGCACGTAACCCCGGCTGTGAGCAGGCTCACGGGCCCGGTAGTCGCGAGGCCTCGACTCTACACCACGCTGGGGGATGAGGCCCCGCTGAGCTGCGGTCCCCGCCGAGGGAGATAGTGAGGAACTTTTGCCTGGCGAAGCCGGGAGGCTTGCGGCGGCTGAGGACCCTGCCGCCATTTCCCCGGTGAGTGCGTGACGACCCTCAATTTCACACCGTGCCCGGGGCGGGGAGAGATCACTGGGGGCCCATTGACTTCACCCCCTCCCCCGCTATCAGAGCTCTTCTGTTCGGAGCAGTGGGGACATTAAAGGGAATCCCCTTGACATAACGACCTGGCCCGGGGACTTTGTTGAGGCCAAATTACCCATTGTGGAGCCTTCTCAGGGCAGTGCCTGTCCTCAAGATGGCGGCTGAGGCCAGTCCTGATTACCACGGCCGGGGTCTCCTGAGGCTCCGGGGCACTCCCTACCTGAGCGGTAGGGGCATTCCAGCTGATCCCACCTTGCGATGGCGCTCTATTCTGGGGGCATTTCGAGGCCGTGGTGTCCACTGTAAGGACGGGCCAGGACAACGCCAGACTTTAAGATGGTGCCTGCACCCTGACTCCGTACTGCCCGCAGTCTTCTTCGGTTCTCTGGCGGCTGCCACTCCCGGACGTCGAGCTTCCGGCTGATTGCACTTTGATAACACCGAAACAAAGACCCCCATTCTCACCTAGGTTTAGATCTGAATGCGGTTCTCATCTCTCCTTCTCCCTCATTTGAATTTGTCTTTTTCAGACTAATCTCTGTTCATTACCCTGACAGCGGAGTCCGAGCAATATGGCTGATGCCCGGTGGAGCTGCCTAGACAGCTATAGAGGAGATCGGCCCTGGTTCACCCCCACGACCGTCACCTACCCAGCCAGACATTGGACACAGTTTCTCCCCGTCTCCCTGCTTTGTCTCCTTCCTCCCCCTCCCCCGACGTATTAACATAACTTTGTTTTTTTCGTCCTATGTTTAACCCTGATCTTTATCCTGACAGCGGATTTGGGGCAATATGGCCGATGCCCGGTGGAGCTGCTTAGACAGCTATAGAGGAGATCGGCCCTGGTTCACTCCCTCGGCCGTCACCTACCCAGCCGGACATTGGGCATAGTTCCTCCCCGTATCCCTGCTAGTGTCTCCTTCCTCCCCCTCCCCTCTGACGAATTACCGTAACTTTGCTTTTTGTCCTATGTTTGACTATGCTATTGTAACAGATGTAACCTGTAACTTGTAACTCACTGATCCACATGTAAAGCGCTCTGATACCTCCGGGTCTAGCCAGCGCTATATAAAACTCTTCAAATAAAATAAATAAATAAATAAATAAAAATGTGGTTTGCTCTTATTGTATTGTATTGTAACTGCATCTATATAGCGCTTACTACCCCTGACAAGGCGTCAAAGCACTTTTTCAGCGAGTAGCACGCTACTCCAGAACCAATAAAAAATTAGTGGTGAACTATTATAGTGAAATATGAAATTAATTCGAGTGGTGGTCATGTTAGTCTGTTATTTGAATTGAAAAGGATAATGGAGGGATAGAAGAGGGAAGGATTTAGAAATGTATTTTTTTTTTGGAGCTCATAGCAGTAGGAGGAGGCTTGGGATGAGTAAAAGGGAGGTGGAGGGGCAAGAGTCAGAGGGAAGGGTTTAGAAAGGCTTGTTTGGGCGATCTGAATAGTAAAGAGGTATGAGATGATACAAGGAGGGGTAGATTAGGGAAGAGTCTAGAAAGGGTTATTTTGGGGATCATAGTAGTGGTATGGGGTTTTGGATGAAAGAGAGTGGAGGTCGAGGATATATTGATAGAGGTATAGGGTGAGAAATAGGGTAGTGCATTGGAAAGAGTAGCAGAATGAGGTTTGAGATGAGTCAGAGAGTTGAGGTAGAGGATATCTTGAGAGCGGTATAGGGTGTGAAATAGGATGGTGCATTGGATACGCTGAATTAGAAGAAAAGTAATAAATATATAGATACGTAAGTACATGGAAGGTATATATATGCATAAGGAAGGTAGTATATGTAGATTAAAGATGCATTTAATAAACTCAGGCTTTCAAGGGTTGTTGTACTTTAAATTAATTTATTTTGGTTTGTTTTGTAATTCAATAGCAAAGCATATTGTAGATAAATAGTTATGATAAAAGATTTACTTATTTATGCAGTCCCTTATATACATGTTAAAACATAGAATAATGTAACTATAAGTAATATGTACATTTGTTAAGCAGAACTAACGAATATCTATATATTTTTTAAAACATAATTATTATACACATTTATGCAAAGCAATACACATATATAGGTACATATCTATAGTGCAAATAAATGATTATATACTGAGTTATATGCTGTATTTTTCTGTTTGTGTATGGTGGTTATGTGGGGAAGAGCCAATTCTTGAGTAGTTTTCTGAAGATAAGGTAAGGTTATCCGTGGATCTTATGTTGGGAGGGAAAGAGTTCCATAGTTTGGCTGCTTGAACAGAGAAGGATGTGCCACCAATGGTTTTTGTCTGGTACGTTGGTATTTTGAGGCGAGGTGCCTCTCTAGAGCGGAAGTTCCTTTGTTGAATCTGTTTGGTCATTTTATTCCTGATGAAGTCCCGTTCCATGTATCTCTTTGTGGGTGATACAAAGCAGCTTGAACGTGGATTTTCTGGAAGTCGGTAACCAATGCAGGGTTTTCAAGGCAGGGGTTATGTGGTCTTGCGGCTTTATATGTAAGAGCAGTATGGCAGCTGAGTTCTGAATCCATTGTTGTCTTTTCATAGTCGTTAAAGGTTGCCATGGTTACGTGCTGCAGCTCTGGGGGCACAGCTACCTTCTACAGACTCCGATGCTGGTGTGTCAGGAAACTGTGTGGGAAGCTGCACGGTCTATATGTGTTGGCAAAATTCTGGTGGTGATGTCCTTGTCAATTGCAGCACTAAGGACAAGTAGGATTCTGTCCTACACATATTGCTACAAATCAAGCCTTTGTTACCATTACTGAATGCTACATACTTGTGCTGTTTCATAAAAGCTAATATTTGTTTTGTTTCCTATATGCTTGTCTGACTGCCTGGACTGTTGTATTGTGCAGACATAAGCAGCCGCGGTAACGGCAACATGGTGTGATACCGGCATTAGGATTCCATCACCCAGAACACTGAGTGCGACGGCCATGAAGGGCGGGGTTCACGTATAAAACGAGCTCCGCCCATGACCGCATGCTCATTATTCGTCTGCCGGGGTTTGATGCGGACGTCTTGGAGTTCTCTCGTCGGCGCTCTGGTGTGGGCGCGGTCTTGCTGTCTTTGACACGTTTGACGAGCATGAAAGAGCTACGTGGAATTGGCTCTCAGTTCAGATCTTGTCTGAGCATTCAGGCCCAACCAGCAGACGTTATGAGATCGGACAGATCTCCCCGGTAAGAGCGGTTAGGTTTTTTCATAGCGAGAAGTCAAAGCTTTCATTTTTGGAACATTTGTGCTAATGCATTGTGTTCTTTGTATCAAAAGGACAAAAATTCATCTTGTTTGGGAACATTGTGTTGAAGTTTACTGAACAATCCTCTTGGGTAAAGTTGCGTGGCTGGGCCCACTAGATCAACAAAATACCAGGAACACTCAAGACTATGTTAAATGCATATAATCTGATAGGACTGACAATATCTAACCAAAACAACGTGTTTTAGTTTCAAGGGTATAAACTGGTAAGCCATTAGACAATTCCATCTATATAGACTTATTAACAAAATTCTTATGGTTGTTATGTTTTAGAGTAACCATGTCTTTTCTTGTGCTTTAATCCTTTAACCCAACAGTCATTCTCTTTCAAGGAACAGCAATCCGTGTTTATGCATCAGCAACAGTTTATAATTTCAGGTGAATATCTATCCATGAGTGAAGTCAGATGTAGAAATCAGTAAAGGTGTAGAAGAATTAGATTTACGACCTTGGTTTTCTTTTGCGGGTCTCCTTTTCCGCTGTTCCTTCCCCAACACCCTTTCCCCCACCTGGCCACTCCAACAGTCTGTGCCATTACGGCATTCGGACTTGGTGGTGCCAGGAGGTGGACGTTCTATCATCAAGCAAGCCCTGAGGAACCATATCCCGTGACAAAATAACGAGCCCACAATTTATTTTCCTCCCGGCTTGTTCGGTGCTACATTACATGATATATTGAAGGCCTTAGGTCAAGTGCAACAAGAATTAGCTGATTCCAAGGTCTGTATGGCAGCGTCAGCAGATAAGGTCTCACAACTCCAACAAAAAATAGAGAAAAATCCCTTTGACATTCCCTTAGGTAAATTTCCCAGTGTAGTTCATACAGTCAGTCAAGGGGGAGCAGTTGGGGGTAATGCACCACCAACTAACATAGCAGTCACTGTTCCTCCACAAATACCTTTAGCTGCTCCCGAAAGATTTTCTGGAGACCCGGCTAAAGTACAGATATTCCTTACGCAAATTGAGCTGCATTTTACTTGTAAACCGGCTACCTTCTCTGACGCACAATCAAGGGTAGCATTCTTGGTTTCATATTTAGCAGAGGATGCAGCTTCATGGGCAGTACCTTTTGTTCATGGTGATAATCCTGTTTTGTCTAATTGGAAAGCCTTTGTTAGAAAGTTTGAGATGGTTTTTGACAGACAAACAGCAACACTTTCTACAGATAGAAAATTGCTTGAACTAAAACAAGGAAATTGTGATTTAGTAACATATCTGATGCGATTCAATCATTTGGTTGCAGAGACAGCTTGGCCTGAGGAAAAACGATCCGCAGTGTATTATCAGGGTCTAAGAGACGATATGAAAGACATTCGTGCACAAATAGATCCCCAACCTCAAACCTGTACAGAGCTCATTAATCTAACACTGCGACTGGATCAATGTTTGGCGGAAAGGACAGGAGATCGCCACCATGGTGATCAATCACGGTTCAGGTTTGAATGATTCAAAGCATCACCTAGTCCTTCTTCTACTTACAATCATAGTGAGCCCATGGAGATAGGATCAGTTCGTCCAGCCCTTACTAAAGAGGAAAATGAGATACAACACAAAAATGGGCTCTGTCTCTATTGTGGTAAGAAAGGCCATTTTGTCAAAGATTGTCCTACAAAACCTAAAGTAAAAAATTCTGTTTTACCTAGCAAAATGATAAATACCCCTAACATCTTACAGGAAAACTAAAGAGCTCAAAAGATAGAAAGGGGGATCTTTTGAGTATGTGGTAAATCCCTTCTCTACATAGTGTGGTTTGTGAACATGTGGATCATTTTACGATGCAAATGACATTAGTCATAACACCTGATGTAAAACAAACTATCACTGTAGTCATTGATTTCGGAGCCACTGGCAATTTCGTAGACTTCACCCTAGCAAATAATTTGAAGTTGCCTTGTATACAAAAGAAAAGGACTGAAATAGTACAAACGGTGGATGGGCGGGTTTTAACCTCTGGACCCATTATTAAACAAACTGCGGCTCTGTTGTTGGAATGTATCGTAACAGACATGAAACATTCGGAGTCCATCTCTTATAATCTCATTGGCACCCCTCAATATGGATTCATCTTAGGTATGCCCTGGTTACGGTTACATAATCCTAAAATAGAGTGGGTAAAAAGAGAGATTAAAGACTTGTCTTGGTATTGCGTAACACATTGTATGACTCCTTCAAACAATCTGACACATTCTTTAGCCACTGCAGAAGAAAAAGCAGTTATATTGCCTTCTCCATATGTACAATTCCAGAATGTTTTTAATGAGAGACAAGCTGAAGAATTACCACCACATCGTTCCTGCGATTGCCAAATAGGCCTGATACTGGGTGCAGTGGTACCTAATTGTCGTATATATGCCTTATCAGAAAAAGAAAAAGTGTATCTTAGAGATTATTTTGACAAATATCTTGCAAATGGTTTCATTAGACCTTCTAAGTCTCCAGCAGCCTCCCCTTTGTTCTTTGTTCCAAAGGCAAATGGAGAGCTTCGCTTGTGCATAGACTTTCGAGCCTTAAACAAAATCACCTTCAAAACAAATATCCGTTTCCACTCATCCCAGTCTTGTTAGATCAAGTGAAATCTGCTATTATCTATACGAAATTAGATTGAAAAAAAGCCTACCATCTGGTTCATATGTGAGAGGATGATGAGTGGAAGACTGCATTTAAGACTCAATATGGTTTATTCGTATGTACAGGAATGCCCTATTGGACTATGCTAACGCTCCCGTAAGTTTGTTATTGTCTATATCGACAACATTTTAATTTATTCCAATTCTCAGTCTGTGCACGTTCAACATTTTACTTTAGTTTTACAAACATTACAAAAACATGGTCTGTACTGCAAGTTAAGTAAATGCGATTTTCAGGTTACAGAGGTGGAGTTCCTGGGAGTGCTTTTATCTCCGGGTGGATTACATATGGCAGAAAATAAATACAAGCTATTCTCAATTGTCCCACTCTAAAAACTGTTCATGATGCCCAGTGTTTCGCCAATTTTTCTTGGCGCTTTATCGATTATTTCTCAAAAGTAATCGCTCCCATAACTCGACTGTTACGAAAGAATGTGCTCTTCAAACGGGGTTGTGAAGCACAAAAGGCTTTTGATCACTTGAAAACTGCCTTTACGTCTGCACCAGTTCTAGTTCATCCAAACCCTGACCAACCTTACATTGTTGAAGCTGATGCCTCAGAAATCGCAGTGGGAACAAAGACATGCTATTACAGGACAATTACATCCCGTTGTCTTTATGTCCAAATGTTTGTCACCGGCAGAAAGAAACTACACTGTCACAGAGAAAGAACTGTTAGCAATTTGAGAAGCCTTCAAGGAATGGAGACATTATCTGTTGGGGGCCAGACACACAGTGATGGTATTTACTGACCACCGCAACTTGCAGTTCATGAAAACTGCTAGAGTGTTAACTCCTCGTCAATTGCAGTGAATGTTATTCTTTTCTGAATATGATTTCATTGTCACATTTTGCCCCAGCTCAGATAACAAAAACGCTGATACTCTCACGAGACAAGACTCCACTTTATTACCCATTACAAAAACACCACAAGCCTTTATCGATCCAACCAAAGTAATCAATGTAATATCCACAGAAGATTTCTTAGGCACAGTGCGAGACAAGTTTCCACCACAAACATGGAAGACGTGGCTTGAACAAGGTCCTAATAGACAAATTATACAAGATTTACTGTTCCAATGATCCATGTTATTTCTCCAAACAGAACAATTGCAAAATGTAGTTTTAGCATGGCATCATGACCATTCTTGTGCAGTACATCCAAGTACGCAAAAAAAACTCCTAGCAATTCAGAGAAATTTCTGGTGGCCCACTGTAAGACAAGATATACTACAATGGGTGAAAGAATGTGAAGTGTGTGCCAGAAACAAGAGTGAACATGGACTACCGAAAGGTTTGCTGCTTCCGCTGCCAACCCCACAAAAACCATGGGATCATTGCTCAATAGACTTTATCATGGATTTACCAAAGGATCAGGGCTATACCTGCATCTTAGTAGTAGTGGATAGCTTCTCTAACTTAGGACATTTTATTGCCTGTAAAAAAACTTCCAACAGGTGTAGAATTGGCTCATTTGTTGTTAACCAATATTGTTTGGTTATAAGGAATCCCAACTAAGATCATTTCAGATTGTGGCCAACAGTTCACAGCAAAGTTTTGAACCCAATGGTGTAAAGCATTACACATCACACCAGCATTGTCCACTAGTCATCATCCACAATCGGATGGTCAGACGGAGAGACTAAATCAAATCCTGAAACAATATCTCCGTTGCTATGTCACCAATACTCAAGACTCTTGGGTAAATCTGTTATGGCTAGCAGAAATCCCTTACAACTCTGCTTCTCATTCATCTATTCAACAATCACCCTTTTTTGTACATATGGATATCATCCCACTTACCTACCCATCCACATCTCCACAGAACAGATCACAGCACCAACAGTGTCCTCAGGCATAAAACAAATCCACCAAATTCTTGCACAGATAATAAAAAATTTGGATAAAGCAAAAGAACAATACAAACAAGTTGTGGACAAATCTCCTAGACCAGGTCCACCATATACTGTGTGACAAGGTCTGGCTTTCTACAAAGAATATTACATTCCGCAATAAGACACCGTTCCATCCAAAATTCATTGGACCGTATACAGTAATACAACAAATCAACCCAGTGGCCTACAAGTTACAACTACCTGCTCACCTTAAAATCCATCCATTATTTCATACCTCTTTGTTAAAACCGGTAGAACAACTATGCGCCTCTCCACAAGGTCTTTTCTTGGCTCAGGGGCAAGAAGAATTGGAAGTACGTAACATTTTAGACTCTCGATATCGAGGTAATTGTTTATGGTATTTGAGCTCCTGGAAGGGCTATGGACCTGAAAACAACACATGGGAACAACGTTCATGCACCTCGTTTGGTGAAAAAATTCCATGACTCCTACCCTCTAAAGCCTGCCCCTAGAGTCTGCTTGGGAGGGGGGAGTACTGTCATGGTTACGGGCTGCAGCTCTAGGGGCACAGCTACCTTCTGCAGACGGCGACACTGGTGTTTCAGGAAACTGTGTGGGAAGCTGCGCGGTCAATATGTGTTGGCAAAATTCTGGTGGAGATGTACTTGTCAATGTCAGGACAAGTAGGATTCTGTCCTACACATATAACTGAATGCTACATTCTTGTGTTGTTTCATAAATGCTAATATTTGTTTTGTTTCTTATTTGCTTGCCTGACTGCATGGACTGCTATATTGTGCAGACATGAGCAGCCACGGTATGATACCGGCATTAAGATTCCATTACCAAGAACACTGAGCGCAACGGCCATGAAGGGCGGGGTTCGTGAATAAAACGAGCTTCGCCCATGACCGCATGCTCGTTATTCATCTGCTGAAGTATGGTGTGGACGTCTTGGAGTTCTGTCGTCGGAGCTCTGGAGTGGGCGCGGTCTTGGTGTCTTTGACGCATTTGATGAGCTTGAGAGAGCTACGTGGTATCGGCTCTCAGTTCAGATCAGGTCCGAACATTCAGGCACAACCAGAAGATGTTATGATACTGAACAGATCTCCCCGGTAAAAGCGTTTAGGTTTTTTCATAGTGAGAAGTCAAAGCTTTAATTTTTGGAACATTTGTGGTAATGCATTGCGCTCTTCATATCAAAAGGACAGAAGCTTACCTTGGAAACATTTGTGGTAAAGCATTACACTTTTCGTATCAAAAGGACAAAAGTTTACCTTGTTTGGGAACATTGTGTTGAAAAGTGTACTGAACACTCCTCTTGTATAAAGTTGCGTGGCTGGACCCGCAATATCTACAAAATACCAGGAACAGTTGAAAATATGTTACATGCATATGATCTGATGGTACTGACAATATCTAACCAAAACAACGTGTTTGAGTTTCAAGGGTATAACCTGGTAAGCCGTTAGACAATTCCATTTATATAGACTTATTAACAAAATTATTATGGTTGTTATGTTTTAGAGTAACCATGTCTCTTCTTGTGCTTTAATCTTTTAACTCAACAGTCATTCGCCTTCAAGCAACAGCAGTCCTTGTTTATGCATTAGCAACAGATTATAATTTCAGGTGAATATCTATCCATGAGTGAAGTCAGATGTAGAAATCAGTAAAGGTGTAGAAGAATTAGATTTACTACCTTGGTTTTCTTTTGCAGATCTCCTTGCCCGCTGTTCCTTCCCAAACATCCTTTCCCCCACCTGGCCACTCCAACAGTCTGTCATTACGGCATTCGGACTTGGTGGACTTGGTGGTGCCTGGAGGTGGACGTTCTATTATCGATCAAGCCTTGAGGAACCATATCCCATGAAAAAGGTGATCCGTGGTAGAGGCTATTGGCGTAATCGAGTTTGGACAGAACAAGAGAGATGGTAGCCTGGACCTTGTGTGGAAATCCCAAATGGGGTAAGATTCGTCGCAGAGTTTTTATAGTAACAAAGCTTGATCTTGCTAGTTTGTCCACTTGGGCATTCATTGACAGCTTGTAGTCCATGGTCATTCTGAGGTTTCTTACTTCCCTTGATACTTTAAGTGGTGTTCCCAGATCATCAGGCCAGGCTGCGAGCGGGTCATAATTTTTCCAATGCCACATGTGAGTATTTCCGTTTTGGAAGCATTCAATTTGAGATGGCTCCACGTCATCCATTGATCCACGGCTCTGAGACAGCTAAAAATAGGCGATTTTGCAAATGTCTTTGGGGCATTCCAATTGAAGGAGTATTTCTGTGTCATCTGCATAGTTATAGCACTTGAGGTGAAATTGATTGATCAGTGCCGGTAATGACTTCATGTAGATGTTGAAGAGCATAGGCGAGATGATAGAGCCTTGAGGGACCCCTGCTTTCATGAAGTACGGTTTGGATGAGAAATGGGGTATGGATGACATTAGTTCTGTTGCGAAGGTAGAATGTGATCGAGTATAGAGCAGTCCCCTCTATGCCGGCTTCGTAGAGTCTTTGTATCAGAGTGTCATGGTCAAGTGTGTCAAAGGCAGCCGAGAGGTCCAAGAGAAGTAGCGGAGCAACCCCGTTGCTGTCAACTGCGCTCTTCAGGTCATCCCAGATGGCAACGAGGGCAGATTCTGTGCCTCTTCCTGGATGGAATCCCATTTGGAATTCTGAAAGTATGGCATTAACTTCAATGAATTGTGACATCTGGGCGAACGCTGCTCAGTTTGCCCAGGAAAGGTCCATTTGTAATCGGTCTGTAGTTGTCAGGGTTCAGCGGGTCCAAGTTTGTTTTCTTCAGTAATGGGTGTATGTATGACTTTTTGAGTTCTTCTGGAAATGTTCCGGTAGTTAAGGAATTGTTGATGATTCTTCCTACTGGTGTGGCAGCAGAGGTTGTTAGAAGAATTGTCTTGAAGGTTTGCGGTGGACACGGGTCCACCGCAAACAGCCGACAGGCCTGCTTGCTTTGACTAGGTCCATAAATTCATTGTGTGAAATGTGTTGGAAGGAACGGAGAGACTGGGTTAGAGTATTCTTGAATTGTTGTTTTGGAAAAGGGTGGGTGCTGGTGCTTTTGCTTTGTTTTAAATATGAGTACAATGTGTCTGCTTTGACCGCACAATGATTTGCCAGTTTGTCTGTGAAATCTTGAGTAACAGGATGAGGCAATTTGTTTACAAAATTCATTGAGAATTTTATAGAATTCTTTATTTGCACATTTAGCCTTTTGAATTCTGTCTGCATAGTACCTTTTCTTAGCTTTTTTGATAGCTGACTTGTATAATATGTTAATTTTCTGTAGGCCAGGTTTGTCATAATTGGTGTTTGTTTTGAGCCAGGTACGTTGAGCTTTCTAATTTGTTGATTTATCTCTTTTATCTCTGTATTTCTCCAAGGTGCTTGGATTCTTTTGTTCTGTTGTGTTGATTTTAGTGCTATTAGGATATCAAAAGCTTCTTGTAGCCACTCATATAGTTTTGTAACAGAATTTATTGTGTCTTGGTCTGTACTGGATGTTAGTTGTGCTTCTAAGATTTCCAAATTGAGTTTGTTCCACGGTCGATAGGTGGATGCACGTAAGGTGGTTTTAGGTGCATCGCTTAGTGTTGTTTTATGTTGGAAAGCAAGCAAATGATGGTCTGACCATGTGACTGGAGTCACTGTTTGAAAGGTAACTAGTTCTGTATTTGGAAAAATAACATCTAGGATATGTCCAGCGATGTGGTTGGGTTTGGGGACGATCTAATGCAGTTTCAGTGCGTTTAGGCCAGCAATGATTGTTTTCGGATGGGGCATATTGGGTTTGTCAAACCAAATGTTGAGGTCACCCACAATGCATAGGTTGGAGAGTTATCAGGTTTGACACCATGTCTAGAAGTGTGTCTAGGAATGTTGCATTGCTACGTGAAGGTCTGTAACAATGCAACAATATAGAATGTCTTGAAAAAACTGTTTAAGGAACTACAAATAGTATGTTGCGAATATTCAGGCTTTTGTTCATTGAGTAAGGATGTTTTTTTTACTGGCAATTTCAGACTTCTAGAAATTGTTTGTGCTCTGCAATATAAAGCTTAACTAAACTAATGGCTACTTAATTTATAAAATAAATAACATACAGTATCTGGAATAAACTTCCAAAATGTGAAACATATTCCATAACTTCCAAGGGGTGGGATTAGAAAGAAACTTTTACACCAAACAGAATGTTTGTAGATTCAAACAATTCGAATTTTTAGTGCCACAAGATATGAATGAACATATTCATTATACAAGGTTCCTTTATTTGTAGTAAGACAAGCTTGCAATTAAGATGTCTTGCTGAGAAAACTTGACCAGATGTAAAGTAGAGCAGTGTCATTTTGATTCCATCCTAAGATACTATAGGAGTGCATCATAATCATTCGTAGTCAGCACTCAAATATATTCTGTGTGATTAATGTTACTAAGAGAAGATGGGGTATTACATATTTAAAGTACTTCACGTGAAAATTAATGAGACTGTGTGCATAGATGTGTGACTAATAAAGGTCTTTGTAATATTTACACATTAATATTTCAGGGGAGAGTTACGTTTAGATGTGTTTCATTGTGAAGTTAATAAAACAGAATGTGCAGGTGTAGACTAATGTTTAATCTTTGATATGTGTAACAAGAATTTATATCCATGTTGGTGCTTTTGAAATGAAATTTTCGTAATTCTTTGCAATTTATTCATGCCATAAGAAACTGTATTTGTTATATGTGTAGAAATGTGGATGTATTTGTAACAGTACACTGTTAAGTTGACTTAATTTTAAGGCCAGTGTATAATTTCATTGTAAGTATGCAATGCAGTTAACATTTGATTTGTGTTTAACCTTCAATGTGGAATGTTTTAATTCGCATTTTTGTTTCCACTGCAGGTGTGTACAAAGCCTCATTAGTATAGAAGCGTTTTGTTTTCATAACATAGCAAGGTATGAGAAGACGAAGTTTGGCAAGGAGAAACGTGGTAACGAGCAAGGAGGCGAGTTCTCATGGAGGAGGAGAAGAGTGAACAAGGATGAATGAAGTTGCAACTTATCGATGTGGAAAAGGTGGTGCAAGTATCCAATTTGTACCGGAATCATGGAAAAGTACTGGAGAAAGTCATGTGGGATTGTCTACCTTGAATGCAATTAATATCTTATGCTGTATCTTAGTGAGGGTCACAAGAGACATCTTAGGACTTCACAGGAAGCAGACCTATGCTTCTACTTTGTGTGGCTTTATGCTATGAGACCCATGGTTTGAGTGCCTTCTACTGAAGACTCTGACAGCTGACACCTTTCTCTTATATTTCCAAATCTCTAATGCTTTTAGTGGAGGTGGTCCTGTTGGGGTAGCGTAGGGAAAGATAGGGTTAACTAATGCTTATTTTTGAAAATCAACTAATGCAATTTCAATTTTATTCTCAGTTCTTTTTCCTCATTGCTTATATAATTATAATTGAGCTAGTGATACTCTGTCTGTTGTATAGAGTAAATCTCTTTAGGAGATTTGGACATGTTTTATTTGTTCTGTATTTCTGTACCATTATGCTAAAATTGATTTATGCAAATCTATTTTTGAACTTATAATTAAACCTTACTAATCTCATATTCAGTTGTGAACTTGATTATTGAGTGATTAGATTTGGTTACTCTATATTGAAAATATATTGTGTTTGAGTTCTCCTTTTTACATTTCATGCAGCAACAAAGACTATCTGGTTGTGGATAAATGTTTAAGTGGGCTTTCTCAATTGGTAGCAGAGTTGGATGGTTTGCCCATGAAGTAGAGGGAGACAGAACCTAACCTAGAATAGTCTAGACCCAATCTTAGTAGCCCTAGTCCAGAGTCCAGAATCGAGATGCAGAGATTAAACTGAGTTCCAGTGGCATATGTGGAAGCAGCGGCGGCATGAGTATTAGTGGGATGTGTGAGGATAATGTATATTTGCAGTGAAGTATTGATTGTATGATGTCTGGCGAAGATGTTGTGAGAGTTGTGTGAATGTGGTGTTAAGTTGCTGAAGTTGAAGTTGTTGAAGTTGTTATCGGGTCCGACGAGACCTAAGATCCTGGGATACATAAAAATGTGTAGAAGACACTGTGTTATATTTATCTGCTAAGGTTTTGTGGGGATTGTCGTGAGACGTCATCAACAGGCCAAATTGAGATAGGGAACTTTGTGTACAAGATAGAGTTGTAATTAGTGCGGCGGACATTTTTGCACAAAAGGAAAACTGTACTGATTTAAGTGATTCCCTGCTGGTCGAGGTTTCATTTGTGAGTGTGTGTTCTTTGGGTGATTGAATTCTATCAATTCTTTTAGCGGAGCAGACAATTGATCTTTGTTGTTGTTTTTGTATAATCAAAATTGAGCCAGAGAGTGTCGGGAAAATTGTGAAGGAGGGTGAACTGCTGCGAGGAGTGAGAGTGATGTCAGAGTGTGCTGCACTGGGGTAGGTCGGTTGATGTAATGCCGCGCTGAGAGTTGGTGTAACGCCGCTCTGAGATTGATTGTATTTGTCATCTGGTGTTGCGTTGTTATTGTTGGGTGCATTGTTACTCAATTTGACATTTATTGGCTCTGGAATTGATTGTAATTGACCAGGTACACAATTTAAAAAATGAGATGATTTAAAGCAATTAGGGACATGATACGAGGAAATGTAGATGTACCTTCTATAGTTGGTGAGGAAGCACCACAGGAGGATATGCAAGTTCATTATATGGCGATGAACGTAGGGCTTTATTTTATAATCTGGCTTAAAAATTGGGACACGGTCACAGAGAAAGAGGGTGCATTAACATTTCCACGCTACGGTACTTTTATTTTGAGAATAATTGACCATTTGAGAGGAATATTGTTTGCAATAAAACCATTACCTAGACCTGCACAGTTTGAAGCACTTGGAACGTGTAGTGCATGTAAAACAAAGAAACAAATATCAAGGGAGGATGAAGAAAGCGATGCGTGCATACGCAGATACAAGATGGGATGATCAACAAAGGAGATGGAGAGTAGATATGATTGAGGGAGCGAGATTATACCCTGCCATAACAGGCGAGGGAAATGATGCTGAGAGAAGGAGAAAGGACAAGAAAAATGAGGGAGATGGACATGTAGACATTGACAGTATTTCAAGTGACTGCCTTTTGGATGGACTGGTAGCTGAACGTCCACTCCCATAAAATCAAATACACTTTACAGGTGGGGGGAATATGACTGCTACTGGTAGTTCTGGAAGTGCTTCAGCACCAGTTGCTTCTAATCCTGGTGTTATTGGGGTCATACCAACTGGCACAACGCAAACTATAGCAGGAGGAAATATGGGAGCGTGTGTCCCAAGCTCTTCAGGAAATTGTAACCCAATTTGGCTTCAAAACTTCCAGATGCTCCTACAGTGTTGGTTACTATTGGTCCTATCGTCCCTATGTACCATCCTAGTCCTATTGGGAACTAAAGTCAGGGAGTGCCTGCTTCCACAGAAGCGTAGATATCAGAAAGAGGATCAGATAGCCAGAGAATGTAATTTGTCCAGTTGATTCCAATGAATGTGAGCTCACTGTTTGCAGCCAGTGCAGATCCTTCTGTAGTATAGAATGGGTTCAGACCTATAATGTCTTTTCCTGTATTGGCAGGTATGGATTCACCTGTATGGGAAACTCTCCTGAATGTATGCAATAGTACGCCCCAAGAAAACACCACACAAGAAAGTGCACAGGGAGCATAGAACTAGAAAATCAGCTGTAAAGGTAAATTTGATCGATGTTGTTAAACTAAAAACTGAATTAGATTAAATGATATGTGGGAGTTTAGAGCTTAATCAAATAGATACCTACCAACAAAATTAATTGTTATTCATGAGTAAAGATGTCACTAGGAGAGCGAGAGAGGCTCATGAGAAATTATCTCAATTGGCTTAGAGATATGATGTTGATATGGAACTAACAAAGGCTTTACAGAAAAATCATATACTTGCATAAATATTCAGATTTGGAGTACATTAGACAAATGGGAAGAAAGATGGGCAAAAGAAAACCTCCTCCTTTGTGGGAAATGGAAATGGGTGTCAAGGCTTTCCCCTTGCGGGAAGTATCGAGTGGAGGTTATGTGCATGTATCCTGGAGTAGAGGTGAACTTGCAGGATTTACCAATGATTTTTCGAGATAGAGAGAGAAGCCTGTAGAGTGGTGCAAGCAGGTTGATCGATTTGTGAAAGTCTTGTGGATCGATCTGAATACGTTGTTCAAGATTGTAGTCAGCATGTAAAATCGCTACAGAATGGCCTGAAGGTGAGCCTGCGAGAGATCCAGTGACGCATGGTCCTCCATCTATAGTGATGAAGAAATATGAGCAGACGATTACTTTGTTGAAAGATAAAGTGCCACTGCAGGATATTGATTGGATAAAGATTTATAGAATGACTCAAGAACCTAAGGAGATGATTCATGCGGTTTATGAAAGGTTGTTGCAGGCTTTCAAACAGTACAGTGGGATGGAAACTCTAGAACCCAAGGGTATGGGACACTTTGTGTCCTGATTTGCGACTGGCCTGAGACCTGAAATTAGTATGATGATACAACAACATTTGATTTGTTGACAGAATAAGTCAGTTGACGAAATTCTGCGTTACGCTAAATATTGTTGTGATGAGATTGAGATGAAGCACAAGAAGTTGAAGGCAAAGTTGATGGTAGCGCAGCTGAAGCCTGCTCCGAGAGGAGGTCAAATTTAGCCTTATGTAGGGAATACTGTCGTTATGCAGGGGGTCTACCAGTCTGGGGCTCCAATGCAACAAGGTGGAGGATTTCAGGGACAAGAAACAGGAAGAGGTGTTCCTATAGATCTGAGGACTGGAGTTGATGTTGCCACTTTAAAGAGGTCCAACCCATGTCACTATTGTAATAGATTGGGGCATTCGAAGCGAGTGTCGTCTAAATTCACCAAATCAGGAACCGAATGGGGTAGTAGGCCAGTGTCAGGGGAATATTGTGCAGTCTCAGAATGGACCCAGCCCAAGATCTCAAAATTTAGCTGGCTCCCAAGGTCCCATAATGCAGGTTCCACAACCCCCAATGCCACAGCAATCTACAGATAATTTTAGATTTAATTCGGACATGGACATGAGTAGAAATCAGAATTTGTCCCATAATAAAAACTCATTTCAACAGTTCCCCATGTTAGAGACTTCCAATGAATGCAGCTCAGACCAGGCCTTATGACGGTGCCTGAGGGGGGGAGAAGACTGTACACTTGGTGCAGTCTTAGAGGTAGACCAGAGTGGACCATACGTTGATGCTGATGCAGATGGCCACAATGCCACTTTCTTGATTGACACTGGTGCTGCCCGCTCTACTGTGAGAACAGCAGAGGTTCCAAACCTATACCTCTTGGGAAAACCAATCCAAGTTGGAGGAGTTGCAAATAAAAGATTGTCAAACCCCCATACTGAAGAAGTGCCTGTGAAGATAGGGATATTTGAAGATAATCATCAGTTTATGATGTGTGATTCTCGTCCAGTGTGCCTGTTAGGATATGATATGCTGTGCAAATTAATTGCACTATCTATTGTACACCAAAGGGTATTGAGCTTCAGATGAACGATCAGGACATTGCCTTCAAACTGGCAAACCAGAGCTTGTGTGTTTCATTGTTCCCCCTGTTGACAGTAGAAGACTTACCGTTGGACCTCAGAGACACAGTGAGAGACCTAGTTTGGGATTTTTCAGGAAAGGACATCAGACTCATCCGAGTAGTTGAGCCAGTCCATATTCAAATTAAGCCAAACGCTGAATACCCGAGAACACCGTAGTATAATCTGTCGCCCGAGAGTTGCTGGAATTACACGTGTGATTGAGACTATGATTGAGCAAGGTAACGTGAAAGAGATACTGGGGAGTCCATTTAACTCACCCATTATGGGCTTGCAGAAGCTGAGCTGTAAAATTAACAACATAGTGGTTCCTTCGTGTCCCGTGGTACCAAATCCATCTGTGATATTGTTTCAGATTCCATGTGAGGCTGAATGGTTCACTGTCAATGATCTTTGCTAGGCCTTTTTCTCCATTCTCCTCCATGAGGAAAGCCAATCCTTATTCACTTTCCAGCTGGGGAATCGTGTTTTAACATGGTGCCATATCCCACAAGGGTATACAGAGAGTCCTTCCATCTTCAACTAGATCTTGAAGAAGAATCTGGAGTCTCTGTTCATGCCCTGTAATTCTGTCCTAGTCCAGTATATTGATGACCTTTTGGTTGCATCGAATACTCGAGAAGCATGTAAAACTGATACAATTGCCCTGCTGAACCATTTGGCTGAGAATGGATGTAAAGTGTCACCAAGTAATTTACAGTACTGCATGATGGAAGTCCTCTACTTAGGACATCACATTGTGAAACGTGCGAGAAATGTGTCACAAGAAAGAAGCTCGGCGATCATGCAAATGAATTTGCTTTGCACGCAGAAAGAAGTCAGGATGTTTCTGGGAATGGTGGCTTACTGTCACCAGTGGATACCCAACTTTTCCCTAGTGGCCATACCTCTCTAGAGGTTGACACACAAGGATGTGTCCGATCCGGTGCCCTGGGACAATGATTGCTTGAATGCTTTCCTGGAGCTGGGAGAAAGCCTTCGTTGTGCTCCTGTATTAAGAATGCCAGATTATAAGAAAGCATTTTTGCTTTTTGTAGTGAAAGAGAAGGTTATGCTCTCTCAGTATTGAATCAGAATCATGGAGGTGCCGGTAGACCAGTTGCCTACTTCTCAGCTACGCTGGATCCAGTAGCATCAGTGTTGCCCGGATGTCTCAAATCCATTGCTGCAACAGCTGTCAGCATGGAGAGATGCGAGAGCATTGTAATGGTTCACCCTTTGACTGTCTATGTGCTCCACTCTGTTGAAATATTGTTGACTCGAGCTCATACTCAGCACCTAACCAATAATAGGCTCACTAAGTATGAACAGGCTATTTTGGCTTTCTGAGAACGTTACCTTGAAAATATGTTCAGTTCTGAGCCCTGCTACTTTACTCCCTTTACCTGATTGTGATGCGGATGAGATCAAAGTAGAGCATGACAGTGTCGATGTCACTGAACTATGCACCAAGCCCCGTCCTGACATTACTGACGATCCAGTGTCTGAATCTGATTACACTGTTTGTGGATGGCTCTTGCCTCAGAGACAATGAGGAAAACCTGAGGGCTGCTTAACTGTCTGTACTGTTACGGGAGTGGTGGAAGCTGGCTGGCTTCAAGGAGTATTCTCCGTGCAGGTGGCAAAACTGATTGCTCTTACTAGAGCATGCTGTGTTTCAGACTAGCTGAAAGTGACAAAAATTTACCAATAGCCAGTAGGGATTCGGTGTCGTTCATGACTTCGGACAGTTATGGTCTCAATGGGGATTTATGACCTCATCAGGGTCCCAGATCCGTAATGGAGAAAATGTAAGAAAACTGTTAGAGGCCCTACAAATCCCAGCCCAAGTTGCTTTTGTTAAATGTTCTGCCGATTAAAAGGAAATGTTTTTTTGACAGTTGGGAATCGCTATGAAGATGAAGTTGCACGTTATCGTGAATTAAACATTTGCACTTTCAATGGTGAATATACAAATGAGGGAGCTGATGAAACCAATTTCCACCTTTTGATGACAATTGCTGATACATGGGAATAGCTGCCAAGGTTTCAAGTTGCTATGTGTGACATTTTCATAATTTCAGTGTAATTATGAGTGACATTGCAACGACTATGACTGACAATTTCTTGCATGCAGAAAATCAAGCAATGAAGACAAGGAAACGCATAAATATCTGAAATTAGACCCATTTGAGCATCGAGAAACTCTAAAACTGCTGCAAATGCCTGAGATGGCTGACTCATAATTACAACGAAATTATCAAAATATCACACATAGCAATCTGAAACCTTGGCAGCTATGAAAGAGGGCGGGCATCACTTCACATGACATAGCACTGAAGACCATGCCCATACTCCTGACACTGAGTGTTCTTTACTTACATATTTCATAAAAGTGATAGGAAGTATGTGTTTTATTCTATTGCTATTTAATTGCTTCCCTTGTACAATGCTGCTTGTATAATAAACTTGTGAATTTTGGATGGTATAATGTATTGACTAATAAAGAAAAAGGTGAAAACAATGCCAATTAGGCAAAAATAAAAGATAAGGAGCATGTTAAAACAAGGAGAATAAAACAAATCACTTTTACCAGGTGGTGGCTGTCGTCCAAGACGAGGTCATGCAAAAAATGAATGTGATGGGAAAAGGTTTATCACTTGCAGTGGGGTGAACTGAGTCGGTAAAGCTGCCACTGCAGGGGCCACCTTATTCATAAGCATATGCTGTAATCAAGAAAGTAAGACTTTTGAAGTAACTACTAATATCAGCCTCAGATGTCACCACTAGACAACAATAAAAAGCGGACATAAAAAAAGCAGGTCACATGGCTCCGATAAGAATTAAAACCAAAAAGGGCAAGGACTTGCGTTTAGACTGCAGAACCACAGGACTCTCTATAACAGGATCTGAGAGGCCCTAACACAGAGCTCAACTGCCTCAGGCCTATACCATAAATTAATCAGAGTCACCTGACTCGCGGACTCCGGCCGCCGCAGTCAGCAGTGTCATGACAGCATGATTGCTGGGCAAGCCTCAGGAGAGGCTGTGAGACACACACAGCGGTCACAGCAGGCTGTAGTATTTCCAAATGCCACACCAGTAAGTGAGAGGCCCCGTGGTCTGGCACACCGCCTGTTACACAGAAGTTAAATTATTTGCACGAGTTAATAAACTAAGAGAACTGCATCTACTTTGTAGCAAATAGAAACCGTTTATGTCATTTTAAAAACAAACTTACTGCATTTATGCTTTGCCGTCGGTTTTAGAACAAGCTTCTCACGGTTCATCCTGCAGAGGAGCCTCTCTTCCTGCTGCAGAGTACATCTTCTCATCCACGCTGTCGAGACAGTCTGCCTCGGTACGTGCTCTCTGATCTCTCTGGAAAGTCCGCTGTCTGAACAGATATCAACTTTTCCAGTTAGATACTGTCAGACTTATGACGTTTTCCTGGTTAATGGGAGAGAATCTCTTCCAAAGAGGTTTCTTTTATTCTGTAATTGCGGAGCCGCCCGCAAACCTGCCAGCGTGGAGGCGCGCCTTCCTCAAAACTTCTTGCTCCCCAGGAGCAGGATCTGATGTCCCTAGCGGCGCAATTGAAGCTACAACCATTGGACACTGCCTTAGATCATGACGTCAGGCTGCCAGTCAGCCGCGCCGAATCTGATCATATGAAGTTGAATCCATGAGACTTGTGGCACTGCATTTCAGTTGTCACTTTGAGTGAGAGAGCCAAAGCCTGCTGCGGTAGCACAGTGCCCGGCGTAGTGCACGCCACGGGTGGCGCGTTGCTGCCGCTTGCGCTTGGAGCTTTCAGTTAAGGTTGAGACACAATGCAGATATGCGTGACAATGCAATTCAGTGTGGTAATGCAGATTACCACACTGAAATGCATTAGTCTAACGCCTGATGCGTGGTACTTGGCAGGACTGCATGGGAGGAAGTAAAGAAATTGCAAGAGGAAGTTACTGAGGAGGAACAGCAAGGTTGGATCAGAGCAGCATGTGTGAAACGAGATGATGATATTTGGGTTTTAGGAGATGGAAGACCAGTACTGCCTAATAGTTTGTTGTCACCGATGGCGAAATATTATCATGGGTCAATACATGTAGGAAGGGATGCCATGGTGAAGTTTTTTAGGTAGACTTGGTTTAACCCGAAATTTTGAGCAATGGCTGAGGCGTTGTGTTACAGATGTGTTATTTGTCAGCAAATGAATATGGGAAAATGATCTGGTGTTACACTGAGTCACATAGGAAGATCTGGAGGTCCTTTCAACAGGATGCAGCTGGATTTCATTGAAATGCCATTATCCAATGGATTGAGGTACATTCTAGTAGTGGTGTGCATCTCTTCATGTTGGGTGGAAGCCTACCCGACTACGAAATGTGATAGCCTCACAGTAGCTAAGCTGTTGTTGAGGGAACTGAATCCGAGATTCGGATTTCCAACCTCTTTGGAATCAGACAGAGGAACTCTGAGTCATTTTAATAATGAGGTTCTGAGAATACTATGTGCAGCGTTGCAGGTGGAACAGAGATTACATTGTAGTTATTGGCCAGAAGCTTCAGGTATCGTGGAACAGGTCAACGGCACTTTGAAATCTAGGTTGGCTAAAGTGTGTGCTTTAATGTCTCTGAAATGGCCTGATGCTTTCCCCCTTGTGCTGATGGGTCACCGCAGTGTCCCAGATCGAAGAATAGGATTGTTGCCTCATGAGATAATCATGCTATGTGGTTGCCTGATTTGCCTGCCAATATGCTTATAAACATCACAGACGATTTGGTGCTTGATGGCTGTAAAGGACTGGCTGACATGGTTCGTTCTGTGTCCCACCAGTTTGAAGCGGCGACAACACTGCCACATCAGGAGCAGTGCCATGACCTTAGTCCTGGTGACTGGGTCGTGGTGAAGAAACACTTGAGAAAGAACTGTCTTGAGCCTCGTTGGCGTGGTCCCTACCAGGTGATTTTGGTCACAATGACTGTTGTGAAGTGCGGTGGTCTTCCTAATTGGGTGCACGTGTCCCACACTCGTAGAGTCCCGTGTCCCCTTGAATGATTAACAGCATCTCTCCCAGAAGAGACGCCAGCAGTGGTTAAAAGGCCACAGGAAGAGGTCAGCCAAGCTGTAGGGGACCAGACAGAGTCTGAGACAGCACTTGACTGATCGGAGGCGGTCTCGATGAATCTGAAGCTGAATCTGAATTAGAAGAAGCTGATGCTGTGGTGGTGAGTGAATCAGATTCTGACCCCAATGAAGGAACTAGTGCTGTGTGACCACGAGAAGTGGCAGAAGAAAGCTGGTCAAAGAGTAAAGAAAGAAGAAGGTTGAAGTTATCCTCTGAAAGAACTCTTGTACTAATATCCGAAGCATCTGGTAAATTTGAGCTGAGTGGAAATGAAAGTGAAGGACCAGATCTCAGAAGGTCTAAAAGATCGAGGGTGCCTTGTTGGAGGCACTCTTCTCCTGAGTGGAGTTATCTTGCTACTGCGACAACGGGAGCAACTTCTGGAAGTTCTGGAATAATAGTGGAGATTCAACTGAGACATTTGCACTTCCTTACCCGACAAGACTGAGTGGTTTGAGAAACTGAATGCTGAATTAGAGCAAATTTTCCTATCTAAATCCAGAAGAGTCTCCTGTGCTTGTTGATGGATTTAGAGTAATAATATTGGAGATGCTAATTAATGAAGTTCGTCCTCATATTATTAGAGATGACAAATCAACTTTGTTGAGTTACTTAAAGAAGAATACCTAGGCCCGATTTGAAGAAGAATAAACTTAGGGTTGACATCTAGAAGAACACTGATTAGGGCTAGGGAAGCCTCACGAAGATTGTACATTTTTTTGTAAATAAAGTTGAGCACAAATAACGACTGTTTTGCTGTTTGCACAGGTGGAGACTTACAGAGAAGATTCTGTTGCTGCTATTTCTCTACCCACTTGGTCTGAGTCTAAATAGTATGGAAACGAATAATACTAGTCGTAGACGTAGGTACATAATAGGCACATTATTAATATTTATAGTGTTAGGTCTGATACTGTCAATTGTAGGATTAAATTCCGGTTTGACTAATGTCAAAGAAGAGAAACATACATCTGAGCAGAAACCACCACACATAGTAGATGGAGGGTTATATTCATTAGGAGGGAAGAATTTACATATAGATTTATCCAGAGGAGGTTATACATTAAATGGTTATGCTAATTTGCTTTACGAGTATGTTAATACAATGGAAGCAAGGGATGGTATATGTTTTCATGCAGTTACCTGCTTCAGTAGCTTAGGATATCACATACTATCACATACCATTGACATATGGCATCACATGTAGTTTATTGTTGAGTATTTTCTCTGGAAAGAGTCATTTTCAGTATTATTACTCTAATTATGATTTGTTTTTTTCTGAAGTCCTGCTGTGCAAACATTTAAATAGACATTCATATGGTCAGATTGCTACAACAGCTAGTAGTTATTTTGTCCCGACTAAAATGTTAGAGACTGCTCATGCACATAGACATAATTTGACCTGAGTTCTTACTGACATCGAAAAGAAATTCTTAAATCAAGTAGAAGATAGATATTGAGCAGTAAAGACTAATGCTGCTAGAGGAACTTATGTTGCGAGTTGGTCACAGGAGAGATCATCAAACAGCTGGAACATTGACATTAGATTGGCAACACCAAGGAAAATTGTTCATACACAATGATAGGAATGAATGTGATACTATTTCTGTAGGGGAAAGTGAGTGTGATCATACTTTTGAGGTTTGAGGATCTTGGATATAACTGATCCTGTGATTCCTGGGGTTTATTTTATTTGTGACAAAAATGCTTATTTTAAGTTGCCGAACAAATGGTATGGAACATGTTATTTAGGAGTAATGTTTACAAAGATGTATCATGTGGAGAATTTTGATCATCCTGTTTATGAGGAGAAATCTAGGTCCAAACGAGGTGCCAGTGCTGCAGAGATTGTGAGAGATATTTTTGGCGCTATAATTCCAAATGTAGGGGTGAAATTGAATGACATTAGGATTAGAACATTTCCACTGTAGTTGATAAATTGTCTACGAGTACAGCTGGAGCTTTGTTGCTTGCAAATACTGAGATGGTTGCTATTAGGGCTATGGTTTTGCAGAACCATCTTGCGTACTTACATCCCAGACAAAAGTAAGGACTTACAGAAGTACATAAAGAATACCACTGACATACATAATGAATTGGGTGGATTGGCAACAGAAGGTGTTTGGGATTCAGCTGGACATGGATTTGGTGGTATAGGTAGATGGTTTGCGAATTTGGGAAGTTTTACTGTAGTTCCATTTTGAGACCACTGTGGATCATTGCCCTTTGTGCAGTAGTCTTGATTGTGGGTGTGAAGGTTTACAGGAAAAACAAGACAAAGAAAGGATGCTCTCGAACAAGGGAAGACATAGAGTTTGAAAGGAAGCAGAATGTATGCTACATTGAAATGAAGTGTTTGAAGGAGCCACCGAACCTGTGGTGGCAGTCACTGGACTGCCAGACTGGCGGTCCACCTGTTGTATTATGAATACGGAGGTGGGACTGCCACAGGACCGCTGCAACTGCCAGGGATCATGGATCACATAGCGGTGGTGCAGTGGTTAGAGGCCCTAATATGCCGGCAGTGCCGCTGCAGCACCATCGAGCATATTAGAAGTTTCCTTACCGCCACAATTTTCATGGCAGTGAGGCCGCCATGAAAACTGTGGCGGTGAGGAAACAAAAGGGGCCCTACATGGCCCCCTGTTGCCTCAGGGCCACGGGGTGCCTGCAGGGTGGCACATGATGTGCCCCTCTGTGTGCAGTCACCCCGTTTCCTGCATGGCATGGACTGCCGTGCAGGAACAGGTTTAGGCGCTCCGATTGCGGTGTCTTTTAAGGACTGCCCACCAGACCATGAGATTACTTGTAATATGGTGGGTGGCCGAGTTTGGTGGTCTTGGAGCTGGGTGCTGGCATGGCGGCCTGCTCCAAGACCGCCAAACTCTTAATCAGGCCCTAAGAGATTATGTGAAGGCTTGATATGCCACAAGAGGGGGATTAGAGAGGCGTAATTTTGATTCCATCCTAAAATACTATAGGAGTGTATCATAATCATGCAGAGTCAGCACTCAAATATATTCTGTGTGAGTAATGTTACCAAGGGGAAGATGGGGTATTGCATTTTTAAAATACATCACGAAAAAATTAATGAGACTTATAACTGTGTACATAGAAATGTGACTAATGAAGGACTTTGTAATATTTACACAATATTTCAGGAGAGGTTAATGTTTAGATGTGTCTCATTGTGAAGTTAATAAAACAGAATGTATATGTGTAGACTAATTTTTAAGCATTTATAATTGTAACAAGATATTATACCCATGTTGGTGCTTTTGAAATGAAATTTTTGTAATTCTTTGCAATTTATTCATGCATTAAGAAATTGCATTTGGTATATGTGTAGAAATGTGTATGTATTTGTAACCCAGTACACTAAGTTGACTTAATTTTGAGACCTGTGTATAAACTCAGTGTAAATTTGTGTTGCAGTTAACATTTTGTTTGTGTTTAACCTTCAATGTGGAATGTTTTCATTCACATTTTTGTATTCACTGCATGTGTTGACAAAGCCTCATTAGTTAGTATAGAAGGGTTTTGTTTTCATTAGATAGCAAGGTATGAGAAGACGAAATTTTGGCAAAGAGAAGCATGGTAACGAGCAAGGAGGCGAGTTCTCATGGAAGAGGAGAAGAATGATCAAAGACGAATGAAGATGCAACTTATCAATCTGGGAAAGGTGGTGCAATTATCCAATTTGGACCGGAATCATGGAAAAGTAGTTGAGAAAGTCACGTGGGACTGTCAACCTTGAATGCAACTAATATCTTATGCTATATCCTAGTGAGGGTCAGGAGAGACATTTTAGGACTTCACGGAGAGCAAACTTATGCTTCTGCTTTTTGTGGCTTTAATCTACGTGACCCATGGTTGGAGTGCCTTCTACTGAAGACTCTGACAGCTGACACCTTTCTCTTATATTTCCAAATGTCTGATGCTTTTAGTGGAGGTGGTCCTGTTGGGGTAGCGTAGGGAAAGATAGGGTTAACTAATGACTATTTTTGAAAATAAACTGATGCCATTTAATTCTCAGTTCTTTTTTCTCATTGCTTATATAATTATAATTGAACTAGTGATACTCTTTCTGTTGTATAAGGTAAATCTCTTTAGGAGATTTGGACACGTTTATTTGTTCTGTATTTCTTTACCATTATGCTAAGATTGGTTTATGAAACCTATTTTTGAACTTATATTAAAACCATACTAATCTCACATTCAGTTGTGGACTGAATTATTGAGTGACCAAATTTGCTTAATATATATTGAAAGTATATTGTGATTGAGTTATCTCTCTTACCTCTCATGCAGCAACAAAGACCATCTGGTTGTGGATTAATGTTTAAGTGGGCCCAAGCTTTCTCAAAGGTTCCACTAAATGGCTAAAAAAATGAAAGTGTAATGCAGAAATAGAAAATATTTTTGAAAGGAGTGATTAAGTTGATTAAAGCATTTCATGACAAACAATAAATCCACAAATTAAAAAGCATAATGGATACTCAATCCTATGATAGAGATCATTTTGTGAAGCACAGTATGGCTAGCAATAAATAATAGATGAGATTTAGTTCATACATATATTTATGATATCACCGATCATGGTGCATTGAGAGAGAAGGATAAGGCGTCATGGTACATGCTAGTCAGTCTCCTTCATTGGTGAAGGTTTTGCAGCTATGAAGGATAATGAGAGAAGGGGGTGGGAGCACACTGCTTCACCTCCCAGCACAGTTCACCCCTTAGCATTATGGTAAATGCAGTTCATTGTAAATGCTTACTTGAATATTTACTGGAGTATTTCACCAAAGTTGGTGCAGGTTAGTGCTGTAAATCTCTAGACACGTGTTTCTGGATATCATCCGTCATCAGTAGAGATAAAAACAAATTTAATCTGGGGTTGCTGAGCAAGCTGCCACAATCCTTTAAGGCCTCAGTATCTCTCACAGGCGCACAGATGCATCTCCACAAGCTCGTCAGCTCAATGGCTCAAGGGAGCCTTTTCAAACAGAAGGGGGTGGGAGCACACTGCTTCACCTCCCAGCACAGGGATCCCAGAAACACGTGTCTAGAGATATACAGCGATGTCTGCACCAACTTGGTGAAAAACTACAGCTAAAAAGTAAGCACTAATTTTGTACTGCATTTACCAGGATGCAAAGAGGCGAACTGTACTGGGATGTGAGGCAGTGTGCTCCCAACCCCCTTTCTGTACAAAAGGCTCCCTTGAGTCAGCAAGCTGATGAGATTTGGAGATGCACCTGTGTGCCTGTGAGTGGTACTGTGACCTGAGAGGAATGTGGCAGCATTTCCAGCAACCCCAGATGACTATTCTTTTGCTCTCTACTACTGCTGCTCTCTACTGAAGAAGGGCTGAACCCAGAAACACGTGTCTAGAGATATACAGCAATGTCTGCACCAACTTTGGTGAAAAACTACAGCTAAATTTCAAGTAAGCACTAATTTTGTACTGCATTTACCAGGATGCAAAGGGGCAAACTGTGCTGGGATTTGAGGCAGTGTGCTCCCGACCCCCTTTCTGTTCAAAAGGCTCCCTTGAGCCAGCAAGTTGATGAGCTTTGAAGATGCACCTGTGTGCCTGTGAGTGGTACTGTGACCTGAGAGGAATTTGGCAGCATTTCCAGCAACCTCAGATGACTATTCTTTTGCTTTCTACTACTGCTGCTCTCTACTGAAGAAGGGCTGAACCCAGAAACACGTGTCTAGAGATATACAGCAATATCTGCACCAACTTTGGTGAAAAACTACAGCTAAATTCCAAATAAGCACTAATTTTGTACTGCATTTACCCGGATGCAAAGGGGCGAACTGTGCTGGGATGTGAGGCATTGTGCTCCCAACGCCCTTTATGAAGGATAATGAGTTCAATATATAGACCAAAGATATTGTCCAACTAAGGGCTTGATTTAAATCATGGCAGGACTAATTTGTGAATGACTGCCAAGCAGGCAGTCATTTATATAAGTATTGACAGGAACCGCCATCACAGCAGTTCCTGTCAATGCATTTTACTCTGTGCTACCGGGCTATGTCAGACCAATGCAGCCCTGTAGCACAAAGTATTTTCTTTTTCTTTACAAAAAGAAAATCCCAAAATGGGGTTTTCTTTTTGTAAAGAAATAAAATAATGCTCCCCTTGCCATGGTAGGTGGGTGGGAAAGGGGTGGGGGCATTATAGCATTTTTACTGTCCCTTTCCTCTAGGTTATGCCTGGCGGTAAGGGACAGTAAAAAATGCCTACATGACCCCCCATCTAAATTGTAGTCATTTCTCCGACGGCCCTTAGTCCCCAAGGCCATCAGAGAAGTTTGGCCAAGGTGAAGACGGAGTAGTCTCTGCTGTGGCCAAACTTAATGTCCGCCTGAAATTAAATTAGTGGACCACTATGTTGATGGGGAGGGAACTCCATCACTGCCGCAGTCAATTTTCCTTCCTTCCAACATATAAATCAGGCCCGGAGTCTCAAAAAGCCACAGAATGCAAGTGTTGCAGTTGGTTAATGGTGATTTTATGAGAGATGATGTATTTATAGCAGATCTGGTGTTGTGGCAAACCACATTGAGGGAGGGTCTAGTTGGTATGGAGTATAGTTGGAATGTGTAGGATAGACATTGGCATAGAATGGTGAGGAACTTTGCGATGTTGATGGTTGCTTTAAAGGTGGAACCAGGGTCATTTTTGGGGGCATGTTTAGGGTGTCCGTTTGAACTACCGAATCGTAGTGGTATGTATTAATGTTTTGAGATCGAATTCTGGTTGAAAAGCATTAATCTTTTACCACCTCCTCAAAGGAGGTGGTAAGCCATTCACAAATGGGAAGGGGTTCCCGAGGGACCCCATCTGCTTTGTGAATGTTGACCAAAACATTTTTAAGAGTAGGCAGTGGTCCTATGGACCATGGCCTTATAACAATGAAACTGCACTTTTCATTTTTTTTAAACGCATCCTGTTCTCCTTTAAGAATTGCATTTAAAGAAAAAGATTGCTTTATTTAAAAGCAGTCACAAACATGGTGGTCTGCTGACCTCAGCAGGCCACCATCTCTGTGATGGCTGTCCTTCCTAATGGTTCATAAATTGCAACCTACCTCATTAATATTTATGACATAGATTGGTTTGGGACCCACTAGGAATCGCTAATTAAAAATAAAAGTTTCAAACATTAGGAATAACAATTTTCTAGTTACGATTCAGAGAAAATCATAACTTGGAAATCGCTATTCTCAATTTGAGTATATCTGGCCCCAAGAATCGCGTTTTCACAGAGTGGCTTTTTCATCTCTTTGAAGAGAAGCATAACTTTCTAGTCACCTAATGAGCCATTTCTCAATCAGCTTGATATGAATTACTTTCACGCTGGCATTTATTTCTCCTAGGTTCTGTTGTCTGCCAGCTCCATCCTGCTTCCCAGGTAATTCATCTTTTACAAATTTGTTTCACAGAATCAAACACTGCAATTTCCCTCTTTCACGAACTGGAAGCATTGGAGCATATGAACACATCTGGAGTCAGCTTTGGGATCCCTCAAGTGTAGAAACACTTCACATGATTTTAGGTAGGGTGTTTTGAATAAATAAATAGACCCCTAAACTATTTTATTAAGGTTTTAATCACTATATGAAAACATACATACTTCCAATTTCAATTTTTTTCCTTTTTTACTGAGCAAAGCTGCAATAGCAGATGTTTTCCCTAATTCCAAGAAGCACAAACTAAGAGTATGTGCTGTTTGCCTATACTATTTACAGCAGGATTTACCCAGTGAAACAGTGCATGGGAAAAACAGCAGGATGGTAGAAGTGCTCGTGCCCTAATCCTAGTTTCTTTGAAAGTGGGAGTTTGCAAACAAATGGGGCTTTGTGATGTGCATGTAATGAGGGCCTTGAAGAGGAAGCCTTTTCACATACTTCGTTCGACATATCTTTTGAAGGCTTCCAACTATAGACTTGAGTACGTTCCCTAAAATGGATGTAAGAAAATGCCTCTTTTACATGATCACCCACATATTTGTTTGGGATTGATGCTGCTGATTTTGTTTTACTCTGTGCACTTGGACTCTGTTAACCAGGCCCCAGTGCATGTGCTGTGACCCCTAAAACATATTGAAACTGTCTATACTTCAAATTGGCACATTTAACCTTCCTATAAATCCCTCGGAAATAGCAAAACTTGTACCCAGGGTTTGTAAATTAAATGTCACTAGTGGACTGCAGCACATATTGTACCACCACTAAATTGACAGTGCAAATCGTGACTGCAGGCCGGTCTCCAGTAACCTGACTGGGTAGGTCTAAGCTGCAAATTTGACCGGTGAAAATAACCCCTTTTGACAAGCCTAAATCCTCCTTTTAAACATTAACAAGTCACCCCCAAGTAGGCCTTAAATGCCCATAATGCGATATTTAAAGATAGATCTAATGTTAACCATGTCCTTATAGTGACAATGCTATAAAAGATATTGTCACTGTAGTAGGGTTAGCTATTCCATAGGAAAGCATGGGGATGCCTTGTGGAAGGTAATAAAGTTATCTACACCTAGGAACCAGATAAAAAGTTCATTTGTTAAATTCTTGTCACCCAGGACCCGAATAGTTCCTTGATTAGGTGTGAACAGGCTCCCAAAGCTGAGACAAATCCCTTGGGTGTGGGGAGGTGTTTTGTTCCTCTGACAGGAAGACCACCTGGACTGTGAGCAGGAACTTAATTAACTTTAAAGTGCCTAATCTGTCACTGGCAGATGTAGCTCACTCCTAGGCCTGCCTCTCTGTTGTCTTCTTAGCCTACCAGGCTCCAATCCCAGTGGGAGAGGTGCTGAATCTGGAACTGGATTTGAGAGACCACAGAGGAAGGGTTGCTCATTTCCCAGTCCACCTCTCTAGAGTGGGCACAAGAGCTCTACACAGGGGAAGAAAGATTCTGCCATGTTGGAGTTAAATAGAGAAGGGCACTGTGGGATTGTGCGCAGTAGAGCACACAGGAACTGCCACAAAATGAGTAAGTTTACCAGTGGCAACTTTTTCCCTATTGGTTAGGGAGGGGCCAGGAGTCTCCTCCTACCCTCAGGCCATTGCCTGGTATAAAAGTGACGACCCTGGGCACCCTCTTCAGAACACTTCTGGACCTCCAAAAAACAGAAAAGGGACTGCACCGGCTGTTGACATTTGTGAGGAGAACCCTAAGGGCTGGAGCTGCTCCCACTTGTAGCCAGGTCAAAGAAGTGGACTCCACAAGAAGCCCATTTTCCTGGAAAAGCCCAGCTGACAAGTTTCAAATGGAACTTCCTTAGACCCTGCTGATGGCTTCTGTCTTTTGGAGTTAGTCCTGATCCCCAAGTGTGGTCCTGGAAACCTTGGCTGGTGTCACAGTGTGCCTAGCACTACAAAGCTGGGACTTAAAAACTTTTTGCAAAATTTCTGCCTGGTACTGGGACCCACATGCCAGCTGATCCGTAGAGGGTGCATCGCCAGTGGGCTTGACTTTGTCTCAACTCCCACTACTCTTTTCTCCACAGCAGCAAATCTGATTCAGTGGGCCAGACGTTGACCAGCATGTAATGAATTTAAACCCTCTTCTGCTACAGCTTGCAGTCTTGCCTCACTGAAGGAATCCGACTTCCAGAACAGAGTCATATCCGAAGGTAGAAAGCCTCACCAGGCCCGACGCTGAGCAGCATCCAATCAACATTGACAGCTTCCTGGGCGTGAACTAAGGAGTTTCCCTCTTAGAGCTTTTTTCTCCTTAATCGATAACTTCACCAAGACCTCGTCTTTTGTAAATCTGTTTTTGACGAGCCCATCTTCGGATCTAGACTGAAGCATTGCCCCGCTGAAGACTCTACCTTCTTGAAATTTTTCTAAGTCCAAATGTAACTCTATGACCGGGACCATCCTGGACCTCGAATCCGACGGGTGCTCAATCGCGGTCAACCTCAAACCTTACCCTTGTCCCAGTCTAGCACAAACAGTTGTCTGAGGTCTGCATTTTCCACTCTTTTGCGCTATTTTTATTTTAAATTTTAAACATTCATATCCCCCGTTTCTCCTATTGAATTGTTGTAATTTTGGCATCATTTTGTTAGTTACATTAGTGTCTATCTTTCAAAATTAAAGTGTGATTTATATTGTGTTATTTTGTTTTTGACTTTTAACTGTTTTGGTACTTCTAATGCTTTACACATTTTCATATGTTATGCCTGTCTGGTCTGTGCCATAGCTATTAGGGGTTGAGCACAAGTTTAAATTGTTTAAAACTTTACTGGACCTAGCAAGAACAGTGACATTATTATTTGTGGATGACTAACATCCACCCCAACTAATAATCCAGTTTCTCGCACTGATCTTCTCTAGGTGGATCATCCTCAGAGTCATGGGACAGGGTAAGGATTAAACACCTATTCCATTTAAAACTAATGACCATGGAAGAGCCAATTATGTTACACGTGTTATTGCGATTCATAATATAAGTTCATACAGCTACGAAATCTGCATTTGAAAAGTGGTAGATGACATTAATGGAATATTTCTGTATTGTCTTTTGCAAATGCTTTATTGCATTTTGTCTTCTTATGTAAAAGAGTCCTTGGTGTGGCCATTATAGTCGATACTTTATCTTTCACTCCTTTCTGTAAATGTAGCTGGCATAACCCTGCTTCTGCCTCCAGGCATGATATCTTCTACTACTATGATTCTTCATGGTAGCAAAATGACCCGTGACAGTATTAGAAGAATCATTTTTGCCAGTAATAGTTGCCAGCATAGTAATAACGCACAATCAGTAGTAGTAATTCTTATTGTTAAATCGGTAATAGTTCTTATACTAGTTGAACTCTGTCAGAACCTTGTTCAGAGTGCCACAGGGAAAGCAGGAGCTACTAGGCGAAACCATGGTGGTTGAGGCCTTTTACTCCAGATTTCCCAGGGCCTGGCCTATTATGGCATCTGAGCAATTGGGACAAGTAGCCCTTCTGCACTTGAGTGGTAGCGTGTATCGAGCAGTCGATGGCTTCTCAGGGACGAGGCAGGTGGAGGGTGAGCACAGGCTCACAATTCATAATACATGCTGCAACCCCAATAAATGACTGTCAAGTCAAATATGTAGTTTTATGTAAAAGTTAAGATATATATATATATATGAACACAAAGTGTAATAAAGTACACCACAGAGAGTATACACAGTCTTCATATGGCAGGCACACTCAACTTCCCTGGCTAAGGACCGTGGTGATTCCCCATAAATGTGCCCAGTTAGGCCCCACTAGTGAGTTCAATTCTTAGAAGTTCCACGATGGCCTTGAGAAAGTCAAAGATTCTATGCCCCGTAGCATGTTAGCAAGAGCAGGTTTCCCCAGATGCCTGGCATTTAGTCTTACCCACTCTTGACAGTGCGGAGGGCCTGGGCGTGCATGTGGGGTCCAGTAATTCAGAAGACTGGATGCTGCTGTCAAGGCCACAGATGTCCACGGCTCTCCTTCTGTCATGCAGAAAGTCTCCTTAAGTCCGGCTGCTGGTCTTGAGTACACCTCAATTTGGATAGTTGAATCGCTGCTCAGCCTCTGTGAGTCACAACCCCCTTCTTCACAGTCACATGCTGTTCCAGGGTGATGGCCCTTTCACTTCACCACAGACCCTCTGGCAGACGGGGAATCATAAACAGTGGCACAACTCATTCAGGTCACAGTGCTGCACAGGATAACAGCACTTTACTCATTGCAGCTGTGCAGCAGAGTGATGGCCGCAATCTTCACTGCGGTCCCTACCTGGCATACTGGGGTTGCGAGCTGCACCAATAATATAGCCATCTTCAGGTCACGGCCCTGCACAGGGCAACGGTATTTCTCTCATCACAGCATGGCACCAGGGCGATGACCATTATTCTTCCTAACGGCCCCCACTTGGCATACGAGGGTCACAAACAGCGCACAAGGGCAGACGGCCCAAATGCTGCAGTGATCCTGATGGACCAGAACCTCACACTTCACTCCTTCGATCCACTTGGCAGGATCCCCACTGGACCTCACTCCCTCCAAACAATCTCCTCCTCACAGAGTCCTCTAGTCTTGGGTCAGGCAGAAGCTGGTGAGGGCAGAGAGAGACTGCCAGATCCTCAATCTGCAGTCCTGGTCACAACAGGCAGAAGTGGTTTTGATCTTCTCCACGTTAAAGTACAGCTTCAGTTTGACAATTTGGAAGCCTTAAACTCTGCTATTTTTAATCTGTTTCCAGACACAAATGTGATTTAGTGTCTCAGTCTTTGAAATTCGTGTTCTGGGTGTTGTTCCTTTGTCCATGAAGCAGTTAATCACACTAGGAGCGACTCCAAGTTTGATAGCCCCATTACACAGGCCATGCGAGGGGATGAAGGTTCAAAACTGGATGTCAGCCTCACTGATACATGCTCACCAAAATGTTGTCAAAGGGCCCAGCACTACTCTTTATGATTATCGTATCAGCCCCAACTCCTTCCTGAGATGTGCCCAGGCACCTTTGACTAGAATCAAAGAGGCCCTTTGAAGTGCACGAAGTGCATGGCTCTCCCTTCCTTCAGTGTGTGTGTCCCACCTATCCTTTAGAAATGTAACAATGCACAAACCCTTAGGCACTGCCCGTAGACACACATGTAGGCTTCCATGCACAACTCACAGACACACATACATACAGGTGTGCTGTATACCAGCACATAAGCAGGCCTCCATTTACTGCATACACAGGCACACATACATGCCAGTGTGATGCACCGGAAGATGCATGCACTGCCAGTGCTTCATCCATCCTGATGTAGACTAAGGGTGAGACAAGGATATAGCAGCTGAACTTTACTTGAGTGGGCCAGTAGGCCCCACTCCCATGAAAAAGGTAGAAAGTTCTGGCCATATTACTGATAACTTATTAGAAAACCGTATGCTGCCACTACCGTGCTCGTGCTACTTCGCTTTTGGTAAAGGTAGTAGCTATTCACTACTATGAGGGTGGTGCTTTGTGCGCCGCTCCCTGTCTAACCAGACCACAATCCATGCGACAGCCTAAGTCATGGCACACACACATGATCCGTGCTCGCCCATGACCAAAAATTGTTTCCAAGGATCCAGATATTAGCTCAGCTGGGGCACTCAGGGCAGGGGTTTATACCAATTACCATGCACGGTACACATCCATGATAGAAATATGTGTAGTGGAACTGCTGCTGGCAGTAGTAGCAACAGCAGTAAGGCAACTATTAGTGGTATTGTAAGGAATATTTGTGATGGTAGTACAAGTAGTAGTAATGCTACTAGAAGAAGTTTGAGTTACAGGGTTTTAGTACTAGCAGTACAAACACAGCAACTAGTAGGTATAGTAGTATGAGTAGTATCAGCAGTAGTGGTGTTATTGATAAAGCTAGTAATAATAGTAGCAATGCTAAAAAAATTAAAAAGTTCACTGCCATGGGCAACATTCAATAAATAGAAATAAAGACAGGATGCTGTATGTTGTATTAGTTAAATTACATTATTTTCGTGATGCCCACTTATTTCGTTTGCAATCAACATTTATACATTTTTGCACCATAATTATTACATTCGAAGAGTGGTATTCGAATGCCCTTGCATGCAAACGTTTCACAACATTAGTCTCTATTGTGAGGCTGTGGGAAAAGACATAAAAAAACTAAAAAAGTAAAAAACGATTTGAACCTGCAAATGGAAAATGCAAAAAAAACGAATTTGAACTTGCCAATGGAAAAAGCAAAAAAACGAATTCTCGTTTTTTTAACAGCGATTCTTGTTTACCTCCATAGGTAAAGAAATTCATAAAAAAAGCACTTACTAAAAAGATAGGCATTCCTCTTAGTATTGTGTATTTTGAAAGCTCAGTCAAGTAGACTTCCTTCCTATTTCATGCCTACTCAGTACGTTTCTCAAAAGTCCATCATAATTTTAGCCACTTAGAAATGTGCTGCACAAAATAGCTTGGCTTAAATCTAATTTTAGAGCTGCTTACTCAGTATTATCAGTATTATCTAGCATGAATCCTAGAAATGTATTATCTATAATGATGTTTTTAGCTCTTGTAGCGTCCTCCTGAGCCTGGGTACCTGCCATAGACAACACCACACATGGAGCTTAGTATAACACGTCCTTATTCTTGTGCGTTTAACCTCAAACTCAATATTCTAAACCTGCATTCACTTCACTATGCTCTAACGCTTATGTCACAATTCTACGGAGTCCATCAGGAGCCAAAAGGATACCGTTATTGCTAATTCAACCAACACTACATCTACCCCTCTGTTAAATAAAATGTATTTATGTATACAAATATATACAATTATAACTCTTCAATGAGTCTTTGTGGCACTCTGATCACATGTCCCGACCGTGCCTACGGATACTGAGGACAGGCAGCCAAAGTGTCCATGGCCTGCATTGGTGATGTAGGAGCAACTGCAGTCCAGGGGTCTCCAATTGTCCTTTCAGACCCAGTCTCAACATTAACATCAGCACCTTATGAGCGATGAGCCACATGTTTGAAATGCGAGGACTCTTGCTTGATAAACTTCCAAGGACGTTGGGAAGTCACCATATGTCCATTTCTGGTCACAACATGAAAGGGCTCAGCATCTAAGGGAGCATCAGATTTCCGTTTTCTAGGCTGACGGACAAGCACTCCATCTCCTCTGGTAAACGCAATGTCTTTTGAATATCTGCGCTTTTCTGCATTTGCCTTCATTTTCTTTTGATGTTCCAAGTCCCTTATAAGTATTTTTTCCTCAGCACTTGATCCTCTGTTGGTCTATTGAGGTAACTTGGTCCTCATGGCTCTCCTGAACATGCAGGGCTTTCACCTGTGGTCGAGTGAGAGGTCGAACAGTAAGCTCGAAGAGTAGAATTTAAGACAGTTTTAAGGTTGAGCTTTTTCAATGCAGCACACTGAACAGCTTTTTTGAGAGAACTCATGAAACGTTCGACGAGGCCATTGGACTGTGGCCAAAGAGGTGTGCTCTTCTGATGCTTCCCATTAAGATGACTGAGGAAGTCTCTGAATTCTTGACTGTTGAAAGATGGGCTGTTGTCAGATTTTAGGATCACAGGAAAAAAAAACATGTAGTGAAGATGCCAGCTAATCTCTTGATGACTCATTCTTGAGTGGTGGAAGCGGTAGTATTCATCAACAATCACCATCAGGTGATGCCCATGGTCAAGAGGACCAAGAAGTCAACGGCAATTCATTCCCATGCATGCTTTGGCAACTCTGACATTGTTAAGGTGTTTTAAGTGGTTTCTGATTAAAGGCAGTTGCATAGATGACAGGCCTTCAATTCTCTTTCTACTCTCTCATCGAGATGAGGAAACCAGACTGGGTCTAGGAGAGCTCGTTTTGTGGCAAAAATGCCACAATGTCCTTCATGGGTCACTTCAATTATCTGTTGCTGCAGACTCTCCGAAATAACAATTCTCGAACCTCTTAGAATAATGCCTTCTTGAGTAATGGACAATCCATCTTTGACATTTTTAAACTTCTGGTATTCATTGTCACTGTTAAAGGTTGAGTGCACTTGTTCCCAAGACTGATGAATAATAATGTCTTTCAGTTTCAACATGTCACCGAATTGACTTGTGGCAGTGACATTTTGTTTCAACAAAATGGCAGCTGGTGTGCTGGATTTCACAATAACATTTTTGGAGGCTTCAGCTGTCTTATAAGGGGTACCAGTGCACTGTAGAGGCACTCGTGAGAAGTAATCGGCAGGGTTTTGATTTTTCCCTGGACGGTGCATAATTGTGTAGTCGTATTCTTGTAATCGTAGACCCCAACGTTCAATGCGAGGAAGCATATTGGCCTTTGGATTGCCAAAGATGGTCAACATGGCTTGATGATCTATCACAAGCGTGAAAGGTTTTCCATATAGGAATACGTGGATATGTTCACAATCCCACATCACTTTTAAACTTTCTTTTTCAGGGTGGGAATAAGCAAGTTCAGTTTGGGACTGCAAGCAGTTTTTCTGCTTGCATATGCCACAATATGCCTTTGAGCATTTGGATGTTCACTGTGCTGTTCAAGGATTGCGCCTAACCCGACTGGGCTAGCGTCAACAACAACCTCTGTATGAAGCTTTGGATCAAAGTATGCCATTTCAGTAGCGTTCTCGATAGCTTGTTTGATTCTTTTGAAACTTTGCTCTCATCCATGCAACCAATGACATTAAACATTTTTTTTCTTCAATTGGCTCAACGGAACACTTACAGTGGCAAAGTCTTGTATATATCTAAAACAGTAACTAGCCATGCCAAGGAATGAACTTAACATTGAAACGTCTTGTGGGGTATTGGCAGTTGATAGCGCTTGCACTTTAGCTGGATCAGGTGTCATACCCCCCATCATAAAATATAATGCCAAAGAATATTAACTGTGTCATATGAAACTCACATTTGTCAGCTTTCAAAGTCAAACGTGCCTTCGTAAGTAAACAACACTCTTGCATGAGAGCTTTATCATGCTCCTTCTGTTTAGCTCCGAAAACCAATATGTCATCACTATAATTAAACGCATTCATGACAGTCTGTATGACACGTCCTGTCATGATTACCCTGATCACCATAAGAAACTTGCAAAGCACGGGTTTCCCCAGTACAGTGCAAGTGATTAGTATGTCAAAAAACCCACCCCTTTCCCGTGCATCCAGCACTACCACATGTATGAGGTTTGTATGTAATTTCTCTAAGAGATATGTGTAGTGATTTACCATTACTTGCATGTTAAAAGCAGTGTTATAATGTAATTTGATTTTGTCACTGTTATTATAATTGGACACTTTGGACATTTGCACTCCGAGTAATACTTTGTTGCAAACTCGGGAGGATATTTGTTGCAATGCTGCCAAGAAGAGAAGTGCGCCCAGTAATGTTGCTGGTTTAAGGACAAATAATGGTCCGCACTTGCTGGGCAGAGACGCTTCATTTTTGTGGCCTCTTGTTCGCACTAGTAAAAGAATCCGGCATCGCCGCACGTTACGTCATGTTAAATGTGAACAAACGTGGCGGCCATCTTGGGTGTGGTCTTATTATTTAAGTCCACACCCATCTTCCAGAAGGTGCTTAGCCTTCTCTCGCCTTCACGAACGGACCCGCGTTTGGATCGCCTCACCTGAAATTGATGACGGAGTTCCAGTCTTCAGATTTCTTTCTCCTGGAGTCTTCTTGAGTTCCTAGCAACATCGGTACCTGTAAGAAGAAGACAAAAGAAAGCTAAGTACAAAATTCTTACATTTTGGCGCCCATCGCAAGACAGAACATTTTGAAGCGTCATTCAAAGATAATTTTTGGACACTTTTTCATGATAGAAAAAGAACGCTTGATGAATAGAAAGGACTACTTTGAACACCATTTGGACACTTTATTCTAAACACGTTTAATCTAGTATTGTAAACTTTGTTTGCTTGGCTTTTCCTTTCTGTTTATTTTATTTAGAAGAAGAACGCGCCTGAAGATACAATTGAAAAAAGTAAGCTGATGATTACCAAAAGATAACTAAAGGTTAACTATTGGATACATTAGAACTAACTAAAGTATTAAAATATTTGTGTTTTCTTTCCTTAAAAGATGATGATGCTTCAGAAGAACCTTCTTCAATCACATCCTTTCAACTCCACAAGTTCTGCAATTACACACTGACCCTCACAAGAAATACTAGGACGTTATTCTTACCAGCTCCAGTTCGCAGGTAGGAAATTTGGTTAAATAGTGTAGTAGAATAACAAAATAAGTAGAACCTCTTATTACTGTATATATAATTCGTATTTCAGTGACGTCTATCTTGTTGCCTCGCAGGTTGACAACAAGAGCACACCAACGTTCAGTATCCGGCCCTCCTCCCTGATCCCTATTATGCAACTTAAGTGGGTCGTAAGTCACTGGTTATAGCATAGGGGACTGGGAAGCTGGTTCATTGCGTCTCTGCGAAACCTAACTACACACCAGACAAGGTAAGAGTGCATAGTTGTCTGACATGTCCAATGACATCTTGAAACAACTCTGCAGCAATGACACACCAAAACGTAGTCTTTTGTTTCGGAACAGACCAATATGTGTAGAAAAGTTTGTAATGTACCCTTAATTCACCTTGAGTTTCAACTGATGATATTTTTTATTCAAACCAAGGTGAGAGAATACCTTTGCACCATTTAATTGGGTTATCATGTAAGTGATGTGCAGACCTGGATGTCATTCTTGTTCAATTGCTTGACGCATGTCAACGCAGATGCGTACAGATCCTTCACTGTCCTTTTTGGCACTACCACTATGGGAGAAACCCAGGGCATTGGACCAGTGGATTGCTCAATGATATCATGTTTGAGCAATGGTTCAAGGTCTTTTTCAACAGCTTCCTGAAAATGAAATGCAGTTCGTCTGTGTCTCTGAGAAATCTTGAAAATTGCTTTATTGCGTGATTTGTTAAAAACCCTTGCAACAATATACAAAAACAGAGATTCATTGCTAGGTGCTTAGCTTTGATAATAAAGTTTAAAAACATCATTATGTCCTTGGGTACTGACTTTGACAGTGAAGTTAAAAGCATTGTAAAAGCCTAATCTAAAAAATCATTGAGGTCTAGTTTAAACAGTTGGGAATTAAAAAATGAGTCATTATGACATAGAAGCCTCTATTACCTAATGCACAGTCCATGACATGCTGTGGATTATATTCGATTAAGGAGGAGAGTTTGGCATCTTCCTAATGAGGGGGGAGAGATTGTATAAGAAAACAGTATAGACAAATAGGCTCTGCTTTTGCCATGCATTAGTAGTGGGTCTAAAGAATGTCTATTGGTCAGTAAACGGAGGCGATAGTCTCAGTGAGGCGGAGACAGGTTGCCTGCCTGTCCATCGTGCACACATCTCACCTCCTCTAGCTTCTTAGTGAATCGATCCATAAATCTGACCAAGGCATAGTTAAGGGTAGTATTCAAGGGGTCAAAGCAAGCCAGGACCGCTCCTCTGCAAGATCTTATGTCTTTTGCAATCCAACCCCTTCGTAACAGAGCCCATCTATCTTTTAAGAGAATAGGACACAAGCATATCACGTGTATTATGTCCTCCTTGTGTTGACTGCAGAGCCGACACATTTCCTGGGCACAGTCTCTTTTCCATTTTGGGAAGTGACAGGATAGGGGAATCACCCCCATTCTCAGCTTTAAAAACTGAAGCTTAGTACGTTTGTTAAAAGTGATCGTTAGGTAGCTCTGGGGTTTCAGTTGTGGATAGGTGCGTAGAGTCATCCAACCGTGGGTCCGTACGGAGAGGCTGGCCCTGTCTTCTAATGAGGAAAGTCGGTTCGCACTGATTTTTGCTAACCTCTTGAATTCATGTTGGCTAACATGTAAATCCCAAAGGTGGCTCAAGCCAAGAGAACTGAGGGCTCGGGAAAGGTAATAGTAACCCGCCGACCTTCGGCTTGTGTTCAAGTGAATCCATAAATTGTGGGCCAGACTTCATTCCTTAGATGCCCTAAGCTTGTGGCAGCTTATTAGGTCTCTCTGAGCAATAGGACGGAAGTCCTCATTAATGTGTAATTGTACTTTCATAGTCTTGAGTTTTCCTAACCCATAAAACAAGGAAGGGAACTGATGAGCACTCATGTTATAGTGATGCTGTACCTTGAAGTACATGAATGGGTGCTTGTACTTTCGTTTTCTTGTGTTTCTTCGTTGCTTCAAATGAATCTTGCCTTTTTAATGGTGTAGATGCAGCCCATGTATACACCTTAGCTTTTGATGGTGTAGGTCATGGCAATGGAGATAGTTCATTGTATTTCTCCTCAGACATTATGTTTATCAACGCACCACTGTGGATAATAAAAGGTATTAAGCAACCGTTCACCTTTAGGGTAATCTTCGGACAATGTCTGAATGACTTTGGTGCTTTTTCATGACGACTTTTCTTGGACCTGTATTTTTCTTCCCAAGCGGCCAGTCCAACATGCGCACATTTTCCTGAGGTAAACATTGACATGGCACAGCCATCGTCTTCACTTTTTTTTATGTAGATCTGGATGAACTCTTTGACAATGATTTAGATGGTGATCGACGTAGTTTGGTGCTGATTTGTGTCAATTGGTGTGGTCTTGTGGGCGTGCATTGAGCGTCACTTTTGAAGCATTCGGGCAGCCATTTTGTCTTTGCACCATGACGGGCTTCTTTTCTCCTGTGCCTTGCAAGCCATCACAAATGGTTCTCCTTCCCACAACCTTTGCATATCTGTCTATTGGCAGGACATCTACCTTCATGTGGAAATGGAAATCCACACCCGAAGCACAACTTCTTCTGTGGAGTCATCATCCTTTGTCTATCTGTCTTATGCTTTGGTTTACTTTGTATGTTCATGACTGATCCACTCTGGGCACCTCCAGCCTCTATGTTAGCAGCTTGTCGATCAGCACACTCTTCAGCTCTGGCAGCCATGAGAACTTGCTTCAAACTAAGTGTTTCTCTCAGCATTCGTCATCTGAATGAGTCTGACAGGCAACCATCAATATCTCTGAGGCGTGTAGCTTCCTCATCATTGAATTCATTGAACTTACAGTGTTTGATGAGCGTACGCAGTCTCTCAACAAATTTGTTGATGGTTTCACCAAATTTTTGTTGTTCTTGAATGAAAATGTATTTTTCATAATCTACATTCGGCATTGGATTGAATTTGAGTGTAAAGGCTTCTTTAATTTGACAGTACGTAATCTCGTCAACTCGGGGCATTTTCTTTAGGACTTTTTTTATACCTTTACCAGCTAGATTCTTAAGGTATTTGATAATCTTCTTGTTATCTGTTTCTTCTAGCACATCAATGAAATCATCAAATGTCTCTATTCAAGCATTCCATCTGTCGCCAATATTCAGCTTTTTGGCAGTATCGAATAGAGGTGGTGGTTTCAGGAAGGCGAATGCATTATAACCATTCATGTGATTGGCTCACACTGAAAATGGAGGTCTCTCTGACATTGTCTGCTGTCTACTAGGGCCTGCTTCATTAATACCATCTCTAAGGCCTTGTGCTGTTCTGGCTTATGGGTCATCCTGGCCAGTCGATGGAACTGTGATCTCTCTCTTGGGAGCCCTTCACTTTTCTGGAGACCTCTGGAGTTGTTCTGAGCCGACACCCAGTAGCTTTGATGGTGTCCCGCTTCGGGTATGGACAGCTCCGTAAACACAACCCTGGGCACTTCTTCTGAGGCCACTCCACTCGGCTCTCTTCACTCAGTTATGGTAAGCAGATAGCTGTTGCTTATATTTGAATGGCTTTGTTTGTAAGCGTCTCTTAGTACTGCCTGACACCTGGTGGATCTCTGCCTCACTGCACTTCTGATAGCAGCGTTATCTGGCAATTTGCTGTCGCTATTTGCTGTTCTTTCAAAACCTGGTTGCAACCGCCATTAGCGTTATCATTCTGCATGATGCATGGCTTTAGGTTACGTAGTAGCGCAGCACCTCTCTTTGCAGCCTTCCAAGCAGGTTCTTGGCCAACGATGTGTACATTTCTCAGTATATCTCTCATTAACTTCAAATGCTTTACACAGGCTGGAGTTACACTTTTACTCCACATACGCCTAACTTCGATTTGACACTTCGACTGAGGCACACATGGCACACACAAGCAGTTTGCTGGACCAGGGCAAACTCTCTGGGACAGCACTGTCGGTCTTCGGGTTATTTATCCGATCCTCGTCGCCAGTTGTAGCATCCTCCCCAGCCTAGGTACTAGGTACCCGCTAATGACAACACCACACACGGAGCTTAGTATAACACGCCTTTATTCTTCTGCGTGTAACCGCAAACTCAACATTATGCTTTAAAGCTTATGTCACTGTTCTACGGAGTCCATCAGGAGCCAAAAGGGTTCTGTCATTGCTAACTCACACGACACTACAGCTCTCATAATATATTGGAAGCATGACGTTAACAACAAGTTTAGAAGTTCATGTATGATCATACCGTGCACCAAGGCAAACATCTGAAAACATCGAACACTTGTCTCATGTGCGCTGAGTGGTGACACGAAGAATGTTATTAGAGGATCTCATGTTCAGGTATAATATTAATACAGATACTAACAACCTAATTGCATTCAAGGACATCAATATCGCCCGTTGTTAATGTTTCATGGTCAAATGTCTACCCCTCTGTATTGTAATGTCAAACTAAAAATATTAACATATCCAAATATTTGGGCAAAGTAATATTCATGCAGCGTGTACAATCACTACTCACCTAACAATCTGAGGTGTCAAACATGAAATAATTAACACATCCAAATGTTTGGGCATGGTAATATTGTTCACACCACATATACAGTTTGTAATTTATCTAACACTCACATGACAGCATGAAACTACCAGCGTATGTTCTAGTGTGATCATGTATGGACTCTATGAGCTTAATGATGTCATATATTAGAATAAAATTATTTCTATTGGTTAAAAATGTAATTAATAGCGTATCAACATAGTTCAGCACAAAAGTATTGTGACCTTACAATTTCGACATAACTAGGGGGCTCTAAAAATGTCTTCAGCAAAAAAAAAAGTGTTCACTCGTTACCGTTGTGCACAGAATTAAATGCACTAATGCATTCTAGACAGAACTTTGACTAACAATTCATATATTGGCGGCAAGCATAATCCGTTGCAATGACAAGGAAGTATCCTAACCATCAACATAATGGTCCGCCCACCAAATTTATACGTGGGCGGACCACAGTTTACAAATGGTAGAGGCAATATTTCTGCCCACCTAATTCAGATGGGCAAACTCTGGTACTAAACCCTGGTGGTAAGGAAAACTCTGGCAGTAAAAAACGAAAAATGCCACCTTGTCATGGGAGATCACTCTCCTGGCATAGGGGAATTGTTTTTTATTTTCAAAAATAAAAATCCACTTTGGGGGTTTGTTTTAGAAAATAAAAAAAAATTGCAACTTTACTCCATCATGTTTGACTGCGACATACGGCAAAGTTCCACTACATTCACAGAAACGCTTTGACGGCAGTTTCTGTGAGTGGTAGAAATGTCTGTCGGTCTCACGGACATTTCTAAATTCTGCAAGCGGCTACTCCATCAGGGCGATAGAGTAGCTTATTCCATTGCCCTGATAGAGTACAAACCACCCACCAAATAATAAACCAGCCCCATAGTCAGAAACTAACGTAGCACTTACTCAATAGTATCACACACTACTAACAACGTGGTTAGATATTCAAGCGTGGACCTGCCAAAAGCCTTACAAGGATATATAATTACTCTAATAGTGCTTAAAGTACAAAGAATGCACACACAAAAGAATCAAACAGGAAATTGAAAACATGGCCGCATATACTCAATATATTTTTCATCAAGTATAGAAACCTGGAACCTGCAATGGCCTCTGACCAAAATAATATTGACTTGCTAGATTAGAAAAATGCGTAATCATCACAAAAGTAATTTTTGAAATTGTAGATTGCTTAATATCCTATTGTAGAGCGCAAAATTATTTGAGGTTGCCAAGACTGCCTGGCAGGCACTACGTTTTGATTACTATATCTGGGGTTGAGACAAGGTTAAAGTATTATTAGGTATCAAGGGGAGAGGGAGGAACAGCAGGGCTAGTTCACTTCCCCTGAGATATATGTATTATCAATGGGAACTAGCCTCAAAGGGCATAGAGATAGTGTGTTTGTACAGAAGAAAGAAATATTATTTCTTTTGAAAGCCTTCACCCACCAACCTAGTTGGTGGCATGCTTCATCATCGGGCTCCACCCGGTGACACCGAATGTGTCCCGGGTGTGCTTCAACGCCTGTCTATAGCGGAGCTGGTTTCGTGGTGAATGAGTGTGCAATGATGAGCGTGAGTGTGAATTAAAAACTGTCCTTGGGTCCCAATTCCTATACTAGGTAATTTTATTAGCGGGCCCTTGGCAGTGTTAGAAACAAGGCAATGGATGTGTTGTGAGTTATCTATAGTCTCCCACATCCTGTGTGGTCACATGTTTCAGCCAGGCCTCGGTAGTGAGCTGGCTTTCTTCAGGACCTATGAATGTGTGAAGTGCTCGTGAAGTGATTTAAAAGGCAGGGTCAGGAATTGAGTGTAAGTGACCCGCTATGTGTTGCACTACGCTAAGGTGCAATATGGGTAAGAGGGTGCTTCCCTCTGTGCTTTGTACTCTTGAGATTATCAGAGCAAAGCTTCATGAGTATCCGGCATAGGGGTCGGCTTAAAACGCCTTTGGGTGAAGCTCGGTCCCCGCGTCAGCACCTACCTGGTATGCATCGGATCTCCGTCCACCAAGTAGGTGCTGACGCGAGGACCGAGCTTCACCCAAAAGGCGTTTTAAGCCGACCCCTATGCCGGATACTCATGAAGCTTTGCTCTGATAATCTCAAGAGTACAAAGCACAGAGGGAAGCACCCTCTTACCCATATTGCACCTTAGCGAGTGCAACACATAGCGGGTCACTTACACTCAATTCCTGACCCTGCCTTTTTAAATCACTTCACGAGCACTTCACACATTCATAGGTCCTGAAGAAAGCCAACTCACTACCGAGGCCTGGCTGAAACATGTTGACCACACAGGATGTGGGAGACTATAGATAACTCCACAACACATCCATTGCCTTGTTTTTAACACTGCCAAGGGCCCACTAATAAAATTACCTAGTATAGGAATTGGGACCTGAGGACAGTTTTTAATTCACACTCACACGCTATCATTGCACGCTCATTCACCACGAAACCAGCTCCGCTGTAAACAGGCGTTGAAGCACACCCGGGACACATTCGGTGCCACCGAGTGGAGCCTGATGATGAAGCATGCCACCAACTAGGTTGGTGGGTGAGGGCTTTCAAAAGAAATAACATTTCTTTCTTCTGTACAAACACACTATCTCTATGCCCTTTGAGACAAGGTTAAAGTATTACCTTAAATTGAAAATATCATGTGTTGTTAGATTTTATATTGTAGCCACTACTGACTCCCCTGCCAACATTAACTATCAAAAAATGCTAGTTTTCACAAAAAATGTAAGACATTTTGTTATACCTGCTGCTCAGCCAGTGTGAGTGGCTGTGGAATGTTGGTGTGCATGGTGATGTAATGGAATGTGAGGATGCCTGAATTTGGAGTGTCAGTAGGAGTATGGGCTGAGCAGCAGGAAGGCTGCTCCTGGTGGGGCTCTCTTCTTACCATCTTACTTAATAAATCTACTTAATCAAACAACATGGAATCGGACCTGCTTCTTTCTACTACATATTTTGGCGACGATTTTAAGGAAATGAAGTAGAATCTATGCGTGCAAGAGGACTACAAACTACGTAACTACAAACTGAAGAAACTACAAATGGACTTTAAAGGAATCTTACATCGAAATCTATGTACAGTGAAGGACAGTATGCCCCAACCCCACCAGTGTCCTATGCTATTGGACAGCCTACCAGCCGGGGCATACTTTGCAGCACTCCCGTGAGCTGCGAGTTGGGTATGCTTGGCTCTGTTATTTTGCTGCACAGAGGACCTGCACTGTATGTGTACTTGTCTGGACTTTGACTTTGCCAGTCTGGTGGCATACCAGCATCTGTTCTGACTGTTGCCTCTGCACCTTTATTTCAACCCCTTCGTGCCACACCCTGCTTGCGTGGATATATGGTGAGCTTTTTCATCTAATGTGCTCTGACAGTATCTTTTGTACATTTGTCATCAGAGCTGTGGAAGAGTGAAACCTGCAGTTTGTTAGCCTTCATTGCATGCTCGCAATCCACAAGTAACTGCATTGGGGAAGGCTTCTCAGTTTGATCTGTTAGGTGCTGCGTGTATCTCTACTCGAACCCACTTCCAAGACTTCCAGATTTCGGCTATCACTTGTTTTACCTCTTGGGATGCATCAATTCTTCTTTCACTTGTTTTTGTCATTGGCAACCCCTGGTCAAGTGTCAGTTCAACCGCACTAGTGCTATTTGAAAATGAGGCGCGTGCTGCTTACGGCGCGCGCTATCTTACCTGCTTCCTCGAGTCCTTCTGTGCCTTTGAGGGATCTTTTCTGCCGTAGTTGTTTCTAAGCAGCTTAGGGCTGCTGAGAGACGCTCTGCTGCGTTAACGCGCCGTGAGCCATCCGGCACAGCGTCAACTACGTGCTGCCATCTTGGGGTTGGAGCCTGCTTGATGTCACCCCGCATCTGAAATGTGTCTTCTGTTCATGAATTCTACGTGCTGTTTCTCTATGGTTTGGTAGAGTTTGTTGACCGCAACGGCAACCTGACGTTGTGGAAATCGAAGGACACCTTTATAATGGATAGCGCGGTGTTGTAACTAAAGAATACTGACACACTGTGTGCAAGACTATTATAGCGTGAAGTCTTCCAAGCATGTCGGAGTGCACCCTGGAAACCTCAAGAAAAGTTCCAGTCCTGGCACTTTCATACTTCATGTAGCAACATGGAGTTTGTCGACAAATATACAGTATGGGTGAGGACTTCGGGTGAGAGATCGCTCACCGGAGTAAAAGATTTTCCATCTGTTGTTTTTGGAATATATTTCTACTGCCGTTTTTTTTTTTTTTTCTCCTTGTTGAGGATTGTACTTGAAATTTCTGTTGTTTTGCTAAGGAATTTGTTTACCTTACATTCTCGTTGCTGTGTTGTCAATTAGAATGCCACCCTTATCTGTATTTTTGGGTGCGGGTAGGTATATTGTGAGCATTCTTTACTTTAGGTTGGAGTTGTAGAGTTGAGTACCTCAGTACTGTTTTTGAGGGGTTGTGTGCCTATCATTGTTTTTTTACCCTACTTGTATTGTACTGTGTCCCTCTTGTTCTTCCTTTGGGAGCATGTCTCCTGGTATGTGGCGTGGTGCAGTATTACCACCCACTCTTTTGATTGTGTTGGTGTCTCCCACTTACATGTGGTTGTGGGTTGGCGCAGAAATACCACCCATCGTAGTGCAGATTGTTGAAGAGTGAGTGTTTTTCATATTGATTGTTTTTTCCTTACTTCTTTATTGGGTGTAGCATTGTGCGCTTTTACATGTTCCGTGTGGAGCGTTTTTCCACACATACCACCCCAACTTCGGGTTTGGATGAAGGGCTGAGTTATAGCCAGTCTTGCGAAGAGTGTGTGTTTTGCTAGTGTGTGCTGTTTTCTCTTACTACTTGATTGGTGTAGAGTTGTACACTTTTAAATGTTCCGTGTGGAGCGTCTTTCCACACGTACCACCCTTACTTCGAGTTTTGGGTGAAGGGCTGAAATGAAGCCAGATTTTGAAGAGTGAGTGTTTTTGCTGGTGTTTACTGTTTTTCTCTTACTACTTGATTGGTGTAGAGTTGTACACTTTTACATGTTCCGTGTGGAGCGTCTTTCCACACGTACCACCCTAACTTCGGGTCTGGGTGAAGGGCAATTTTCATGCCATATGTTTCGTGTGGAGTTGTGTTCCACACGTACACCCTTACTACGGGTAAGAGTGGAGGGCAGCTTTTATGCCGTTTGTTTGCTGGTCAATGATTTTCCACATTTTCGAAGTTTTTTAATTGCTCTTGTTTGCATGGTTCCCTACCACGCCTCGCAGTTGGTATCCTTCGTACCACTTTCTTGTTGGCCTGGCCAGCCAGCGTGTTTTTTGGTATCTGGGTTTAGTTTGTGTTTTGTGGTGTGGTAGTGTGTGTGTTTTCTTGGTTTGGTTAAAAAGGGTGTGTATATTCCTTTTATCATCTTTATTTTATCTTTTGTTGTACACATGCATGAAATGTTTCCATCTTTTATCTGCATGCTTTCGCATCAGCACTTTGCTACAATGATCATTTGCTTGCATTTGGTCTGATGTCTTTGTGTTGCATGTAATAGTTTTATTGTCATCCTGTGCATGCACTATTTTTAATGTTATTCTTTCTAGAGCTTCTTTGTCATTTGTATAAAGAGAAGGAGATGTGTTATACCTGCTGCTCAGCCAGCGTGAGTGTGCTGTGGAATGTTGGTGTGCATGGTGATGTAATGGAATGTGAGGATGCCTGGATGTGGAGTGTCAGTTGGAGTATGGGCTGAGCAGCAGGAAGGCTGCTCCTGGTGGGGCTCTCTTCTTACCATCTTACCTAATAAATCTACTTAACCAAACAACATGGAACCGGACCTGCTTCTTTCTACTACACATTTATATGCAGCGGATGGCTTTTATAATGGTTGCAGTGAGCACCAATTTGTTTTCTCTTTTGCTCACAGGGGTTTGAGGACATCTACTATTATGCAACCTTATGTTCCACACAGGGCCCCTTGAGTAGCAAAATGTTGTAGGCCAAGTAGGACCAAGGAAGCTGACACCTGCCCTGTTACACTGTTCAATGTTGGTCAACTGTGCAGAACATCTTTTATTTTAACACTTTATTTATTGAAGTTGTTATAAAGTAGTTGAGACATAGGAAACAAAAAAGGAAAAAAAACCATTGCAGTAGGTATTGTGGATCACCTGATTCACATGACAAGAATTATAGCAGTGCTCAATCATGAAGACAATATTGAAATGGCAAGGGAGCCTCCGTGACATTGTAACAATACGATTGGGGGGGGGGGGGGGTTGGAGATGAAACATCGTTGGCATACATAATGGGGTACAAACTAGCGTGGGTATGAGGACAGCTAAAAATTGTCTGCCGATGCGAAGGACGTGATATGTAGTTCATGTAGTGGGGCTCCTAATCAGGACTATCTGTTTCTAAGGAAAGCAGATAAGTGCGGAGAGGTTGCCGGATATCTCTGGGTCTAGATGTAATGGGTTGTAATTGCGCATAGTCCGTTGTGGGAGTATCACAGCAGGACATTGTTTTGAGCCAAGAATTATCAGTAGGGGATCGCCTGCTACCCCAGGATAATGGCGATATCCCGTTTGGCCAACAGCTGTGCAATGGAAATTAACCTGAGGGAGGATTTGGGAAGGTCATGAGTGTTCTCCAATAGCGCCATGGCGGGCTCCGGCTGGAGCGCAACATCTTTCATTGAAGAAAGGAGAGAAAAAAAAGTGCCCAATAATTGCTAATAATGGGGCATGTCCAGGTTTAGATGTGCAATGTCTACATCAGGGGGCTGTGCATTTAGGGCAGTGAGAAGTATGTGTGGGGTCAAATTAAGCAACATTTGTTGGTGTAACAATTTGTGTACAAAATTTGAAATGCAGAAGTTTGTGTTTGGGATTGATGGATACTACTTTAGTCTGAGAGCAGCAGTAGGCCCAACCCTTGTCAGGTATAGGGTATCCCAGACCCGTACTCCAGGCCTCACGGACATGCTTAGTGGAGTCCAGTTTAAAAGCCAGGCAAGTTCAATAGAGTGGGGATATTAAATGGCTGCTGTCGTCGCTTGTGATAATAAGTGTGAGCGGGGAGAACTGATCTGGGGCGAGAGGGTATATAGGTACGCCAAAGCGAAAAGTGTTATGTAAGCTTTGCAGAATAAAATGGTCCATGTAGGTGGCTCCGTGGAAACGAAGTCGTCTGCATGTGAGAGTACATGTCCGTCGGGGAACACATCTCCGATTTTATGCAATGCGTGGTTAGAGAGTACATCCCAAACAAGTTTTTCCTGCGCGAGTGGGAGCCATAGGTTGTCGGCTAAGGGGATGGCAGAGGAGTACAAGATTCCACTACCTAATAATTGACAAGGTCGCCTTCAGGCCCAGCAAGTGGTGGATAGTGTCTGGATATCACTCGGGTCTATAGGAATGCCTTTCGGTAAGAGGGAGGAGAAAGGTCGCTGCCCTATTAGATCCCGCTTTGTTTTGAGACACGGTATGCAGGCATCTGGATGATACCTGAAATAAGAATATTGTAACTGTGCAGTGCAGAGCATCTTTGATTGTAACTGGGTGTAATGTGTGGCAAAAGGTGCATAGAGTTGTGCCAATGTTCCTTAGATGTTAAGAGTGTAGTCTCCGACCATTCCTTATACTTTTGTTCAGTGCACCCACTCTTTTGCAAAACACATTTTCCACTGATATACAATTATGACAGCATGTGGCAGGGGCGTGAGTTATGGTTTGTGCAGCTTATCATAATTTGGAAATTTCCGTGTTTTTTAAGTTTTACATTGTAATCATTACATGACTTTAAGTGTAGGTGTAGATTTTTAAGAGAATTGCTCATGGATTTGTAAATAAACCTTCATTTGTTATGAGCAAAGAACCCTGGGTTGTTCCCAGTCTTTAAGTGGAGAGTTGCTCCACCTGCTAGAAAAACACACATTAATTAGAGAGTTTATTTGCAAATATAATCTAGACCTGTTGGCTATTGTAGAAATTTGAGCTACCGACAATTTTTTTAAGGCTTTAAATGAGCTAACTTTATAAAATTATATGTTACTCCAAAAATGATGGTTGTCATGACCTGTTGGAGTGATAGCATTTTTGATTATGACATTTTTAAAATATAAAGTACTCAAGTACACAGGCAAAGCAGACCTAGAAGCATTACTAGTTAAGTTGTCAGCCCTAAATAATGCTCCTTCGACTTTGGTCCAACTTCTCTGGCAGACTTGCAAATCCCAGACTGACAAAAGAATATTTGGACATAGTATCTCCATCTTATCTCTATTTAATTTCAAATGATTTGCCATTATCCAATCACATATTGTTTGGTAAAAAATCCTGACCCCATAGCTGAATAGAAGTAGCCTGTTCCTCACCAGAGATGTGCACCTTTATCCAAGTATCATCTGCATATAGGAACATTCCAAAATAGCATGCTCAGACAAAGAAACAAGAGGTGTCATATATAGATTAAGCAGCAGGGGTGAAAGAATGGAGCTCTGGGGCATCACAACAGCGCACTTTCTGGTTGATGAATAGAATGGAGGAAGAGATATCTTATAAGCATGATTTGTCAGAAAGCTGCAGAGCTCTCACTCAATGCTTTAATCAAAGTTGAATATTCCAGCATGTCAAACAATGAGGATAAATCAAGTTGAATTAGCGAACTGAGGGCCATATGTATCAAACAAGAGTTTTGCGATTCGTAAATTGCGATTTTTAGAGAATCGCAATTAGAGAATCGCAAAATGCAATGTATGTAGGATTTGCTAAAAATTTTGCGAATCCTACATATTCCTTATTTGCGAATCGCAAATTGAGATTCGCAAATAAGAAATACCTTCCCATTCATTCCTATGGGCTAGGAGGCCCATAGGAATGAATGGGAAGACATTCTCAATTTGCGATTACCAATTAGAGAATCGCAAATTGAGAATGCAATTTCAAGGTTGCAAGGGTGCCAAAAGTACACCCTGTTGCACCCCTGAAATATGCATGTGTGCACATTTTGCTCACATACATGCCCATGTGCGACATATGGCACTTTTAAAAAATCAATAAACTGCTTTTTTAAAGAAAATCGCAGATTACCACCATCTTGAAGTTGGTGGTAATTTGCAATTCCTTAAGGCCAAATAGCAAATTTCTGGTGCTTCCAGAATTGCATTTAAGGAATCGCAATTTGCAATTCCTTAATTGCATTTGCAAAATAGAGAATCGCAAATTTTGCGATTCTCTATTTTACGATGGCCTTTTGGGATGATACATCCCAAAAGGCTTTTTCCCATTCGCAAACGGGAAAAAGGCTTGATACATATGCCCCCAAGTCAGTAAAAAAGATCCTCCAATGCTGACAGTACAGTTAACTTTAAGATGTAGATTAGATCTGAAAATCCTTACCTGGTGGTGAGGTGCGTGATGGAAGGAGACTAGGGGAGGGTACAGAACCCCTAGTGGCTTGAAAGCGATCAAGGTGAGGACTGTCCATTCATAGTTTAATGTAAAAGGTGGCCTGGAGAAGAGAAGCCTTTTGTACTGTAGGCCATCTGTAGCCAGTTTGGCACTAGCCCAATGGGTGGGAGTTCTGGCCCTAAAAATAGTTTTGTGTTGCGGAAGTGGAGAGGACTGCTCATTTCCCTAAACAAATCCCTGGCTGGCCTATAAGCTTCCCTCAGGGGCAGACATACTTTCTAGGTTGGATTTGTTTCATAAAAGTGCATTCTAGTATAGTTTGCAGAAAGGTAAACAAGACAGTTTGCAAAAGTGGGAAGGATTTTTTTTACATTGGTTCAGAAGTGTCTAGGAGCCTAGATATTCAAAGCGCCAACTGCAGATACCTAGTCACTCAAGACTGGAATAATGTTGAAAATTATGGCCGACTGCGATGGAGCATTTTTTTAGATACAAGAAGTGGATTGGGCCCAGTCAGCACTTAACTACGGACTTAGAAGACATTCTGAGAAAAAGTTTCTAAGAAGGTAAAGTTCAGCGGGGCAGGGCTGCAGGAGGTATCCGAGGAGGACGTTTTGTCGTTGGATGGCCTTGGGTCAAAGCCACAATGAAGATTTCGAGGTATGGACTGTCTGTTGAAATGGAAGTTGAAATGAAGATGAGGCAGAGGCCTGTAGCCGAAGACAATTCCACGAGGATGGATACCCCTTTGGCGAAGGACAGCTGAAAAGGATTTGCTGCTGCACAGAAGAACGTAGCGGGAGAAGCTGCAAAATCAATCCGACTGGTGCTTCACCTCGGGCATATAGGCGAGCAGGTTGGTCCCGGTCTTCTTCTGGTTCTCAGAGCACTTTTGGGCCAAAATGTGTCCTTGGTTTTGGGTTTTGGCCATCTAGGCACCTTTGGCACCACAACCAAGGGTTCAGGACTGGTGATACCCCTCTTGGGGGGTCAGGACTCACTCAGGCTGGGTCCAGGTGCGGGTTCAAGATGGTGGGAGCCTTTTATGTCTCTGTGTCTCTGAATAGGACGTCAGCAAACTAGCCCTTGGAGTCACTTCTGGTAGTCCTGGGTGCAGGTGAAGATGCAGGGCTCAAACAGCAGGGCTGGCCTGTGGCAGTACAAGTGGGGCCTCAGGCATCAAAGCAGTCCTCCCAGGAACAAGAGCAGTCTGGCAGAGTGCACAGAAGGTCACAGCAGCAGGCTGTCCTCTGAGTCCTTCTACAGGTCTAGTAGTGAACTGGAAAGTAGGTCTGAAGGTCCTATTTATATACCCTGGTGCCCTTCTTCTGGAAGGCAGGAGAAGCTTCTGGCAAGTGTCCTTGAAGTGCATGAAATTTCCTGACTCCCCCGCCCTTTGTATGAAGGCAGAGCACAGGCTATCCAGTTGTAAGTAGGGCTGTGCTCAGCTCCGCCCCCATCCTGCTAGCAGATGGTCCATTGAGGCACACCTAATCCATCTACTGTGTGACTGGAGGAATTCACAAGGTGTTACTGTCAGCTACACCCAGTCATGTTACCCAAGTCAGGCCAGGCACAAAGGGCTAAGGGCAGGAAAATGACAACTTTCTAAAAGGGTAATTTTCAAAATTGTACGGTAAAATTCGACTTTACCATTAAAGAGGGTTTATGATCTCAATTTCATAGGTACAAAACACGACATATCCACCTGCTCCCAATCAGGAATTTCAGCTTAATAAATGTAATAAGGATGCCCCTGTGTTGTCCTGTGGAAAGAGTAGGCCTCACTGTAGTGAAGAACAAATTTAGCAGTTTTACACTACCAGGACATATAATACCCAAAAGTACATGTCCAACTCTTTAATTACACAGCACCCAGGCTTTCCTTAGGGGTGACTTATATGTATTAAAAGAGAATTAAGGCTTGGGCAGGAGTTTAAATGCCAAGTCGACATGGCAGTTTAACGCTGCATTCAGTTTAAAATGGCAGGCCTAGGACAGGTGCTACTTAAGTGGGTGGCACAATAGGTGCTGAAGGCTCACTGGCAGCAATTAATTTTCGGTCCCTGGGTAAAAGGTATACCACTCTACAAGGGACTTATAAGTAAATTAAATATTCCAATTAGGTATGTGCCAATCAAACAATGTTTAGGGGAGTGAGCACAGGCACTTTAGAACTGGTAAGCAGTGCACAGAGTCCTAAGGCCAACAAAAATGAATTTCAGCAAAAATTAGAGGTAAGTAGGCAAAACATTTAAGGGACGACCACCCTAAGGCTGCCAGGTCTAACAACTACTCACCAATACCCCCTATAAACCCAGCAACTAATCCCAAAAATATTGATGATGACAAACTTAAAAAAACAAAATCTAAAATAGCCAGACACCCGGAACTCAAAAAAACTTGTCCAAAAAACACCTTCCACCCATATTCCTAATAAATCCTTCATCACATCCCTTAAAATGTGTTACATTTAATAGCTTAATATAACATAGTCACAAAAATTAACACCTTGTCCTGCCATATCCCCTACAAATCCTGAAACATGTCCCTAAAAACGTATTAAACTTCATAAACTTATAAAACCAACCCAAAAATAACAAGACAGCCTATACCCCTAAAACACTTGCCCTGGAAGAAATGTAAATGAAGCCTGTGCAATTCGCGTAATTCCGGGAACTTTTTGTTACATTTATTACGTGAAATTCACAGAATTACACCTTTACACCATCTCACATATTTAAACTGCTGTTTGCAGTAAAATGATAGTATCGGAGGGAGGGAACATTGTGAACAATGAGAACGCGAACAGCTGGTGTTCGCGCCACGTATGTTTTTTGCCTTATTTTTTTACGCCAGGCTACATTCCATGCTAAAATATAGCAGTAAATGATGGATTTGCATTTTTATCAATTTTTCCACAATTTGGCAAAATTAAGCAAAAGCAAAATACCATATTTCACAGACCCTCACAAAAATACCATAAATCCCGGAAGCCTAAATCTATTTAATACACCTATGTGCCACTCATTGCTAAGGCCTAAAAACATCTTACTACCCCTATGCTTCGTCATTCCCTGAACCCTAAAACTCCATATTACCCATATTCAAAACCCATCCATATGCTTTTAAAACAATACTCCCCTTAAGCACCATTCATCACTGAGCCCTAAAAATTCCTTTCTACCACTAAGCACCACCCATCCTTTAACCTTAAAAACCCCTTACTATCCCGACCCACCATCTATTCATGTAGTCTACAAATTCCTTGCTACCCCTATGTTACACCCATTGTAAGCCCTCAAAACTGCTTACTACCCTTTAGATACACCCATCCACATTGAATTGTAAATGTAATGCATTGTGACATACCTTGTTATGCTTTGCCTCATAGTTGTAAATGCATTACAAGAACATTGTTGTTGAAATGTGTTACTCTGGATGCACTGTACAGGTATATTACAGTGTACTGGTTTCTAATGCTCTATAGTATTGCCTAATGGTGCTTTCTCCAGTGTGGGTGGATTGGGTGTAAACTCCCCAATCTACATCCCAAGGGGGGAGAGAGACTGTGTTGGCCACTGGAGTGAAGGAGTGTGACCCAATGCCAATGTGGGCCAGATACTCTTCATGCCTAATAAAAGAAAAAGGAATATCTGGTGCTTGCTGATGTTCTCTACTGGGCAAGGGCAAAATTGTAATTATACTGGCGTAATTTTGGTAATTTTGTGTCACAAACTTTATGTGAAATTACCAATATATGCCATAATCTCCATTTCAAGGAGAAATTTCGATGCAAGATGCATCGCTTAGGTAATTTCAGAATGCAAACAGCATCTAAGGCAGATGTTTTACCCGGGCCAGCCTTTCGTGTGATTTTTGAGTGTGAAACTACAAATCCAAATGCGGACGGCAATGTTTTTAATGCTAATAGTACTTCCTTTACTTTGGGCGGTCATCAAACATTTCAGATAGGTTTTTGACCATAGTGGACTGGTCGGGTAACGCAAAACTACAAATCCTAAAACGTGCAACAGCGTTTTGAATACAAGCAACGAAATCAACTCGAAAATACATTTTCGAGTTGAATTTTTACCCAAACGGACTATAAGCGTAATTTTTTGAATGCAAGATGCAATTGGTGTAATTGCTCATAATTTTGCATATTCTTGCCATAATTTTGTGTAATTACATTACAGCAAATTATGCAAGTTTTGCATGCTCCTATTACCCCTGTGGTGGGCAGATTAGAGGTAAACTCTTCAATCTGCCCAGCAAAAGGGTAAAAAACTATGTGGGCCACTGGGTTCGCGAGGTGTGACATGAAACCAATAAGCCTTAAAAATAAAAGGGGCAACCCAGTAACTGAGGGACCTGGGCTGGATAATATTTTGGGAGGAATGCTCCTTGTTAAAAGACGCTGTTAATAAAAAATAACTGCAAAAATGCGATTTTGAAACGCATTTGTTATATTCCTTTGTGACACATGCACCTTTAAAGGCCCAAGTCTCTTTTCCGATGGGCTCGCATGAAAGATTCAAGATACTTTGAGGATTATTACCCCCTTGACTGTGAGACCAGTTGACCCTATCAATTGGTGTCTCCTATGTATTTTTCGTCCTGGTGATGCCCTCGTTTTGAATAATACATACTTAGGGGGTCAAAACGTCAACAAAATAACCTATGAGGACTGTGTTTTAATATATTGATCGTGGATATCAACACTCACTCCAAGCGTGGCAACTCAAATATCCTACTATCCCTATCAGTCACATATGTATATGTTTCTGTACATAGCACGTATGCACTTTTTGCACCAATAGTCACTTTCACTGCGCCGTCACTCTCTAGGAGCACCTAACAATAGTTTTAATCAAATGAATTGAATTGCATACCTCAAAGAATAAATTGAATAACATGAATATATAACTTTGAGCTAATTGTGTTAGAGGTGTTTGTACCCTGATCCTAACACTCCACCATGGAAGTCAAGGGCTACACTTCCCCCATAGGGACCACTTTTTTGTGAAATACTGAAACCATTAAGGGCTGGTTCGAACCCCATACATGCTAAAACAACAAGGGTTTAATTGCTGGCCCCGGGTGGGAAGATCTGGTATAGACTCTGAAATAGACATCCCAAGAGGGAGGAAAGACTGCATGAGCCACTGGAATCGAGGGGTTTGACCTGTAACTAGTATGGTCTGTCTCTTTCCCATACATAATAAAAACAAAAGGAATCCTTGGTGTCCAATGGTGTTTTCTAGTAAACTCCCTCGTCTAAAAGGGCTTTGTGGGCCACTGGGATTGAGAAGTGCACCCAATGCTATTATGGGCCGGCCCACAACCATGTATCTAAAATAACAAAAAATATTCTCTGGTGTCTAATGGTGCTTTCTGCCACTGCCACCTCCTGGGGTGGGTAGAGAAAGTGCAAACTCCCAATCTGCATCCCAAGGGGCAGAAAGACTATGTTTGCCAGTGGAGTGGAGGCGTGTGCCCAATACCATTGTGTGCCAGCTCCATACCCATTCATAATAAAACAAAAAGTAATAAGTAATCTCTGGTGTCTAATGAAGTTTTCTTCTCCCCCCACCCCCCTGGTGGGTGGATTGGGTGTAAACCTCTCAATCTGTTACCTAATGAGGTAAAAAAGTTCAGTGGGCTACTGGAGTTCAGGGGTGAAACCAGATACCAATAAGTGCCAGCCCTCAACCCTATACACTATAAAACCAAAAGTATTCTCTGGTGTATAATGATGTTGTCTGCCCCTTCTGGGTGTGCATATTAGAGGTAATCTCTCCTATCTGCTTTCCACTGGGGTAGAAAGACAATGTGGGCCACTTGAGTGCATTGAAAGTGCACTACAAAAAGGTGGTGCACTCTCAGTGCGCCTCCTAAAGGCAGTCCTTTTGAGGGGAGAAGGAGGGTGCCATGGACCCCCAGATATCCCCTTGCAGTCGGGTGCAGTCTCTCACTGCACCGGCCTGCAAGGGGATCTCGCTCCCCTCTTGAAAATGCAGGCAGGTTGCCGCCTGCACAGAGAAATGCGGAGCAGCTTTTATACAGCTGCTCTTTATTTCTCTTGAAATCACTGCCCTGGCGGCAGCGTGAGTTTGCAGCTGCCCCGAGTGTTGCCCATTCTTCCTAATAGAATGCACTTTCCCTGTTTGTATCTGGCACACCTGATTTATGGTGCTCCGTGGCGCAAACAGGAAAAGTGGGCTCTATCTTTAATAGGGCTCCTGGTGTCTACTGATGTTTCCTATTGGGCCCGGGTTGAATTCTTATTATACTGCGTAATTTTGGTAATTTCGTGTCACAAAATGTATGTGAAATTACTAATATTACGCCTTAATCTCCATTTCAAGGATAAATGTTTATGCAAGATGTTCCGTTCCGGTTATTTTTCAATGCAGACAGCACTTAAGGCAGATTTTGCACCCGAGCAGGCCTTTCGGATAACTCTTGAGAACAAAACTCAAAAAACAAAGGTGAGCGGCAGTGCTTTAAATGCGAGCAGTAGTACCTTTAATATGGGCGGTCAACAAACATTTCAGGTAGGTTTTTTAACCTAGTGGACTGCTCGGGTAATTTTTAAGTGCAAAAATGCAAATCCAAAGGCGAGCAACTGTTTTGAACAGAAGCAACTGGAAATCAACTTGAGATTACATTTTCGAGTTGAATTTTTCTCTGAAAGGATTACTTGGGAAATTTTTTGAGTGCAAGATGCATTTTGTATAATCACTCATAATTTCGCATACTCTTGCAGTGATTTTGTGTAATTCGACTACAGCAAATTACGCATGTTTTGCATACTCCAGTTTTATTATCCCCCTGGTTTGGCAGCTTAGAGGTAAACCCCCCAATCAGGCCAGCAAGGGGGGAAAAGTGCTGTCTGGGCCACTGGGTTGAAGAGGTGTGACCTGAACCCAATACGGGCTGGTCTGAACCCCATGCATGCTAAAACAACAAGTTTTTAATTGCTTATATCTGTCCTCCATTTGGGCAGATCTGGTGTACACTTCAATAAGCATGCCAAGAAGAAAGAAAGACTGCATAAGCCACTGGAGTGGAGGGGTGTGGACCGTAACCAATATGGCCTGGGTTCTCCCGCTATACATATTAGAAACAAAAAGAAATCCCTGGTGTCTAATGGTGTTTTCTAGTAAACTCCCTAGTCTGTCTTCCAAGGGGGCAAAAGGGCTACGTGGGCCACTGGGATTGAGAGGTGCACCCAATATTAATATGGGCCGCCCTACAACCCTGTACATAATATAACAAAAAATATTCCCTTGTGTCTAATGGTGCTTTCTGCCACTGCCACCCCCTGGAGTGGGCAGATGAAGTGCAAACTCCCAATCTGCATCCTAAGGGGCAGAAAGACTATCTTTGCCACTGGAGTCGAGGGGTGTGCCCAATACCGTCCTGGGCCGGCTCCATCCCTGTACATAATAAAACAAAAAGGAGTCCCTGGTGTCTAATGAGGCTTTCTACCCGCTCCTCCCCCTGGTTGGGCAGATTAGGTGTAAACCCCCTCATCTGCCTCCTAATGAGAGAAAAAGGCTGAGTGGGTTTCTGGGGTTGAGGTGTAAAGCCAGATACCAATAAGTGCCAGCCCTCAACCGCATACTTTATAAATCCAAATGTATTGTCTAGTGTATAATTATGTTTTCTGCCCATCTGGGTGAGAACATTAGGGGTAATCTCTCCCATCTACTTTCCATGGGGGCAGAAAGACAATGGGGGCCACTGGAATCCAGGGATATGGTCCAATACCAGTAGGAGCCTGTCCTCTCCCCACACATGATACAAAAAGGAATCCCAATGTCTAATGGTGTTTTCTGCCATCCTGGAGGACAGACTGAGTTCAAACACCCCAATGTACACTCAAAAGGAATGTGTTGATCCTAGGGATCAAGGGCTGGAAGCAGGTACCAATATGGGGCAGCCCCCATTTGATAAAACGAAAAGCAATCCCTGGCATATAATGGTGCCAATTGCCCCTCTGGTTGGGCAGATTGAGGGTAAACTCCCCACTCCGCTTCCCAGAGTGGTCAGAAAGAGTGTGTGAACCAATGGGCTGGAGGAGTGTGGCCTGATACCAATATGGCCGGCCCCTCCATCCCATATATAATAAACAAACAGTAATCCCTGATATTTAATGGTACTTTCCAACTTCCCTCCCCGAGATAGGCAGATCAGGTGTGAAAAATCCTAATCACTGATAATTAGGTGGAGATAAATTAACCCATAAAAATATGTCTTAAGTTTGCTCTGCCTAACTTGTATTTAAGCCCTATGGGTGCCGCTGAGGTGGAGGGGTGTGGGCCGAATCCAATTCAGTCTGTCCCCCCACACATTTTCACACAAAACAGAATTCCCCAGAGGCTAGTGATGCTTTCTGTCCCCCTGGAGTGGCATAACAATAGCCCCCGAAGCACCCGCAGTGCGGGTGGGCCCCAAGCTCCAGGGGTCCCCCTCCGGCACTGTGCACGGGCGGCCAGTGAGAGCTCCTGACTGGGTCAGAAGCGCCCGGCCCTCTACGTGCTCTGCAAGGGGGCCCCCTCAAATTTTGTTAACGCCACTGTGGAGTGGGCAGATTTGGGTAAACGCCTCACTGTTTCTCTTGGGGGACAGAAAGACTGTGTGGTTTCCAAGAATGGAGGAGAGTGGATTAATATAATATGGGACAGCTACCCACTCCGTATATTAAAAATAAAGAAACCTTGGTGTATAGTGATGAATTCTGCTCTCTAGATATGCAGATTAGGGGTAATATCCCCCGGTCAGTCGTCCAGGGGGGCAGCCAATATATGCCCCTGTTTTCACACAGTGAAACAGCTCAAAGCACAAATATAATTAAGTGCTGGCTCAGAGAAGTATGAGAAATCATAAAGTTTGTTAAAGAATTCAGATATGTCAAAAATTACCTCATATTTAAATTCTTGTCTGCTCATTTATAGACCATGTGCCAATCTGGAATACTCTTTAATCACAATTTTAAAGTGTCCATTAAAAACATTAAACCTGATATCAGGGAGAATGGTGCAGATTTTCTCAGTCTTCACATGAATCATAGAAATGCATTCTGGACCTTTCCAGTCAACATGCTACCTGTGTGCAAATGCTAGATGTCAGACAACAGTCTTTCTCACTCATCCTGCATTTGTACACCTAAGTTGCACATGTTTGCATGCAACCTGTTCAGGTCTCTTTACCCAAGCTAACCGCAGAAGCAAGACTGTTTTAATACCTCTGATGGAATATGAGGGTTTTCTGTCCATTCTATGGACTATTAAATCAGGATCTCCATTGGACCCACTCCCTCCGGCCAGGCTGGAGCTTTTGGACAGGGACTTGCTACAAGTGGTGCTCGACCTGCTTAACGGTTCCATCAAAGAGGGCCAAATGTCACAAACATGGAAGCATGCCATGGTTCTTCCATTATTAAAAAGCCTAATCTCAGATCCACTCATTTGGGCTAACTACAGGCCCATCTCCCTGTTGGCAATCTTTGCTAAGATTTTAGAAAAACACTTAAATTCTAATCTGACCACCGATACGGAAACTCATCACTTGCTACACCCGTCTCAATCGGAGTTCAGAAGGGGTCATAGCACGGAGTCTGCCTTACTAGGGGTCACGGAACACATAAAACGTCGGCTGGATGAGGGGAACACTGTAGCTTTGATATTGCCGTACTTGAGTGAAGCTTTTGATACGGTTGTATGTTGGAACAACGAGTTCCACAACAACAAGTACCCTAACAACGAGGTCGCTACCACGACCATGTCTAAACCACAATTGTTTTTACCATGCATTCCTTTACCATGATTTTTCATTGTAAAGGCATGCATGGTAAAGAAAATGCATTCCAACTACTACCCCGATCCCCCCAACCTCTAAAAACTAACCCCAACCCCCACCCCTAAAAACAAACACAATCCTCCTAAAAACTAACACAACCCCCTGTTAACTAATCCAAAACCCTCCCACCCCTGAAAACTAACCCCAAACCCCGCACCCCTGAAAACTAACCCCAAACCCCCCACCCCCTAAAAACTAGCCCGCACCCCTAAAAACTAACCCCAACCCCTCCACTGCCTGTAAACTTACCCCAACCCCTCCCACCCCCTGAAAACTAATCCCAAACACCACATACCCTCTAAAAACTAATCCCAACCCCCCCACCCCCTGAAAACTAACCCCAAACCCCACACCCCTAAATACTAATCACGAACCCCTCTTACCTGTTCCTGTGCGACACTCCTCCGAACTCTACGCTGCCCGAACACTAGACCGAATCAGCCTTAACCACGCACATACGTGGTTAAGGCTGAGTCGTTGTTCGGGCAAGTCGTTGTTCGGCTTGCGTGACTACGGAACTCGTTGTTCCCTGAGTAATGGCAAAGGTCATTTCCCATTTGATACGGTGTCCCATAGCATTCTGCTGGATAGACTGACATCCATTGGTCTGAAGGGCACCGCTCGTGAATGGATAGTTTCTTTCTTAAAAACTTGGGGGCATATTAGCAAGCCCCTTATCGCCGCTTTTGCGGCCGTTTTTGGACGAAAAGCGGCGATAATTATATTGCGGTATCACCAAGGACACGCTAACAGGCCTTAGCGCGTGTTCCCTGGTGATAGCGGCCGTTTTACGAACGCCTTGCTTCGCATCGCTAATGAGATGCGAAGTAGGCGTTCCTGACATAACTCCAAGGAAAATCATCGGTAACGCGGCTCCGGGCTATTAACAAGGATGCGCCGGACCCGCGTAGCGACAATGAAACGCACGCTAAGCCCCCATTAACGCAGGATTTTAAGAACTGCTAAATTCCTGACTTATGTATTTATTACATGGAGGGGTGGATTATTGTGATATGACCACAGGGTCGTATCAGCAAGGTCATCACCGTTTGTACTGCAACATCGTTGGTTTTACAGCGATGTTGGCCAATTTCCCCCGCTATCGCTGGTATTATTATCGCCATTGCGCTATTCGTTGGTAATACAGCGCTGCAATGGCGATAAATACCAGCGATAGCCGGCGATATTAATATTCACGCTAAGCGCGGTCAGCGATGATTATCGCTGCCGCTTGCTAATATGCCCCAAGGTCTTTCCAAGTATTTTCAACAGATTCTCGGTCAGAGACGCAGACCCTCATTTCAGGAGTCCCCCAGGGTTCTGCATTAATTCCCTTGTTATTTAACCGGTATGTCCGTCCATCGGCAGATGTGGTGGAGAGGTGTGGTCACATTGTATTCAGATGCCGATGACACCGAAATAATTTTCTCATTGACTTCCCATCAGAAACACTATGCTGGGTCAACCAATTACGGTCTCAAGCAGATTGCGGCATGGATGGACGGCAATCTGCTCAAATTGAGCGGGGATAAAACTGAGGTTTTGATCTTGGGAAAAAATCCTCAACTGTGGGTTCCAAAATGTTGTCCAGCTTCCTTAGGCACAGCTCCTACCCCCTCTAAAAAAGTAAAAAGCTTGGGTGTTTGGCTAGATGGAGATCTGTCTATGCATCCCCAAGCATCAATAGTGGCATCAACCTGCTTTGCAGTCATGAAGTGGGTAAAAGAAAATTGTTGGATTATTCCCCATCTAGCTATGAGGGCGCTAATTCAGGCTCTCGTTCTTTCTAGGTTGGATTATGGCAATGTCCTGTACCGTGGGGCGGACAAGTCAGCCATCCATCGACTCCAGGTGGTACCGAATGCTGTGGCTAGCCTTCTCACTTGTCTCCAAGAAGGACCGCGGCCTCCCCCATTCTGGAGGGAATTACATTGGTTACCGATCGAAAAAAGAATACATTTTAAAACCCTTTGCTATATGTTTAAAACCAAGGCTGGGCTAGGCTCTGAATACATTCAAGCGTTAGTCTCCTTGTTTATTCCCTCATGTAATATATCTGCAGACCAGGAACAATATCGTGTACCTAGAATACATTGGGCACATTGAGTTGGGCGCTCTTTCTCCTACCTGGGTCTAAAAATGTGGAATACCTTACCTCTGTATATGAGGAACTGCACCTCCTTACTACAGTTCCGTAAACTCTTAAAAACATGGCTTTATTAATGGTAGTGTCTTCAGTCATGCCACAGTAGTGCTTAGCGCCGGAAAACCCGTAGGTAGCTGCTCGCTTTACAAATGGCAAAATAAATAAATAAAATAAGGGGCTACATCGGTTGAAACATGAACATAGCCACACCATTGTTTGTACTCTCCTTTCACATCCACGCTTCACCATGCTTACCGAAATAGACTAGGCCTCAGTGATTGGGAAGGGCACATCTTAAACATTGATTACAGGATTGCCTCTTTAAGGTAAATACTTACTGTACCCTCTGTGAAAATGTAGCACATGCATTTTATGACAACATTCATCTTCTCTTTAATTTGCAGATATTTGCACAATATATTTGCAGTGATAAAATTCAAACAGTTGAACTCCATAACTGCATATTAAATTCAAATTTTAAATAAATAAATAGTGTTTCCGCTTTCCTGTTTTCATGTGATTCTGAGTGAATATTCTAAAAAAAATGTAAACCTTTTCTCCATCTATGCCTCTCCTTTGCTAATCTGTTTGAATTGGTTGTTTTCAATATGAATTATATTCCTGAATATATATTGTTATTTTAACCAGTTGCCTTTCTAGGAATTCACTCATGTATGATTGCATCATTACTCATCATTTACTTACTGTATGTCACAGCTAGAGTGAAGAAATTACGTTAGATACCAATGACTACAACGTATACTTATGAATTTTTCATTTTCATATCTCATTTGTCTTTCTTTGCTCATGTCAGTTTTTGAGCATTAATTCTCCATTTTTTTCTATTTTATCTTTTGCAATACATTTTTCTAACGTGCTTTGTATGGATATCCACAATGTTTTATTTTATCAAAGATCACAAGGACAGAATACTGGCCATACGTGCAGATTTAGCATTTGACTCTGACCTGTGAAAAAAAGTGTTTGAATATTTATCACTTGTTTTAGTTACATGAATAAGATGGAAATGCTTTGGTACCTATCTAAGGAAGGAAGACGCCATATCCCTGTCGACACCATTGAATGTGATTGAACATGTTACTCTGCTTCTGTTTCTGTCAGGTCAGGCAACCCCAGGTCCTCCCATTCGCCCACTGTGAATGGCATCCACCTCCTACCTCTTCCTCTTCTCAAGGGCCGCTGTACCTTACATATAGGAACAGCATCCCCAGCAACCTGCATATTCAGGGTGCCCTGGGCAATCGCCCCTCACAGTTCTTTTCTCACCTGTGGGAGCTCACTGCCAAAGATGCAGTCTATGGGCAAATGAGGACTGACAATTACCCTCCCCTGGAAAGTACTCTTCCCATTCTAAGGATACCATGGCCACGGGGTGGATAGATTCCCACCCATGGGTATTCCTGACCCTGCAACTTGCTTACATTATGGTTCCACCTCCCTGCTAAGAAATGCTAGAACCTCTTCTAGGTAATCCTCCCCTAAAGCAACACTAGTCACCCCTGTAGTGCCCACAAGCTTCAGCCTTCCTCTTGGGGCATGAGGAATCTCCCCTTTTGTGCCCTGTCTGCAGGCAGCCAAAGCACATACCCAACTCAAAGGTTTTTTTTCCATGTGTGCTCTTACTTCCCTACTTTTCAAAAGTTTGGGACTTTTTACCTTTGTCAAATGTTTGAGGCCCTCGAGAGTTTTATTTTTGTGACTTGCTCCTGCCCTCCCTTCCCTGGTGCAGTTTGGCCCCCCAAACTGGGAATCAACCACCTGGGATATTTTGAACACCATTGTGCAAACCCACACTACAGCTAACCTTCCATGCTTTCTGGGATCAGTTAATTTGGAGTCTACTAGATGCACGTGCAACTCTGAAGAATAATGTGCCTCAGTGACTCAAGATTTGCTCCTGGAAAACCGCATTGTACAGCCCATCATTAAGTGGGCACTGTATTGCCCTTAGCCCAGCCTTCCAATGGTTGTGCCTCAGAACTCTGGTGCAATGCAGCCTTCATGTATATGTATGAGTGAGCTACTTCCTCTCCCTCTAGAGTCAGCAGTGAACCCTTTACCTGTGTATTTACCAACTCCCATAATAATGCTCCCTAGTGCTGATTGTCTAACTTGCATTCTTCATGCTCTCCCATATAAGGTGGACCATTTGCCAATGTCACCTCTCACCATAAAGCCATGCATCACTCTTTTGGGCAAATGATGGGTGCATGCCCCACCGTAGACACCTCACCATTGCTGCCACCACCTTTATGGGGCTGGAGAGGTTCCAGCCTTGCCTTCCTCTCCACAAGTACCAGCCTCTTTTCTTCTTACCCTAGCCTTTTCTTCTCAAAAGCACAAGGTGATTGCTTCTACTCAAGGTCCAGGGTGGCCAGCTGCAATCTCATCTTTCTCTCAGCCTTCTTGTCAATCATCTGCAGCTTGTGAGCTTCTATCCTATCCCTGATGGGGTCAAGCTGTAAGAGGACACACTGCTTCCAGCCCTGGACAACACAGGTGATGCTGCACCTTGGGGAACAAACTCCCTCTGCACTGGTGCCTCCTCAACTTCATTATTCTCTTCTAGGTTGAGCAGTAGCTGATGGACCTCTCTCAAGGCCTTGACCATCTTGTGGGAATCCTCCTTCTTAGATTCCCTGGTCAACTTCACCTCCTTCTGCATTGTAGTGGTTCTCAGCTTCCCAATGGTGAGGTTCTCCAGTGCAGACAGATCCAGCTCCGTGTTCCCGAAAGACTTAAACTTAAAACTCTGGACTCAAAAAAGTAATTTAATAAAACAAAAATGACACAATCAAGAGAGTATATCAATTAAAAATGCAAAATAATGTTTTGCTATCAATTTAGTTTCGTAATTTTTAATTTTAACTTTTAGAACTGAGTGGTACTACTTAATAAAAGTGCTGATTTATTAATTGGGATGAATGGTAATCCACCGCTGCCTGGACCGAACACCACTGTTCGGTCCAGGCAGTGGTTCAGTACCTGAGCTCCACCACTGGGTGTATTGGTGCAGATCAGACAGGCTTAACTTAGAGAAAATATGTAAAGCATTTAGAAGTATCAAAGCATTTAAAAAGTAAAAAACCCAAATATCCAATAAGGAGAACCAGAGATATGTCTTTTTAAACATTTAAGGTACAAAACGTCAAGGAAAAGTAAAACACCAATTACAAGTCACTGTTCACGCTTGACCGGGACCAGGATGACTGAGATGGAGGCTGAGTCAGATACACCAAGCAGGTTCATCCTAGTCAAAGATGATATCCTCTTACTTAGGAGCCGATTCCGATCTCGGCCGCTAGGGCTCCGAATCGGATTTGGCTTTACCGGATCCGATTCGGAGCCCTCATTCCAGACCGATTCGTACGTGCGTCCGGCCGAGCAAGTACGATGCGAGCGCACGCGAAATCGCCGACCGACTTGTTTGCGGGTCCGAGGTGCTCCGACCGACTCGCACGGACATGACGCGCACCGCGCAATGGAGACGTTCCCCGGCCGGGCAAGTACGATGCGCGCCTCGAGCAGTCCGACCGACTTGCGCCGTCCGGCTCGAAAGAGCAGTCGGAGCCGGACTTTGGGGGTCCGTGTCGGACCCCCCTGTACGCGTGGCTGCGCGGGTCGCACACAGGGGGGACCCATGGGTCCCCCCTACCTGTGCATGTACGCTGTGAGTCGCTTCGACGCGTACCCGCTGTAGGGGGCGCCCTTGTTTGCCTCGCACCCATTGAGTCAATGGGAGCCCGCGTACGTGTTGTATGACCGGCTCCCATTGACTTCAATGGGAGTCCGACCGAATCGAGTCCGATGGCATGCGTGCGCATCGTACTCGTTCGGTCGGACTGCTAGGGTCCGATTCGGTCGGAAATCTCTCCGGGTCCGGCTCGGTCGGAGAGATTTCCGGCCTGAATCGGAATCGGCCCCTTAGTCTCTGAAATGGAATTCAAAATCCTCCTGGGGCAAGGCTGCAGACTGTATCTTTCAAAGTCTTTCTGAAGGTTTCTTGCAGCCATTGGTTTTGGCTAGAAAACCTCCAGGTGGGATAAATTAAAATTTCGCAGCCTAGAAAGTCCTCTTGTCGTGCGGTCAGTTTTTTAATGCCTTCAGCCAAATTAAAGTTTCTACCTTCAGGCTTAGGCCCTGATTCCGAGTTTGGCCGGACACCCATTGTGGCGGTTGGGAGGAAGCCGGCAAGTCGGCAGCATCCTCACTACCGCATTACGAGTAAATCGCCAGGCTGGCAGTGTTGTGGCAGTGGTGCCATGGCGGCGGCATGCTTTGGCTCATAGATAGCCTGCAACACATGCCGCCACCGTAGCACCACCCCTTGCATGTCGGTGCACTGTGTACCATGTACCATGTCATACATGGCACACAGTGTATGCACGACAGTGCAAGAAGAGGGGGGGCACAAACTGTGCCCCAATGCACACCCCTCATGGGCTACAACACCCTGGGGCCCTGTTTGGGACCCATTTCTTGCCTTTCTGCCGACCTTTTCATGCGGGGTCCCTGCCATCAAAAGGTCAACGGAAAGGCAGGTCATAATCGCCATGGTGGTGCCAGCATCGGCACCACCTCCATAGCCCACCACTTTCCCGACCAATGCTGCAGCGGGATCCAAGATCCTGGTTGTTGCGGCGGTCTTGTAGTGGTCCAATGCCCCCTTCTTGTAATCAGGTGGCTGGACCGACAAGGAGGCAGTGGTCGGACTGTCACCAACAGCGCAGCGGTCTCAAGACCGCTGTACTCGTAATAAGGCCCTTAGTCTTTTGTACGGAACTCAAACTCCTCCAGAGGAGCAAGCCTGAAGCTGTAGCTAACGAATTTGCATTGAAATCAGACACCCTTGCCATGAGGTACAACTAACTTTCTGTTGGTCTTAAAAGTCAAAATGTTTTTTAGCCTCAGCTTTTCAGAGTTTCTGGAGCAGCTTCTATTGGTTACTTCTAAGGCTGTCAGGACCTCAGGGACAGCATTTAGGGGCCAGTACTCACACCAGCACAGGTCACCAGTAGGGCCAATTCCAGTTCAAGTTGCCATTGGTTAGCTGGGCATTTAACGGAAAAAGGCATCCTGCAGCTTGTTGTGTATCTGAAGCCACACAGGAGGTCAGTCAACTAAGCCTTTGAGTCCACTTCTTTATCCTGGGTATAAGTGGGAGCAGGTCCAGCCCTTGAGATGTCCTCACAGGTTTCAAATAGCAGGTTCAGGTTTCTTCTGTTCTTCCACATGTCTAGAAAGTGTAATAGGGGGATAATGGTGTGGTCCAATATTGGTACAGTTCAGTAACCAGTGGGTGAAGGTGATGCCCAGACACTTTCTAAATAATGGGAAAAACATTCTCGAAGTCAACCACACCCACTTTTACAGCACAAACCGTTTGCAAACTATTCCAAACTATCTCAGATTGTTGTATTGTAAGGGAAATCTAAAACAGCACAGACATTCTGCCCCTGCGGGGAGTCGATGGGCCAGCCAGGGGTGTTTTTAGGGAAAGGGCAGCCCCCTCCTCATCTGCTACATCAAGTGTGTTCTGGGACCAACTCCCCCCCCAACTGGGCCAGTACGCAACGGGGCCTAAAGAATAAAGGTCTTCCCTTCTTCAGATTTCCCCTTACACTTAACTAGGAATTAGGGGTGAAGTTTTACTCCAAGGGATTCCACAGTTACATAAAAACTCAGCGAGATTAAGCGGAGTTCTGCCAGCCGGTGGAATTCAGCACGTCGTGCTGCTCACTCTGATTTTAGACAAAGGAAGTTTGTTCTGCGCTGTAAAATCAGTGCGAACTGCACCACGTGTCAGGCCAGAGGATGCTGCTTTGTTCTGCTGCTTGAGTAGATTTTCTACTCGAGCAGCAGCTTTCTCAACACGAACGGTCGTGACCTGCCGCGACCACCCGTGTTGAGAAATCTCGCCGGGAGGCATTCTAACTCCCCAAAATCATGTAAGTGGATGCAAATTCTCGCTCGCACTTGTCAACTTAATGTTGGTGAGCTGTGCATGAGAAAAAAAACTGCAACACGGTGGTTGGCAGAGTTTTGCCAGAATTCCATTCTCCAAGCGGAATGCGGAGTGGGCAAAACTCTTCCACCTCTTCCAGCGGAGAAGAATTTTTCACCCACCTCTACTATGAATGGGCAGGCCTTACCCTTGCCTCTTTAAAGTAAATTCAAATCCGGAACCCTCCCAGCTGCTCGTCTTAGGCTGAGAGGTGTCACATATCTCAACCCCAGCCCATCCTGTCACCAGGCCTAAGCCCCTGTCTCTGCTCAGAGAGCAGTTTTTATACCTGATTACATCCAAGCACTGGCAGAGCAACTCCTGGCAGGCTAGTGCAAATTATCTTTCAAGAGTTTCAGGAAGGGAAAAGGTAACTTTCTAAAAGTTACTTTTCCCAAATGTCCACTACAATCTTATTTCACCATTAAATTGAATGTTTAATACATATTAACAAATAGTGGTTGAACCATTGCTCTAGTGTGTCCCCAATCCGAGATAGCACAATTAATATATTAACCTGTACTTCACTTTTCCTCATAGGGCAGCCATCGCCTACCACAGTGAAAATACCTTTTGGGGGCATTTCACGATAGGAACTCTCCAACATAAAATTTCTAAGTTTCACACTGTTAAATACTGGGCACTCTACCTTGTGGGCAACAGGGCCTTTTTAGTGATGACTTAAATATACTTAAAAGGGAGGTTTTCCCCTGACAAAAGGGTAATTTTGTTACGTTGTACTGCAGATTTATACTGAGGCAGTTAGACTAGATTGGTAGGCCTGAGCCGTATTTTCCTTGTTGTACTAGTGGATGGCACAATAAGTGCTGCAGCCCACAGGCAACATGTGACTTTCTATTTCATGGGTGTAGTTTCTAAAATATATACTATGGCATTACAGGAAAGTTAAACATGCCATTCTGGGATTAGACCATTTTATATGCCAATTTTACATGTTTTAGGGGTCAGATCACATTCATTGGACATTATACAGTGGTGCTCCAGAGTACATAGTCTGAAAAGAGCTATAAAATTCACCATAAATTGGGGCTCACCGTGTAAAAAAAGGGAATTTTCTCAGACCTTTCCATCCCACCAAGGTCGGCAGAGTCAATAGCATAAATGTGATAACATTAGCATCTATTGTTTAGAGGGCTTGGGAATGGAAAGCATGCATTATGATGCACTATATCAAAATATTTAGAAAGTGAATTATCAATTTGCGTGAATGATAGTTCACCACAAGCAATAAGGCCACTATCTTGATACGTCAAGTTGAAGGTTTCAGTAATTTAAACCTGAGCTCATCCTCTGGTAGCTATGGCACAGAGCAGACAGGCTTTACTTAAGATAATGTGTAATGTATTTAGAAGTACCAAAACAGTTAAAATGTAAAAAACAGAGCACAGTAACACTCCAATCTAGAAAACTAGAATGACATTTAATGAACATAATGACACCAAAAATCCAATAATGGGAACTGGAGATCTGAATTTCTCAAATGTATGTAATAATAGCACCAAAAAGTGGCAAGCACCAATGTTAGTAAATGGTCTTGGTTGGCCACGACCTAAGCGCAATTTCAGGCTGACTGCAATGTGCACAGGTCAGATACACCAACTAGGTTCGCTCCAGTTGGAGGTTTTACTGTGGCACTTAGTCTTTTTTCCAGAGTTCAAAACCTTTCAGCAGGGCAAACCAGTAGGCTGTATATTTGATGAGGGTTCCATGACATGAGATAGGCATTAAATGAGGTTCCTGTGAAGCCATTGGTTTTGGCTGGAAAATCTCTGCGCGGGAGAATTCAAATTTTGCAGCCCAGGCAACTTGTCTGGCTAGTCGAGTACTTTTTGCTCCTGATATGTACCTTTAGACTTAGGGTCTGATTTAGATCTTGGGGGAATCAGTTCCGTCATCGTTTTCCATCTGAATTCCACCTAGTAGGCAGTCCGCCTGCTATATTTAGATGCTGGCAGGTCGATGGACGAACCGCGGGAGTACCGCAATCTCTGTCAGATTTTTTCACCCGCGTTGATAGTGCCATAGGCAAAAGTGGCTGTGGGAGGGAGTACAATCAGTTTGTCCTCAGGCCCAATCACAATATGTGCCTTCCTACCGACGTAACTGTTTTGGGGAAACCTTCACACCTGAGTTGGGGGATTGGAATTGATATAAGGCCAAAACTTACCTTGTTTCTGTTCCACACTTCATTTTCAGTCATGGAGTCGATCACCTAAGTCCTGCCTTTGCTACTGATACTTGACCATGAAGCAAATCAACCCTGTCATTGCTGGAATTGAAGGTAAGCTTCTATTTTTACTTGTTATCTTTTGACTTGTCTATTTGCCTTTGCTCTGGACTCGTGCATGTTGAAATCTGTCTTACAAGCTATAACATACCAGTGTGTAATGCATATGTGTGTAATGTTGGCATCCTGATAATGGAAACTTACACAAAAATGGACATCAATCAAAAAATCAAAAACTGACCATACAGGTGTGTTAACTTAATTTTCCTAAACTATAAAATCATAAACATAGGCATTGCACATTATTTGGATAATTGAAATGTAATATAATATAGAAATTGCACTTGACAAGGTGAAAGGGTTGTTTAAAAATAAATGCGAAATCAATGTTACTTCCAACCTTTAATCAATGAATATGTTTATCATATGGTTGTCCATGTACTCTGGCTGTTGGACCTATTGTGAATTAATGAAAAATACAAATTGTAGATGTCTGGATTATACATCAAATTATTTTGAAGCTAAAATCTGAAGCAATCTAAAAGTAATTAGCAAACAATTATGATGATTGTACCTTTCAGTGGTATCATAATTGGTTACACAAACAGTTTGAATGAAACACAAAACTACCTCAAAAAGCAGGTGAAAAGATGTCCTAAAATGCAAAAAGATGATTAGAAAGTATACACAGCTAGCAGCTCATAATCTGACATATTCACAACTTAGAAGGATATTTAGCAGTAGTTTTCCAATGAACATTGCAGAGTACATTTTCACACAAATTACCATTCATGTTCAACATACAAAATTACATACCTTTAAATTTTTGAAAAAATACACTTTGATTTGTGAAACAAATAACATCAATTTATTCAGATAAAAGGGATAGGACAACATAAAAAATTAAACACAAAAACATTTCAAAACATAGCATGAAACAGAGATTGATAGATACATAACACGTTGACATATGTGAAAAGTGATAGGAAAGAGAGAATGAGCAAGAAAACATTGCAATATTATTTTCTCAAAATAAATTCAAGGCATCATGGTAGTTGTAGTCATTTCAATCAAACATTAACAATACTTGCACATTTGTAAGTTAAACATACCTAGTGAATTTAGGCTGTAAAAACAGAACAGACATTTGCAAAATAAAAAACATATATACAATATGTTATTTGGTGTAAAAGCACTTACAAGCAAAATTCCATCATGTGAAATGTCTTGGCGATACAAACCTGTAATCTTATATACAACAAAATACATTCAAACAAAGAAACAAAACCACAAAAAATTTATAAAAATACATATATGTTTCCAAAAGGTGCAAAACACATTAGCAAGAGCTAATTGAAAATCTAAAACAACATTGAGGTTTAGTGACACATTCAAAAGTGTAACTTACCAGTCTCCACTCCACCAAGGATTCCTGTCAAGCCTTAAGGATGTACGATCAGCAAGACCTTCTCCTCCCAGGGAAAAAGTTGTAATAGGTGGCTGGAAGAACCTCCTCCAGTCCTCTGGGCCGCCAGGTGACACTTGGAAGTCAGGGAACGCACTCTCCCCCGCAGGCCGTTCCACCTCTTCCGCATTTCCTCCTGTGTGCGCAGGTTGTTTGCTACAGCATTCACTCTGTCAACTATTCTGGCCCACATTTACCTTTTCTGAGATATGGTTGTAATTTGTACTGGGGCTCCAAACAATTGTGGCTCTACTCTAATCATTTCATCGACCATGACTGACAATGCTCTCTCTGTAAAATGGATATTTCTTCTCCCTGCCATTATCAATAAAATGAAAATGAAAGAAATGTTATATCCCACAAAAATATGAATGAAAGAATAAATAAGGGACAAGAAATAGAGAAAGCTAAAAAGTAAACCTGACTTTACTGGCAAAAGTTCTGCTTGAAAATGTTATGGTGCAGTGGAATGGCAAAGGATCATGGTCTGAAATGGAGTGTCTGATGCTAGCATCCATCCAAAAGCCACAGGAATATCCAATGTTGAAAACGTCCCGCGACTGTATCACTCCATCTACAATCCGCCACTAGAACACCGCTAACACAACTGTGAAAACTAAATAGGCTCGGCGCAATCCCGCCACCCTGACAGCGATGGAGTAATATTAGCCAGCAGAGAAGTTCGCCGCGTCGACAGCGGTGAACTGTTTACGTGACAGAAAACACTCTGTCAACGTGAACGACCGTTCTGCCAGCAAACATCTAAATACGGCAGGTGGGATTCGGGCAGCTTGGCTGAGTACTTCTAAACTCCGCCGCGGAGGGTTGACGGGAGTCCCGCCAAGATCTAAATCAGGTCCTTAGTCTCTTTTTCGGAGCTCAGAGCCCTCCAGCAGAGCAAGGCTGTGGGCTCTATGCAGTGAGACCTCCACAAGGTCCCACTTAAGTGGATTTGCTGCTGTGGAGAAACTCTGAACTCGAGAAATCTGCTTCTTCAGCTCAGCTGCCATGCACCTTAGGCAGATCGGCTTGGCAGGTTTCTCCAGGTCATCAGTATGTCTTGAAGTCCTAAAATGTTTTAAGACTCAGGTTTTCAGGATGTTAGGATAAACCCAATTAGACACAACTAAGGATACCATGACCACAGGAACAGCACTTGGAGTCAAGGCTCTCTTCAGCAGTGGTCACCAAGAGTCCAGGTCAGGTCCAGTTGATACTGGCCAGCTAGGCACTTCAGGAAAAGGCCTCCTGTAGTGTACACAGGAAGTCAGCCAACTGAGCCTTGGAGTCCACTTCTTTATCGAGGGAGCAAGTCCAGCCCTTCAGGGCTCCCCACAGGATTCAACAGCAGGTTCTGGCCTATAGAAAACCTTAATCCATTTTTCCACAGGTCCAGTAGTGCTCTAAATAATGTGTTTTGGGGTGCCACATTTATGCCTCGCACTAGCTTGTGGGTGGGGGTGACTCTTGGTGACCCCAAAACCAATACTGTAAAAGTTCCCAGGGGTCACCTTGCCAACCTTTGCAGTAGTTCCTGTATGCCCTACTGCAAACAATCCCACAGTGGCCCTCATTCACAAAATTCAAGATGGAGAAACACTTCTCCTCTTGGGTCGAGCCTGTGTGCCCACCCAGAGGTGTGGCCAGGGTAAGGAGTAGTCCCTTCGTCCTTGGTCACCCAAAAGTAGTTATGGGGCACCTCCCCCCCACTCAGTTTTGTATCCGCCTGACTGGTAGGACAAAAGAAGGGGTCTGTGCAGGTCTCATCTGGCATCTGCTTGTAACTGGGGAAGCGCTTTGAAGTACATTAAGTGACTGGGCACTGCCCAACTGGTCTTACTGCCAGAGGAACAAAAATCCTCCCCTCTTCAAAGCCATTATCTCACCTCTGGGAGCAGTTTTCACATCACATAGGACCATGTACCAGCTGGGTGACAATTGGAGGCTAATTAAAATTAGCCTCCAGGAGCTTCAGGCAGGGTAAGATAACTTTCTAAAAGTTCCATTTTCTTAATATTTATTAACAACCAGACATCACAATTGAGTTGGACTCTTAATAAATATTAAAAACAGTCCTTGTTTTATTTTTCTAGCTGGTCCCTAGTGTTAGATAGCTTTAATAATATTTAATATTTATACCCAGTGTTTCTCCATGGGGCAACCAGCCTTCCTATAGTAAAAATAGCTTGTGGGGGCTAGTCAACGTATGGGCATGTTAACTTTACATTTCTACACATCCTACTTTTTAATACCAGGCACCCTGTCTTGTGGGCTACAAGGCGTACATAGGAGTGAATTATTATTATTTTAAAGGGAGGCTTTCTCCTGTCAAACAGATTTATTTTGACAGGTTGAGTTGCAGTTTTAAAACTGCAGCAGCAAGTCTATAGTGGTAGGCCTGGAGTCATGTTTGCCTTGTCACGCTAGTGAACGGCACAGTTGTTCTGTAGTTCATAAGTGACATTTAACTTTCCATGCCATAGGTGCACTTTAGGCACCATATACTATGGTCTTATAGGAAATGTAAATATGCCATTCGGGTTTTAGACAATTTAAACATTTTTTAGGGATCAATGCACATTAATGGGTGCCTGATTAATTTTGTCAAAGTTCCCAGAGTCGAAAACCAGCAGCATCAGTCTACAAACAAATGGGGGTGACCATGCAAAAAGAGGTAATTTCTCACAAAAATAATTTAGCGTTATTACTCAGTTTGTTTCAACATGTGACAATAATTTTATACTATAATCAGAATAAAGCTGTACGGAAATATCAAACTTCCAGCACAGCTATTAGTGGTGAAAAATAGATAACTGTAGTTACAAAGTTTTTTTTCCTTCTCTTGCAGAAGCAAGATCCATTAAGCTCAATAATCTGCTTAACAATTTTTCTCTGGCTTTATCATCAGTTCCTAGTCTGGCCATTAACTCAATTTGACCAACATAAAGGGTTTGAGAGCAGATGAGAACCGCTAGTGTGAGCAGATCATCAACCATTTGTAAAGCCAGGATTGAGCATTCCTTACATAGATGCCGGCTTTCCAGTATCATGTACAGTATCTGCAGTGCAATTGGCCTACTTAGCAGTAGAACATGGACTGCAAGAATGCAATGGCAGGTCTGAATGTGACAGCCCCAGCTTATTTACGTTTAAAAGAGGTAACGCTTATTTGAAAATCGACTATGTATTGATCAGCGTAGCTACTTGGGATAGATTAATAGATTCTTTCTGAGACGTGGTCCCTTGATAAGGGCACGATGTGAATTTAATGGACCATACGAAGCAACCGTAGGTCGGTCAAGTGTCTGTTAATAGTAGGCAAATGAGATATTATGACTAAGATCTATAATGTATTTTCTTACATCATGTCTCCATTTATTGAATATCCACCTTCGATATACCCATTATAGATATCCATGGCCCTTTAGTTGAGTATTTAAAACCTTATCTAACCAAGTCGTCCCCAAAAAATGTTAAAAGAGGAATGTCTAAGTGACTCTTGTGCAACCCTTGGTACACAAAGGATTGCAAAGTGGCTAAGAGGCAGTTACTTAAGGCTCTATAAACTAAAAGTGCTAAGGTTGTGCTAGAGGCTAGGACTGAATATAAGAAAGTATTTTCCCTAGCCGAAAGGAGAGGGGTTGAGGCTAATTGGAACAATTTGATCCACACAGCCAAAATTAAAGATTGCACCACCTTCTGGAAAATAGTAGCACATGGCAGCAAAGATACATATACTTACATGGAGCATTACTTAGACCCTGGAACTGGGAGCCATCATTTCACTCACCTTTATTCTGAGACCCATGAATATTCTCAGACCCAACAAGGATTATCCAATGGACAATCAAATTATAGCACACAATATGTATCTTACTTTAGTCTAGGAAAGACAAGGGGGGCTAGTGATGCTATTCGTCTAGGCAAAGCTCCAGGCCCCAGCAAAATACCAGGGGACCTACTGAGGCATGATAAGGATGTCTGGGTACCTTATCTTAATTTACTATGTAATGCAGTGTCTTCAGGTGCAACGGTCCCTGAATCTGGAAAGGAGCAGAAATAGTCCTTATTTTCAAAAAAGGGGAACAGGCAGTTAAGTCTAATAGATACTATGCACACAATATATGCTAAACAGGTCTTGAACAAACTTGGCAATTGAATAGATGAAAATAACATATTGTCACCATATTCAGAACACGTGTCAGTACGATAGATCAGGTGTTCAGGCTCTGCATTGCTTGGAAGTACACATAGTTGAAGGGATGCCTTCTGTATGTCGCATTTGTTGACTTAAATGCAGCATTTGACCTTGTCAAAGAGGCCCACAAGATGCCTCTTGTGGACTTCGTTAAAAAGCAAGGTGTACCTGACAAACTCCTATCACAGATAACTAGACTACATCAAGATAATTATGCCATAGTTTGCTGGGGCCTATGTGGCGAACTCACTGAAGCTATTCCTATATAAAGGGAGTGAGACATGAATGTGTGTTGACACCCAACCTTTTCTCCCTATATAAAGCATCTGCAGAAGTGTAACCATTACTCCCGAAGCTCGGTGGGGCCCCTGTACTTGCATTACTCTTTGCAGATGCCAACTTGTTGTGTCAAACATTGAAAGGCCTGCAAAGGCTACTTTATAGTTTAAATAATTACTGCTGTATTCTCAAGGGTCTTGAGATTAATTCAAGTAAAACAAAATACATGTCCATAAGACCACTCAAGACCTTTAGAAGAAATATCACCCTACAACAGCAACAATTGGAGCATGTAACCAGTTTTAGTTATCTGGGTATAACTCTGAATTCTAAACTATCATGGTGCCCCTTATAAACAAATCTAAAACTGTACTTACCCATAGTTTCATGACTATTATTAAAAAACACCAAACCACTATATCTTAAGCGATCTCTCTGACTGTAGAGGTCTATAAGTACAAGGCCCAAGTACCAGCACTTTATGGAGCACAACTGTGGAAAGTGACCAATCTAGATAAGCTTACTCTGGGTGAGAACAAGTTTATAAGGATGTTACTAAATCTTCCTCAGTGTACCCCTTGATCCCAGTGTACCATGATATTGATTTTAAAAGAATAGAGCATTTAGCTGCTCTGAGACCTTTGCTCTTTTGGATAAAGTTGTGTGTCATGCAGGAAGTTGCTCATTACAGGGAGGGACTAAGGGAACTGCTGGATCTTGATAACTCCAACACTTTTCCTGGTTCTGCTATATGCACAAATAGTTTATCAAACTAGGCTTAAGTTATTTTTGGAGTGACCCTTGCTTTTTGACGGCTCACTCCAAGAAGCTTTTGAAATGGACTTATTGGGAGTACCTATTAAATTTTCTTCATCAAAATCCTATATTGGGAAGGTTGTCCGGCATGTTCGCACAGTTTTATATAGTTAAACCAAGCCCAGGTTTTGAACTGCATCTGGACGTTGTCCAACACCAATTAGCAAAAACGCTGTATATGAAATCGATTTGATACTCTTCAAATCAATTCATTTACAGCGAGTTGGAATCCTGATAATTTTGCTGTTGAGGGAATTAATTGCACTTTATGCACTCTGAACGCTAATAAAAATCTTGCACATATATTTTTCTGTCTGGTCTATTCTATCTTCAGAAGAAAATGGATCCAACTGATGTGTTGCAATATGGGGTTTGGGAAACATTTAGATGCATTGGGAGTTGTAAAAACTGATACTTCACCACACATAATTTTCATCCCTAGCAGATATTTTTTTGCAGTAGGGCTAGTAAGCAAGAAGAGGATGTTTTACATTTTAATGTGATGATGAACAAGGGTCTATTTGATATTTTATTTGGATTTTTAATTGTATAAATAGCATGTGCACTCAGTGGCAGCCTGTGCAGCTAAGCGCGGTACGGCTGGGGGGGGGGGGCGGAGAGGGGTGGAAGTAACAAACAACACAATAGGGAAAATAAAATAAATAAATAAAACCACTTACCTAGCGCTCGCCGCATCGCCGACTCGGCGATGCGGAGAGCGCAAGGTAAGTGGTTTTATTATTATTAATTGTTTCCCCATATTCTGTCGTTTGTCACTTCCTCCAGCCCCCGCCCCACCCCCGCCCACCGTGCTTACCTGCACGGGCCGCGACTGCATGCACATGCTAAGAAAATCCACTATGTGTATACTGTATTAATACCCAAGAAACCTGTACTATACAGACGAACAAAATATACGCATGCTTTTTATGGTTTTTCAAAAGAAATAAAAGCTATTTTGAAAGAGTCAGTTTTGAGATATCACACATTTGCATGGTTTAATGCACTTAGATCTTTTGGGCCATCGGTAAAATTCACCTCATGAAATGATCAGACTTAGGTTAACAAGTAGCACAAATATTTTAACCTCGTTAATTTTTTTTTTCACAACATGTGTTCAGCTAACATTTCAGAAAAGAGTTGAATTGAAAGAGGGATGAGGGATGGGACCAACAGACATAAGATCAGTCCAAGTTCCATCCGATTTGAAAGACTCATTTTTACATAGAATCTGCCACACGATTGAGCTGAAACGGTTTTCCAATAAAGTGATTCTTAAGGAAAAGGTGTGGGAACAGATCACTAATATTTCCTATGCAAACAATTGGGGTGAACGAATGTAACTAAAATGTTATGAGGCACTATATTGAACAGGGTAGAGGGCACCATAAAGATCTAAGAGAATAATGGCAGGAAGACGAGCAGGTTAGGTGGAATGATCAGAACAAAACCCAAAAGGAGGGCAGATAGAATAAAATTAGAATCAGTATACAATGAGACCTGTTTAGAGACTAGTCCTTCAGTCCTTTCACTTCAATAGATTCACACCTTATCCCATGACTTCTCAGAGAAATCTAGGCCAATTGTGCATTTACTGGAGTACTCCAATGCATACAATATATTCATGAAGATTTTCCAATAGGTGTGAAATCTTGCATGCATAAATTTGACGTAAACTTTGAACCTAAACATTGAACCTTGCAGTGGCGGCTCCTCCATAGGGGCTTGGGGGTGTCGCCCCACTGCTTTCTTGCAGTGCAAGAAGCAGAAACATAAAATGGTAAAACTACCATTTTATGTTTCTGCTTCTCGCACTGCGAGAAATCAGAAGTGCCTGGTTGTGGGCGGGCGGGTGGGCGTTCCTGCTCGAGGGCAGGGGGGAGTGGCTTGCCCACTGTTGTGGACCCTGACTGCTTTGGTCGGCACTCTCCCTTTTCAGCCTACATAGAGAAAAGGGCCTCCCGTTAGGCGCCCGGCTGGGCCGCTGTGCGCCTGCACCGCACCAATCACAACGCTGCCATTGCAGCGTTGTGATTGGCGGAGGGGAGGGAGGCTGCCTGTGGGTGGCTTTCCTGAGGAGAGCTGAGAGCAGCAGGAAAACGCGGGACTGTGTGAGTCGGGACAGGCCAGGAGGCAGAGCTGAGGCGGCGCAGTGAGTTTCATTATGCTAGTCTCACAAGGAGCCCGTGCACGCTCGCTCCTTTTCTCTAACATTAGGTACACACGCTGGCACTCAAGGAGAGGATCACAACCACAGACGGAAGTGTGACTGCGAAACATACAACCGGGCTCCAGCCTTGTCCACTCGGAACCCCTGACTAGACTAACGCGCGCGTGTCCTAACGGGTCATTGTCTGGCACTTTATAATCTACTGTAATGGTGATTGTTGGCGAAAGGAGAACGTCACACTATTCAATCGTTTTACAGAAATAATGTACAATTCAAATGTGTCATTTTGAAAAGCACATCCTGCAACCTTAAGGAGTCATTTGCATAAGCGCGGTGCCACTGTTGGTAGAATTATCAGCATGAACTAGGACACATCATGTGCATGTTACCATAACAACTGTCGTGCAGCCCAAATGAAAAAAAGAATTAACAAACGCCCACTAACTGTATTTTTGTCAATGCCTTCAATGCAATGTATGTAAGGGGAGAATCGTGAAATAATATACATTTCAATGTTAGAAATGGCTTTGCTCTAAACTATGTTGACCAATAGCGTGACTTATTTTAAATTACTGCAGGGTTATATTTTAATGATAATGGGCCCTTCCGTTCGCTGTATATTTAAGAATGTATGAACGTGAACAATGAATTGTGGGGCGGGGGTCGCTCCAGTCGGACCTGGTGCAAGGGCCTCCCCCCTTCAGTCGCCCTTCTGGTGTGATACAGCTTCAATCACGCCTTTAACAATTCAACTTGACACATCTGTCTAGACTTAAATCGGGGAGACAGTAAAATCAGCCCTGTTCGCACCCTTCATTGACTGATTGCCTTCCGAGACCTTCTAGCTTCCCTCAGTACGAGGGGGGAGGTTTTTTGCTTACGTTTTTGGTGCACCCCCGAACCCCCAGCTATGGAGGGAAGTGCAGAGCCGTCACCGCGTGACCTCGGCCTGCTCCCCTCCCCGCCCCTGCTCCAATTTCTTCACTCTGGGCCTTGCAATAATATTAGTTATAGTGTGGGAAAATATTAGAATTGAGATCTGGCGAGTTATTTGCAGACTTGAAGTTTTTTCTTTACTCCGCGCTGACATTTAGTACAAAAGTGAGGGAAACAGTCTCTCCCGGGTATCTAACGATGGGCACCCCATCTGCTCCCCCTCTCACTCACTTGACTCCCCTATCCCTCTCTCCTTTCCCTCTCCACCTTTTTGTCTTCTTCCTATGTCTTCCTCTCTCCCTCCAACCACCCGCCTCGAGTCATTATGGCTCATCTTTCTTTTCATTCCACTACTTAACATATCTGCGTCATCTCGCTTCCTTCATCCTTTTCGCATCTTGTTCTAGTATACCGCATCTTTCTTAATTTTCTTCTCCTCTCTTACTGTCCCACTCTTCTCGCAGCATTTCTTGATTCTCGCATACTCTCTCTCACTCTGCCACCTTCCCTTCCCGAAGCCCACATTGTTCATTCTTCTCTACACCTCTCTTCACACTCTAAAGTCCCGAAATGTCCTTGAAAATGCACCGTTTGGCCGCTCTTTTTTTCAAAATTTTCTCGGGAGGAGAACCCCCCCCGAACCTCCCTTGATACGTTCTGGTTTGCTCGCTACGCTCACTCGCCAAAGTGCACTGCCCCCAAGTTTTACGTCTCACCACTTTCAAATGTCACCAGCCGCCACTGGAAACCTTTCATGCATAAATTTGACGCAAACATTGAACGTGAGCGCGTTTTGTTTAACAATGGCCACAGTTCGGAATGTCTTTATTGGCAAGTACACTTTTTGAGAAGCAAGACTGGAATTTTGAATTTACAAAGCGTATTTTCTTCATACACCTAAACTTAGCAATCATCTGTGAATCCGCCCTATTGCAGTAAATGCCATGAACTGGTAAAAAACCTGTGGGCCCCATGCACAACATGTACATTTAGTAGTTTGTCTACCCTCTTCTTATGATTCATATTTATCGAGAAATAAAACTCTGACAATCGTGTTCGCAGACTGTTGGAAACAATTCAAGATGCCAACCACTCAAAATCAAAGACATATGTGATGAATGTAGATAGTCTAAGAAAAGCTGCAAAGACGTTTAAGAAACCCTGATAAACATAATAATTTCTGTGGAAATCTGAACGAAGTCATATGGAAACAGATATCTCTCAAATGTGTGGTGCACTTTTGCTTCTCTTTAAAAGGATTGGAAAATGCAGTTCCACTTTGAAGCAACACAGTGTGTTACTACTGCCAAAATATTTGGCATTGTAAGAAGGTTTCTGAAATATGGAGTGAACGAAGAAGTAAAAAAATAGAAAGAGTGACGTGAGCAAATTCATAACAAAAGCAATAGTGCTGTGAGTGTGAGAAAGCAAACATGTTACCCGAGGCAGGCATTATTTGTGCAAAGGAATATTGGCATGGCTAGCGGTTGGGAGTCTGAATATTAACCCATATAAATAAGAAAAAAAGACGTTGCATCCAGGAACCTGAAAATAGAGGGGCATATCAGCAAGGGCTTTATCTCCGTTTTTCTGGCTTTAAAAGCCAGAAAAACGGAGATAAAACTATCGCCCTATCAACAAGAGGGTGCTAACATGCATAGTCGCATGTTAGCACCTTTTTTCCCTAACGCTTCCCTTTGCATCTCCAATGAGATGCAAAGTGGGCGTTACTGGGCGTACCTCGGATGGACTACGTTGCAAATATCGCTGATGTTCACATCGCGATATTTACAAGGCAGCCCACATGATTTTAGCAGAGGTTAGATTTTGGCGAAAACGGCCGTTCGCCAAAATCTAACGCCTGCTAAAATCCTGACTTAGCCATCCCTAACATAGGGGTGGATTCTGCTGATACGACCACAGGGTCGTATCAGCAAGGTTATCGCCGTTTTGCAGGGAACATCGTTGGAAAACCAGCGATGTTCTATGCAAAACGGCGATTTCCCCGCTATCACAGGAATCTTTATCGCCTTGGAGATACGCGTTGCTAATAACGCGATATCTCCGCGATAAAAACCTGCGATAGCCGGCGTTAGGAAAATGAGCGCTAAGCACGCTTTGCGATAGTTATCGCAAAGCGTTGCTAATATGCCCCAGAATTTTACCATTGTCAAGAAATACTCGATGAGCTGGAGAATAGGTCAAAGAGAAAGAACATGTCATTAATGAACCTACCTGAGCTTGAAGTGAGAGAATGATCTAACAATCCCTTGAAGGCTGCAGCTGTGAAACGCTGTGATTGACCAGACAGATAAATCCCAAATGACATATAAAATGCAATTAGGAATGTCAAAAACCTCCTCCATGTGCATGAAGGCCAAATGTTAGGGTTACATATTTTGCCAAAAGGATGGAATGCTGAACTAATCAATCACAGTAGGACTTCTGCAATGTATATTGCAGCTTTATAATCATAAGATGTACTCAGTACATTAAATTAAATTGCAACATAGTAAAATATAACTTGCGTTAAAAATTGAAAAAGTCAGCATTCTGAATGGTTAAAAAGTGAATTTGGAAACTTAGGTTGAATAGAATACTCTACCCTTCACCTTGCACCAGGCAAACAACATACCTTTTTGAGGGAGATTTATTACCATGGCAACTAATAATCCACATTAACTTTTAGCACAGTGAAGGGTATGTAAAAAATACATTTTTTGTCCAGTGTTTGTGGATTAACGTGTGCTCAGTGAAGTGTAACAAATTCTTAACACACATTTTCTAACATGCACTGTTAATTTACTTTCCAGATTACACTGCACAAACTAAGAGATTTATTAGGAATTTTATTTTAGAATTTGGTGATTAGCCAGCTGGCCAGGGCAGGGAAACAAAACACAAGTCTGCTGGCAGCCGGGGGGAGCATTTTTAATGCTCCAGCCAGCTGGGAGCAGACTTGTATGTTTGCTCCTGTTTGGTGGGAGATTTAAAAATGCTCCCGCCAGACGGGAGCAAGCATATGTTCCCCTGCCCATGGTAGTGCTGAAAGGTAAGCCACTGTGTCCCGGGGTTGGGCTCCCTGTAACACAGTGAGTGAGCAAGCCTTGGGAGATGGAGTCCCCGGGGCCTTTAAAGGCTCGGGAAGGTGGGCCACTCAACCCCCCTCCCTATTAAATAGTTCAACAGGGCCCCGTGGGAATGGGGTCCCCGTCACCTTTTTAAAGCTTGGGGAGGGAGGCCGTGCAGCTACCCTCCTCTTTTATTTGCATTTTGGCCCCGGGTAATTGGGACCGCAGGACCTAATTAGAATCTGGGAGAGAGGACGAACGCCCCTCTCCCTTTATTTTATTAACTTCGCCCCTCGACCAACTGGGGTCCCTGTGGCGTAATTGGGCGCCGGGAGGGGGGCAGCGCACCCCCTCCCTTCCTTATTTAATGGTGATCCCAGGGGTTGGGGTCCTCAGAGTCTCTCAGAATATTGAGGAGAGAAGGCATGAGCTCCCCTACCTCAAAATTATAATGTTTATGTTGCCTCTGGGACCTGGCATACTGTGGGATATTTTTTTTAAATGACGTGCAGATCCTACACAAATAAGTTGCAACAGTTTTTAAAACAGAGGTTTTTGCCTTAGGCTTGGTCCCCCTGGGACTGCACCAGCAGGCCTAGAGGGTCAGGGTGTCCTATCCTGCCCCCTACATCTTTATTGTGTTTTTTTCTTAGGACTCAAGACTTGCGCCAATGGGTGGAAAACATGTATGTAGCACTGCTCATGTTTAGTGCATGTAGCGCGAGCAGCACTGACAAATCAGCACGAACATTACCATAGGTGCACAAGAGTGTGCGGCCATTCAAGTTGATTTTGCTGCTGCTCGAATGGAAAATCTACTCGAGCAGCAGCACATCTATTCCAGAAGCAGCCCACTGACCGTGTCTGCCCGCAACCGCCCGCGTTAGAAAATAGTTCTGGGGAATGCCAAATCTCACTCGCATTTTATTGTGTCTTGCAGGAAAAATATCTGGCCAGAACTCCACATTATATAGTCGACAACTACGTAGGCAGAATGAAACATTCCACCCATCCCTACTATTAAGATGGCCACCATCACGTCCTGATTAATGTGGTGGCAGCCAATCAGATCTCAGCTTGAGAACTGTAGGATCCGCTGAGGTTCTGCGTCCCTAGATATCCAATTTGTTTAGCATTAATTGCTCAAAAACTACTAAACTGATTAACACCAAATTAAAAAAAGCTCTTTTTCTGGACCAAGATCTAGAGTTCTGCCAAATTTTGTGTAAATCCATTCAGTGGTTTAGGTTGTAGCCGTGTCTAAAGTTCTGAAGGAAAAATGAATTTAGAAAATGTGTAAAGGATACTTAAAGCTGCAACCAACAGGGGGACTGAGCCTACTTAAGGGTATTATTGTACTCACCTCTTATGGACCGCAATTACCAGCATGCTGCTGGTTACCTTGAAATGTGCCACGCCCACTATGGGCGGTCTTTCCGTCAATAAAGGGTCGGAAAGAAAGTAGTGGTGAGTCGCGTCGGACATGGTGTATATTGAATGAAGGTCAGGAATGCGAGCGTCAGCAAGGCATTACAACCGGATGGTGGGGGAGAGCGTCGTGTGCCCTGTCGGAGCTCAGGGGTTCTTTTGTTGGAACACATATATATATATATATATATATATATATATATATATATATGTATATATATGCCACAGGAGATTCTTGCAGTAGAAAGAACCGGAGGGACACAGCGGGGATTCCAAGTAAGTCGTTTATTTTGATACAGCATAGGCATGTCGCGTTTCGGACTGTGCCTTCATCAAATGCCTGCTACAGCAACAATTTCCCGCCAGTTCACTTAAATACTCCCAGTCGTTCTGCCAATTAGCAACCATCCAAGTGGGTCGGGTCAGAGTCTCTAACACAGCTGCAGCTGCATTGGCGGACTGCAGGTCCCAACATGCACCTCTCACGGCATCTCAGGTGAGTCTCTCCCCTCCGCTCCATTGTATCCCTTCACGGGTCCTGGATGTAATTGGAAACGTGGTAAAAGTACTTGGCAAACGGTCCTGTTGAAGCAAACTTCTCTCCTGGGTCCCCAAGACGCCTCAACCGCATAGGTCCAATTCCAACTAGGTCTGGAACCACAGAAAAGTGATCTTGGTTCCTCCGTGAAATCACGAACTGCTATCTGCAGCGACACTATTGCTGGGCGTGGATGCGGTGGGTCAGAGCACTTCCAATACCTTGGAACATTGTATGATGCCAAAGCTGCCCTGATGGCTCTGTCCACTTGTAAGGCGGGTCTCCTCCAATGCGCCCTGGGCGTGTGCGCACAATATGCCACAGGAGATTCTTGCAGTAGAAAGAACCGGAGGGACACAACGGGGATTCCAGGTGAGTCGTTTATTTCGATACAGCATAGGCATGACGCGTTTCGGACTGTGCCTTTATCAAATGCCTGCTACAGCAACGATTTCCCGCCAGTTCACTAAAATACTCCCAGTCATTCTGCCAATTAGCAACCATCCAAGTGGGTCGGGTCAGAGTCTCTAACACAGCTGCAGCTGCATTGGCGGACTGCAGGTCCCAACATGCACCTCTCATGGCATCTCAGGTGAGTCTCTCCCCTCTGCTCCATTGTATCCCTTCACGGGTCCTGGATGTAATTGGAAACGTGGTAAAAGTACTTGGCAAACGTTACTGTCGAAGCAAACTTCTCTCCTGGGTCCCCAAGACGCCTCAACCGCATAGGTCCAATTCCAACTAGGTCTGGAACCACGGATAAAGTGATCTTGGTTCCTCCGTGAAATCACGAACTGCTATCTGCAGCGACACTATTGCTGGGCGTGGATGCGGTGGGTCAGAGCACTTCCAATACCTTGGAACATTGTATGATGCCGATATTTATGGAATATATATTTTCAAAGGGAAAAGTGTAGACATAAAGAATCTCACACTCCACAATTTATGAGCTTTCAAATATTTTTTCGGCAACGCGTTTCAACCAAATGGTCTTCCTCACGGCCTAAAAAACTCTGGGCCCGATTCACAGAACTAACTTAAGACAAAATCCTAAACTTTCTACCATGTTGGTATTCACAGAAGGCACTTACTCATTTTGGTATTCACAGGAGGCACTTACTTACTCATTTTGAGTAACTTACTCATTTTGTGTAACTTACTCATTTTGTGTAACTTACTAATTTTGGTATTCACAGAAGGCACTTACTCATTGATGAGTAAGTGCCTTCTGTGAATACCAAAATGAGTTAATGTGTTAATCCTGCGGCGCGCTCCGTAACTGGAAAGCGGCCGCCATTTTGCCTCTACAGCGTTTTTTCTCCACACGCTACCGCTGATGTCAGGCACAGATTACAGGACTCCCTGACGGTTTGTTCAATGTGTTCTTGCCAAATATTGTGAACCTTCTGCATTTCAACTGCAATTTGTCTCCTGTTGTAGCAGATGACTCTTCATGCTGGAATGCTGCTTTCTCTACTGACTGCACGTTATTCTTAAATTGTTTACCAGCAGCACACCCACTTTTTCACAGGACTATTGTTACATTCTCCTACTGTTGCTGCCATATATACATCGTTTTTTGGCATTTCTTTGCGCAACTTGTATTTCCTGACTGACCATCCATGTCTGCGGGGAGAACCAAGTCTGGTCGGAGCACCGTCTCATCCTACACTTCTGCTGTACGCCCCAAGTCTACTGCAGTGCCTATCTCTAACCCTTTCTCAGTATTGCAGAGCAACATGGAAGACTCAACGCAGATTACTTTGCCCCATCTTACTGAACCTTCTTCCAGTGCTTCTACGTTTACGCTTCCTTCTGACTCTCATTCACCTCCAGCCAACGGCAAAAATGAGTCTAAGTCTACTCCTTCGCCATTGTTATCTTCCACTAAGCGTGTTAAAAAGGATCCTCCTTCACCAGTCACTTCTCCTCCACCAGCTTCACTGGAGTCACTTCTGGATGAAATACGCGCCCTCAAACCCTACATGGAGGAGACAAACACCCGTCTCCAAGCTTTGGAGGATAATTGGTCTTCGCTCCAACATAAACTTGCTTCTGTGGAATCTCAAGTCGGATCTTTACAAATTTCTTCACAACAAATTCCACCTATGAAAGCAGAGATACTCCAACTTCAGAAACAAGTGTAAAATCTTGAGAACCGTAGTAGACGCAATAACCTACGCATTTATGGCTTAGTTGAAGGGCTGGAGGGAACCAACCCAATAGCCTTCTTTCAATCTTTTCTTCCCCAGGTACTGGAAATTCCAGAATCTCCTATACTGAACATACAACGTGCTCACAGACTTGGTCGTCCTTCATCTACTTCCTCGTCTCCGCGTAAACAACGAGGTGTAATCCTTTACATCTTAGAATATACTGACTTGTTGAAGGTTCTACAGGCAGCCAAACTTAAGCGACGTGTTTCCTGGCAAGGCTCACAACTCTTCTTCTCACAAGATTACGCCAAGGTCACTGCAGATAAAAGGAAAAAATGTTCTTGCAATGAGACTAGCGCTACGTGATCTAAACGCCAGATTTGGTTTAATTCACCCTTGCCTTTTTAAAGTAACATATAAGAATAAACCCACCACCTACAAAGCTCCAGCTTCACTTCAGTGTTTTCTCGATAACTGCAGAGAAGAATCTATGGAATTCACAAGAACATCCTCTACATGAAAATAATTTTGTATTTACTGTATCACTTGTAATTTTACATTGTTTTTTCTTCTTCATGGCCATATTTTATTAATTACCTCCTTTTTCTTATGTCTTATTTTTTCAGGTGTCGATTCCTTCTGTTTCCACCCTCCATTTTATATTGTCGTCTGGACCATCCTTCCTCGTAATTCCTCCCGGAGTTGTCTCGCTAGTTTTACGTCTTCTCGTGTGTCATCTCAATACCCTCCATCCATGTTTGAGTCTGTGGTATGTTTCATTGTTCTTCTTCTACATACATTCTATATTTTCTCTTCTTCCATTTCTTTCTTTCTTCCTTTCTTTCTTCTCCGTTCTCCCTTCCTCTTCTTTTCTTTTACTTACACTTTCTTTTTCATTTCATATTCTTTTCTACTTTTTCTGAGCGTTTCACTAATAATTCTTTTGATTATTACAGGTTTTTTACTATGTTTATATTTTCTGTAAATTTGTATGTATTTTTCTCCTTTTCTTATATTTTTGTATAAATAACATTACGTGTTATTACTTGGAATGTCAAAGGTTTGGGTACACCCATTAAAAGACAGAGGGTTCTTGCCCATTTAGCTAATTTAAAAGCAGATATTGTCTTCCTACAAGAATCTCATCTTGTTACTTCAGAAGTTTTGAATCTTAAGAGTCAATGGGTAGGAACGATATTTTCTTCTCCTGGTACAAGCAAAAAGAATGGGACAGTGATTCTCTGTCACAAAAAACTTAAGGTTTCCCTTTTATCTGTAGATTCAGACGATGAAGGTCGTTGGTTAATTGTTCACCTTACAGTTAATGATGTTCCCCTTTCTCTATTTAATGTATATGCACCTACTAAGCCTGACCACAATTTTTGGCCCTATATCTCCACTCTTTTGATATCCATTCCTACTCCATATGTTATTTTTGGCGGTGATTGCAACCTCATTGTTGACCCATACATAGATCGTTCCTCCAAAGCAACCTTCATCCCTTCTCCAATGCACCATGACTTCACCACTCTACTTTCTCATAGATCCCTAGTTGATTCTTGGAGATTTTGCAACCCACAACTTCGCGAATACACCTTTTTCTCTCCTACTCACCTCTCCCAATCTCGCATAGATTATCTATTTACCTCTAAAGCACTCACACAACACATCATCCATGCAGACATTGGTTCTATATTGAATTCTGACCATGCCCCAGTGATCTTAGATTTGGAATTACTCCCTGTTAAAGAATCCAATAAAAGATGGCGATTTAATACATCCCTATTACTTGACCAAACTTTTACTTCCTCTTTTGACGCCTTTATTACTGATTTCTTTAATCGTAATTTATCCTCTGTTTCGTCCTTCGCTACTGTGTGGGATGCTTTTAAAGCATCAGCCAGAGATTTTATCATCTCTTATGTTGCTAAAAAGAGAAAGCTAAACTCTCAGAAGGCTCTTGAACTTCTAAAGCATATCAAGCTGTTGGAAACTCTTTACACTACCCCTAACTCTAACGCTGATCTTAACAATCTTATTGTAGAAAAATTTAAATACAATTAACTATCTACAGAAAATGCCAGCTCCTATCTTCTTAAGGGTAGTGCTCGCTATTATGGCGGTCAAAATAAAGCTGGCAAGCTCCTTGCTCTTATCTTAAAATTAGAAAAGACAGTACAAATATTGATTACATTCTCAAATCTGACTCTTCCTGAGCAACCAAAATTCCGGATATTTTAGAGGAGTTAAAGAAATATTATATGTCACTCTATACTCCTGAGAGTACTCCATCCTCTCTCCAAATACAGATATACCTTGATTCGATCTCCAAACAATTTCCCACTGACATTGACTTTTCACCTCTAGAAAAAGACATTTCTGTGAAAGACATTTCTCACGCACTACGTCTCAATAAAACAGGAAAGGCACCTGTTCCGGACGGATTTCCTGTGGAGTTTTATTCTCACTTTTCTAAATCGCTGCTCCCGCAGCTTCATTCTTTATTTACATTTTTCATTTCTTCTAATGCCTCTTGTGGTACTTTTCAGGATGCCCTCATTTGTCTAATTCCTAAAGAAGGCAGAGACCCTCATCTCTGTAAAAATTACAGACCGATATCGTTAATTAATTCCGACTATAAAAGTTTCGCCAAATTACTTGCTCTTCGTTTAGAACCCTTTTTACCATCTATCATTTGTCCAGAACAATCTGGCTTCATTATAGGTAGATCCATCTCTGATAATACTAGGACCTTTTTTAATATCTTGCATGAATCAAACAAATATCCACATTCACTTGCAGCTGTCTTGCTTGATGCAGAGAAAGCTTTCGACCGTATGGATTGGTCTTTCATTTTTCATACCCTCTCCTGGTTTGGTTTTGGTCCTAAATTTCTTCCTTATATTTCTTTACTATATACCTTACCCAAAGCTTCTATTTTTGTTAATGGTTCTATTTCTACTTCTTTCACTCTACACAGAGGGGTTCGCCAAGGTTGCCCTCTTTCCCTGCTTCTTTTTATTCTTGCTCTGGAACCTTTTCTCGCTAGACTCAAACAAAATCCTAATATTTACGGTTTCCAAAATGATAAAACTCATGTTAAAATGAGTGTCTACGCGGATGATATTTTATTATATCTGTCAAAACCAGACACTTCTCTCTCAGCCTTTTCGGCAGCGGTTACTTCTTTTTCTTCCCTCTGTGGTTATAAATTAAATCCTGATAAATGCGACATTCTCCCTCTTAATGTTTTATTCTTTAGACATGATTTTCTTTCGACTAATTTTACATGGAACACTTAAAAAATCAAATATTTAGGTTTATGGTTTGCTCCCTCTATTAAACTTACTTTGTCACTAAATATGACTCAACTCTCTACTACAATTTCCACTTCTATCTCTAAATGGCACCCTTTATATTTGACCTGGTGGGGCAGACTTGATACTATTAAAATGATGCTTGTTCCTGTGATTCTATATATCATTTCTGCTATTCCCCTTACTATTCCCACACATTTTTTCAAGAAACTTTATTCTATTCTATCGATCTTTTTATGTAACAAAAAGAAAACTCGTATGTTCTTTGCTCTGCTTAAACGTCATAAATCATTTGGAGGTGTTAATTTTCCTGATTTTCAAATGTATCACAAGGCTTTCCTTCTTAAACAACTCTCTAAATGTTTAAATCATTCATCTTCAGATACTTCTTCACTATGGAAAGACGTCGAATTTTCCTTTCTTTCTCCTTTCTCACTTCAAGAGTCTCTTACGTTTACTCAGAAAACATGCTTTTCATCTTCACCTATACATCGCACTTCTCTTAAATTATTTCAATCAATAATTATTTCACATCTTTCTGATGTTGACCGCTTTCTCAACTCCTCAATCTGGCATAATCGCCTTATAACAATTAATAATAAACTTATTTTCTGGAAGTCTTGGAGAGATAAGGGTCTGCTTTGGATTCATCAGCTTTACTCACATGAGACTTTTCTCACTTTTCCTGAAGCACAAACACTTTATGGTCTTCTGAACTCATACTCTACTAAATTCCTAACCTTGATTCATTCTATCCTTTTGTCTTTATCCTCTCAATCTCTGACCCGCCCTCCTCTATCGTCTCCTGGTAATATTCTTTCTATATTAAGTGCACACTCAAGCGCTTCTTCTATTTATAAATTCCTTACCAAACCTACTGAATATAGAAATAAATCCAACGTCCATACTTCATGGTCCATTCCGTTTTGGGATAAATTATGGCTCAAAATTCGTAAAACTCTTTTCTTTTTATACAATCGACTCATGTTTACTCCAACATCTCTACATAAATTTCTACCTACAATTACCCCAAACTGTTGGTCCTGTAATATGTCCAATGCAGATTTATTTCATATGTTATTTTCTTGTTCCTATACTCATCAATTTTGGTTGAAAATATGGTCTCAAATCAATATTATTTTTCACACTCAATTCCCCTTTAAACATTTTTCTGGGCTCACTCTCTGACCAATGGCAAACTCTTACCTATAATACAGACATTGTAGACTTACTAATTGCAATTGCGTTCCAACAAATCACCAAAAATTGGAAACAATCCACACATTTATCCTTCTAAGCTTGGTGGTATAGCGTCTGTTATAACCATTGACTGGATCGTGCCTATATTTCCCCCTTAACCTTACCTATTAAGAGAGAACATATGTGGTCACCTATTACTATTTTCTTAGATGCTTCTGCCCAAAAATGTACTCATCATCACCCATTAGTGGAAGAAGTTCCCAAACCCCCATGAATAGATTTCCCTGATCGTATATAATGTTTCTTTAACATTATTTTTCTCCATTTGCTTTACAATTATTCATATCTATTTTTACAGCCATTAGCATCCTAATTGCTCACCTTACTTTATATTGTACTACGCTCTCTTATTTCTTTATTAGATTATAGTTAGATTACTCTTGTTGCCCCTTTTTTCCTCTGTTATAGTTCCTGTAACCCCCTTTTTACATATGCAACTGTTTGATTTTTGCTGATGGTTTATTAAGTCACCCTTTCATATACAGTTATACAAACATATTGTAATTTTTTGTTTATCATGTATGTTTTGTTGCACTTTTCAAAATAAACTCTTTCTTAAACTTAAAAATCATGTTACTTGCAACACTGTAACGTGTTGAACGCATTCGTCTTAGCAACCCTGACAATGGTTCAAGACAAAAAGTTTAACATTTGTAATCTGCACATTTAGGCTAGTGATAATGCATACAGCTTTAAAAAAATAGAAAGTAAATGCATAACATAAAATCGCAGCCAAGTGGCTTACAACATAGTAATACGCTGCACATGTTCATTATCACATTTCAAGTTACAATCAGTAAGATGATTTGAGACATTCACAATGTACCGTAAACATGATCAATGGCCAAATGGTTGACACAACATTGTATTGTCTCATGCCTTCCCTACCCCCTGGAAGCCCCGTGGCTTTAAACAAAACAGAGAGCCTCCTCTCCTCTCAAAACCCCACCCTGATACAAGAGAGTGGTATTAATTAATGAGAACAGGAAAAAGTAAGAAAATATAATGATAATAAACTCTGAACTGTGGAGGTTGGGGAAGAATCCCAGTCCTTCCTAACTTACACCTCAAGAAGCGTCTTGAAAGCACACAATGAGCATAGCCCAACTTAAGAACAAACTGTGAACATCAAATTAATTAAAATAAGTGCACAAAGATAAATATACTACCCCTGGAATAACACAGGGTCCAACTGATAACCTAAGTTTGTAACTAAGTCAGATGGCGGTGGGGAGAGAACTGAAATCATAGCCAGCAGCTACCAGTGAATAAAAAAACAATTGAAAGCACCAAATTGCTTCTCGAAACCAAAGAAAAAGAAAGTATACAGATTTTATAATTTCATCAAAGAGAAACCTTCCAAACGCAGCCCTTCAAAAAGTGGGAGGACATCACTGTCAAGTGCCCACATCAGCCGTTGTGCACATTAAGCACCTCGTCCTCACTGAGGCCTCTGGGAGACTTGCTGCCCAGCAGAATAATATACTCGGACTCCAGAAGTCTGAGCTTCATTTCTCTGTCTCCGTCCTGCAGGCTCCTAGTGATCCTGTCAATTCCAAAAAATGTCAAAAGGTCAGGGTTTTGGTTATGGCCTTGGACCAGTGTCTAGCAACAGAGTAATTAACATCATGGTTTTTTGTCGCTCTGTAATATTCCATTATCCTCTTTTTTATTGGAAAAATGGTGCTACCCACATATCTGTAGCCCCATGGACATCCCAAAACAAATATGCAATAAACGCTGCCAAATGTAATGAACTTGCTGATATAGCATGTCTTGCCCATTGCTAACTTGTTTGATTTCTGGTTGCTACTTCCCTTGCAAGATTTTACACCTTCCCCAGTTATAAAAGCCACATTGCTCTGGTAACCAACTCTCATTTCTGCCTTCTGCACCAGTTTAACTGTGCACTACAATATCTTTCATGGATTTGGATTTCCTGTATGTAATCAAATGCTCAATGTCCAACCTAACATGAGATTACTAATTGCCTCCTCGGGTGAAGCGGAGGTGTCACGCTCAGTCGTGCTATGAATTCGAAGAGTGCAGACCCTTTGTCAGCACCTATTCTCGTCCTCCGCATCCCCGGGGGACGACTGAGCACGGCACCTCCACTTCACCAGAGGAGGCAATTAGTAATCTCATGTTAGGTTGGACATTGAACCACATATACAGTAGGTAGCACTTTAGGGGCACCATATATTTGTGTGGTAGATACATTTTTCTGTCCTGACGAAGCGCCACGGATCCTTATGACCACTAGAAAGGTGCAAAACATGTCGACTTATAACTCAGAGTGAGACCAGAGGGAGGCTTCTCACTTACAACTACAGGGCACTTTTCTTGACCCAACTGTAGTACACTGACTACCAGGGTTCCTCACAACCGCATTGGTAGCATTCACCCGTAAAAGGTTTTTACTCCTGACAGGGTGGTCCAGTTAATAAAGAATCCACATTTTCATACTCACTACACCACCCCACTTACTACCTTTCTTGCACTCATCATATGGCATTTTTCAACAAAAGATCTCCGCTAAAGTGACCCTTTGGTGGATCCATAGGGCATTGCAGCGCTGGCACAACGAGGAGCACCGCCCTATGATGAAGCATGACATCCCCTTCGGGATGTGTGAGGGCAACATGAGACAGTCTTGTTGACTGCCCACATGCCCTTGCTCTAGTCACACACAACCTGTCTAGAACCTTACTCTTCCTCTCTAGGAACAGAAGCTCTATCTTAGTGATAGTGTGATTTATACCTAGGAGCATGGGCTCTGGACCTTCCAATCCAGCTCCCAGTCTCCCCGTTTTTCCTCTGTTGAGGAAACCATTTGAGAAGTAGATTGTAAGCCAGACAGCTAGAAGCGACAACTGTAATGGTTGCATAAAGATTAGGATCATAGTTCTTGCGCCTCTGTCTTTCTGTTCTACAAACATTCAGTTTAAGAGGTTTTAGCCAAGTTTGTTTGGCTTCTTATGAGAGGACTTGTTTTGTATATGGAGAGGCAGCAGTATATCTAATACCAGCGTTAAAACAGAGTCAACGTTAGCTGCAATTGCATCAAGGTTTATAATTCTTTTAATTTATTTATTTTTTGTTTATTGAGTTTTTACAACAAACATTTCAACAGTACAAATTGCATTACAAATAATACTGCATATAGTCCACCAGATGATAATATCATTCAAATAATGCAAGCTGAATCAGGAGAGGGAGAGAAGCTGTAGGGGGGAGGGGACTAGGGAGATGAGGAAAGGAACGGGGGGTGGGAGGTAACCAGGGGGTTAACTAGTAGCTTTCCACTCAGAAGTTACACACCTTACGAGATAGTTATTAGCACTAGAAAAAGCACATCCATTCAGTGCACATTGTTAAGGCACCAGTCGGACTCAGTGGGGAGTGCAGGCAAGTCGGCACCAAGTGGGAGGGGTGCAGGCTGGGACGCCGCTCCCGACCGGCAAGCTACAATGACAAGCAATATCTTCTGTAGGGTTGCTAAGTGTCCTAAGATTGTTTGTCAGGGGAATCCAAATGTCCTTAGGGCGAGCGCGGACGGGCTTCAGCTCCCAGTGCGCATCTAGCAGCTCCAGGCAAAGAGCTACATCATGCAACCATGCTTTTCTAGTGGGAGCCTGACACCTGCCCCAGTGGATTGCCACCCTACGCTTGGCCAGCAGAAGCAGCATCGCCATGAGCTGAGGAACCCCAGGGGGAATCTCCTTGACGTAGCCCAAAAGAGCAACTAGGGGTACATTAGCCAGGGCATGGCCAGTGATGCAAGTAATATCTCTAAAAACAATGTTGCCCGAAAGTCGAGGACCTCGGGACAACCACACGACAAATGCAGGAAATCCACGCATGGCGCAGTGCATCGCAGGCAGCGCAGGACCTCCACCAAGCTCATCCACTGCAGGCGAACCGGTGTATGATATAGTTTGTGTAGGAATTTAAAGTGAATCAGCCACAGCCTGTAGTTTGGGGAGAAGGCTCTAGATTGCATGCAGCAAAAGGACCACTGTTCCTCACTCATTTCACTCTGTCCAAAGCTATCGCGCATGGGCAACCCTAAGCAGCGCTGTTCGCTGCATGCCAGTATAAATGCGTGTTATCAATCTATGCGGTGAGGGGTTACTGAGCAGTTCCTTCAATACCATGAACACAGGAGGAGCTAGGGGGAAAGTGTCATGGAGGTCACGTATAGCTGCTCGTAACTGGCAATACGTCATGGCATCCAGAAGCAATGGCGGATAGTCCTGGATGATGTCTTGATATGTAACAAAGGAATTGTCGGGGTAAATTATCCAAAACGAGGTAAGCTTTAGCCACCGGAATTGTGCCTTTACTCCAGCCTCCAAAGCCACGGGTATCAGAGGATGACTCAGGATGGGGAAAGAGGGGGCATACAGATGGGATTGGTATGCTCATTTCCGCAGCTCACTTCATGGCCAGGACATGCAAGCCACCGTATCTGCCTGTTGTTTCTCTCTGTGAGGAGGTCCATAAAGCACAGTTTGCAGTGGACTTGGAGCCGTATGGTCCACCGCAGGGTCCATGTGAGGCTGGAACTGGATCGAGTGCAGCCAGAAATGGGCAAAGTGCACTTGCGCATTGAGAAAATAGAGTTCCATATCTGGTCCCCCGAGGCCACCATAATTTAAAGGAAGGGAGAGAAACTCCCAAGATGCGCGTGGATGTCCACCAGCCCAGGCCAAGGAAATCAAATGAGATAGAAGTTGGCAACTGCAACAGGTCATGAGAGGAAGAGGTAGGTTGATAAAAAGATAAAGGAATTTGGGGAGAACTACCATTTTGGCTATTGATAGCCTACCAGTTAGAGACAGTGGGAGCCTCGACCATATAGGAACGTGGTCTTCAAGCCACGGCATCAGCCTGCCATAATTTTTCCTCCACTATATCACCGTACTTCGGTTCAGCCAGGTCCCATAGGTAGCGGACCGTGTCTGCAGCCCATGTCAAGGGAAAGTTAGGAACAAATTATATAGATTTTGTTTTAGTCCATTGAATATTGATGCCTGTAATGCCCCCAAAAAGGATGAACTCCTAAAGAAGTGGATGCAAGTTGTCAGACGGGTTCGGCCTATATAGAGTAACTTCATCGGCATATATAGAGACAAGGCCCGGACTAGGTCTAAATGCAAGGCATTGATGTGAATGGTGCTGTTACAGCCATGCCACAAGTTGCTCCACCATGACAGCGAAGGGAATGGGGGACAGTGGGCATCCCTGTTGCATACCCCAGGCAACCGGAAAAGGGGGTGATATCAACCCGTTGATTCTAAGGTGGGTCAACGGCAAGGTATACAGCAAATGGATTAAATTAATAAACTTGTGGCTCACACCAAGGTGCAGCCATGGAGGCGTCGAGGAATGCAGCATCAGCATGCACATGTGGGCTGAGAGTTTGGAGAGTGGCAGAAAAGGTGCAAAGATGATGGGCTGTAGAGCGCCCAGGAACAAATCCGGATTGGTCTGGGCAAACCATGTGCGCAAGGAGAGGCAAGAGGCGTGAAGCAATAAGTTTTGCTAGGATCTTGTTGTTGATATTTATCATGGAAAGCGGGTGCTAGGAATCACACTTTTTAGGATCTTTATCAGGCTTGAGGATGGTGACGATGAGGGCCTCTCGTAAGAAAGGAGAAAGGGTGCCTGTTTGCATGGATTCCTTGTACATGTCGAGAAGATGAGTGCCAGCAGGGTGCAAATGCCTTATAGAAAGCTGCTGTGAGGCTGTCAAGGCCAGGGGCCTTGTCACCAGGCAGTTCCACTATGATCTGGGTTATCTCCTCCACTGTTAAGAACTCATCCAGAAAAAGTCAGTGACCACTCTTCAGCCAAAGGAGCAAAATAAGTCCAAGGAGTCCAAATAAGAGGCCAAGTCAGGGGGGAAAGGACTTGGAGGTAGAATACAGGTCAGTGTAGAAATCAACCATGATGCGCTGCACAGCCTCGTTCCCAACCTGCAGGTTTTTATGGTCGTCCAGAAGTTTGACCACATAATCGCTTGCCCAGGGCTTTCGCAGCAGGCCAGCTAAGTTCCTGGCCATTTTCCCTCCCCATACCACCTGGCCCAGGCCTTCCTTTCCAAATAGTAAGTCTCCCGAAGCACCTCCTCATACTCTGCAGGTTTACCTCAAAACTACGTCTCTGATGATGAGCCAGAAATCTATTCTAGAACAGGTGTTGTGTGGAAGTAATGCAGGTCCCTTCCATGCTATGGGACTTATGAGCTCACCAAACATCTGTCAGGTTGTTGTCAGTGATTATAGCGTGGAGCTGCACAGCTAACTGAGGGTGCAGTCCACGTGTTTCACTAGACCTATCAGCAGAAGCATCCAACACTACATTGAAGTCTCCTCCCCACAGCACAGCTCCTGGACCCACTGTGCCCAGCAGTCTCCAGACCTCAGCAAGGAAGGCAGGATTGTCTGTGTTAGGCCCAAATAGTAACACAAGTATCAGTGGGCGGCCTTAGAGGATCCCGGCCAGTATGACATACCAGCCCTGAGGGTCGTAGAGCGCTGATCGTGTGCACCACTGCAGGCCCTTATGCAGGCCTATTGCCACACCCCTAGCATAGTTTGAATAGCAGGCCACATGTTTCTCACCCAGCCAATGCGCCATCAAACATGTTGAGGTCGGGGTCATCAAGTGAAGTTCCTGTAAGAAACAAATATCAATAATTTGGCGTTGCAGATAGGATAGGACCTGTAGGGCCTTATGTCTGTCATTCATGCCCCTAATATTCCATGTCAGACATTTAATGGATGCCATCAGAGGGGAGAGTAAGTGGTAAAGACAGTCTCGGAGGTGCAAGTATCAGCATTAAAGAAGGACAGAGAGGATCTCTGTGAGTGGCAGAACAAAGGAAAAAAATAAACAAACAGTAAGCAATGGAGGAGCATAACCCAAAATCCACCTCCTACTTTGGCCCCAAAATTGGGCTAAATCTGGCCAACCCACCCACCCAACAATCTCTTAAAAACAGCTAGCAATATCATAGAGGGACTCATCCCATAGGGGCAAGGGAGGCAGCCCAGCACACTCCCAGCTCAGTAAGAGCCGGATGGCCGGAATGTGAAATTGAGGCAATCGCGGTCAGGCTCAGCCAAGCCAAGTAGCACAGCGGTAAGCGACATGTTTAGTGGCCCTGGCCTCTGGTGCATGTTGAGTCCGAGCGTTTAATCACTGTCACTGAGCTGCCGTAAGGTCTGTGAAAATGTTTTTTTCCCAGATGTTGTAGCTTGACGGGGTGCAGCAGGGAGTATTCGGCAGCCGTTTTTTGAAGTGTGTGGTTCACCGGGAGGAAATCCCGCCGGGCAGACTGAACGGTCAAGGTGAAGTCTGGAAAGAAGGAGACCCCATTACCCTGAAACTGGAGCTGTCAGCAGTCTCTGGCAAGGCATAGCGTAGTGCCCCTGTCACAGTAGTTCAGGAGCCTCTCTATAATGGACCAAGCAGAGACGCTGGGCAGAGGACGTGGCCCCAACGATCTATGCGCCCTCTCGACAACTAGCATGGGGGACAGTGCCTCACCAAAGGGATTATCAATGTAATCTTCCATTCGGCCCATTGCAATCAACTCCGGTACATCTAAAATTCGCAAATTATTGTTTCGGCACCACACCTCCAGGTCTTCATTATTTGCTCGGATCACTTCACGTACCTTCTCCATCTATAGTAGCCTCTCACCTGCTGAGGAGTGTGAGTCCTCCACCTCGGAGGTGCGATGTTCTAGCTGGTCTAGCCGCTCCTCGTGCCTGTCCACCTTCTCCTTCAGGCGGTTGAAGTGATCAGCCAGTATATCTATTTGTCGATGGTGTGAAGTCTCTGCTTAAGGTCCATAAACATGGAACGGATATCTGATTCCGGGATCAGGTCTCCCTCAGTTCCAGGGTCCCATGCAGGGCACTCCTGCGAGGACTCCGCACCACGTGCCAACTTGTGTGATTCAAATGGCAGCTTATATTGCCTAGTGTCAGCCTTTCCTATTGTCTCTGCAGTCAGACCCCAGGCCTCGACGAGGGGGATGCTCGTCAAAGGCGGCAGGTGGAGCAAAAAGGGTCAGCAGCACCAGCCCCCCCCAGGCAGCAAGGCCCCCCAGGGAGCACAGTCAAGGCCTCCGATGGTACACCAGAGGAGATAGCACAGTCTGCAGAGGCCGTTAGAGGGTACGCTCGGGCGAGCAGCTGCAAGGAATCTGTGCCAGGCACCTGGGGCAATAAAGCAATGTCCAATTGTAGCTGCAGGGCTGCATCGTAGGGTCCCGTCTCACCCCATGGGGTCCGTCCGAGGGGCACGAGCAGACAGACCACATCCCACAGTTCCTTAGCAGATAGGCCAGAGTCCACCGTACTGCACCATATATTGCTGCGCCAGTCTATCTCCTCTCATGGCACCTCACAGCCTCAAGGTCCACCCAGGTAGCCAGCAGCCAAGGCCCCAATGGATGCTTTGCCAGGCAAAAAAAGAAGAAGGAGGAGCGCCACCATCTCCAATACAGATATGCACCACGGGCCCCTCCTCACCCCTGGAGGGGCACAAGCAGGCCCTCAACAGGATTGTGGATCAAGGCTAGTGTTCTGGTGTCCGGCGGCAATCGCCACCCTGCCCCCAGCATGCGGGAGATGGCACAGTGGCCTCAGACAGCATGGAGGCCTCCACATGACCCGAGGCTCCGGCCAAGGCTATTAATCAGCTCCGGGGGGGGAGGGGAGGGTCCGCCATACAGCAGGGGCAAGGCACAAGTGGCGAAGGCCGCAGCAGAGGGGGAGATTAGGAGGGTGCTCGGTGCAGGCACAGAGGAGCCAGCGAGACGGCAGGAGTAACAAGCTCTCCCCATGTCTCGGCCCTACACAAGCCCTGAAGCATCATCCACCGCACAGACTCACCCCATGCCTACGGGTCCCACGGCAGCCCCCCCAACACAGGGAGCAACAGCGCAGGTCAAAGTAGGCAGCAATTCCTGCAAGACGGCAGCCCCGTCAGCAGGTGATGGTGCCCGTCATACTGGAACCGCAGCTGCCTTGCGGCCAAGACTGCAATTCGGACCCATCTGATGTGATGGCGCCACCAAAGGCATCATAGGGCAGCAAAGTCCAATCTGACAGCAGTGCTGTGCCGCCTTTGCCCCAATGCCACCTCAAAGTAGGATTAAATACTGGATTTTCTTTCCGCCCAGCAGAGCCTCCTCAAAAGGCAGCCACCTTGCGGCTGGGCTAGCTCCGTCTTATCAAATGCATCAGGGTTGGTGTTAATGTTAGATAGTACTGAGGTAGGGAACTGCACCCGGCTGTTAGGATCTCAGCGTTGCAGTTCATCCAATTCATGTTTGTGCTTATCGTAGTGGACTGATTAGGACTTTACATTCAGAGAACTCATTTGTAGTGATAGGAATAGATAAATGGTCTGTCCATGGAAGCAGAATAGGAGATTAAGGCATATTGAAACTGAGGCAATGGTGGGAGGAATAGGGTCAGCAGTTGTCTAAGCAATATGATAAGGGCCATACTTCAACAGCTCTAAAGTCATTAACCAATGTTTGTGCTGGAACAGTCGGCAAACTATGAATTGAGGTCCCCTAACAGTGTAAGATTTTCATTCTGGAGGGCAAGCATAGCCAATTTTTCAGTTAAGATAGGGATGAGACTAGCGAGGGAGTCTGTCGGTCTATATACAATAACAAAAAAGAACTGTGACTATACGACTTTTAGCTCAATGATTAATGCTTTCCGACCAGAGCTGGGTTTACCTAACTAGAGAGGCCAGAATGACCTGTAATCGCAGTTCCTCTGCTCATTTCTAGAAGGTCTAGCGTGTGGGCTTGGTGTGCGAGTTTCAGTTTCCATGGCTGTTTGCGAGTAATAAATTGTAGAGCTAACTATAACTGGTGAATCTGGGTGTTTTGTTTAGGTTTTGTTATATTCACTTAAAATATATATTGAATAAATTCAGTTACAAAAACCACACAGCAGCCATGCTAACCATAACTTGCACACCAAAAACAATGCAGCTTCACCTGTAATGAAACAGATGCTCGGGAGGGTAGAAAGCCCACCTGACACCAGGAATTTTGCATTTGGGCCAAAAAAAAATGGTGCGGGTGCTGCCCTCTGGTTTGTCTTATTTGGGGTTGAGGTGTGGGCAGTGCCAGAGTGCAACACACGCACCTCTATCTTTTAACCCAGAGGCAAAATCCCTGGTGTCAGGTGGACTTTCTAACCCCGCGAGCTGCACTTTTTGGGCTTGGGTAGGCTGACCCCTGAGAAAACCTTCCAGACCCTGACAGTTCTGAAAACTAGATATCCAGGGGAGGCCAGGGTTGTGTGCTTCACATGGATCCCACAATATTGCCTTACCCACAATTCCCTGAACAACTCTTTGACTAAGAGTACGCATTTCCTAACATTTCTGTGAGACAAATCTCTGGAAACTATGGGGAGCCACAAATTTCCTACCACCCTGAGTTCCCATATGTCCCCTGATAAGAACTGTACCCCACTTGTGTGGGTGAACCCGGATACAATGAAACAAAATGGCCTTAAAGCGCTATATCGAAAGATAAGCAATAGGGGTAGCTGCTGAATATGGGGCCGTGCTGTGACGCCACCCAGGCAAACCTACGCGAATATATACCTTTACAACGCAGATTTTACTCCGCAATACAATCACAACGCGGTCGTTACAACGACCACGATGTAACCACGCAATGCCATTACTACGCAAGTCATTACATCGACTTGCAGTAGATGGCGCCGTAACATTAGAAATGTATAATTTACTATTCCAACTCCAGCCTACGTAACAGTAGGGAAGGTGTTGGAATAGTAAACTATACTATTCCTTATGTTAGAGCGCCATCTACTGCAAGTCGATGTAATCTCTTGCGTAGTAATGGCACTGCGTGGTTACAACGCGGTCGTTGTAACGACCGCGTTGTGATTGTATTGCGGAGTAAAATCTGGGATGTAAATGTTGTTTCCCAACCTACGCATCACAAAAAATATTTAAAACTAGACAATAGAAGGTTTCCAGGGAGATGTACCTTGCATGGATCCCATGAGTTTTTCTTACCTACAATGCCCTGCAAACCTCAGACTTTGCCTGAAATCACACATTTTCCTTACAATTCTGGGATGCAAACTTCTTGAACACACAACAATCCACAAAATTCCAACCACCACCATTACCCCACTTGTGCCGATGAAAACGCAGAGCCACTTGTGTGGCTGAGTCTAGTGCCCGCGACAGGAACTTATCAAACCTAGATCAATGGAAGCCCATATGTTTATGTGTTAAAAGCAACAATAACTATACTTTCATATATGCAATAATTTTGACCTCACCTTTGATGTGACAGATGCAATTACAAATGTTGTAAATAATCTTACAGATGAAACTACTTATCATATTATCCTTAACATTATGAATTAGACATCTATGAATGTGTTATTATTTATTGGTCGTCCTATATTTCGCTATATAATTATGTTGTACTTTTATGTGTTGTTACATATTGCGATAAATATTGTGTGGTCGTAAGCATTGTATTTAATCTGCAGGTTACAGTTTCAGCCATGCGCATTCAGTGCTGACCACAGGGCCACATCCATGTGTTGGCAGCCAACCCGGGATGCACATGGCCTTTGGCAGTGTGCAGCAGGTCTGGCCTTTAGGCACTGGACTATGCCTAAGCTCTGCTGCCTACTAGACTTGTGCAGCCAACCCCCATATGTGGCAATTGATCAAGTACAGCCATAGTGAAATGAATAATTTTCTCTTCATTGCTTTCAGCGTTTCAAATTCTGTGCCAGATTTGTGAATCCTGAGACCACAGGAGGCACTGCTGGAACCAGTGTAGAATTCACAATCATGCAACAAAAATAATGTTTTTGTATTTATTTTATTTGTTTGGGGGTCTTGATGTTAAGGTAGGTTTAAACCATGCCTTTGCATTGTAGTTAGTAATACATGGAGGACTCTACCCTCTGTCCCATTTTGGGAGACCCAAGGCTGACTGGAGGAGCATGAAGAGGTAGAGAAATTCCCCCAGACAGATTTTTGGATTGCTGCATTCTTGTGAGCTAGGTGGGACACACACTGGGGGAAGGAAGAGCCAGGCTCTTCAATACATGTCAAATGGAGCTCTTTGATTTAGGGAGAGGTCACAGGAAAGGGGCCTGGGCACATCTCAGGAAGGATATGGGGCTGATAAGAGAATCATAAAGAGTAGGACTGGGGATCTGGGGTAACCTTTTGGTGCACATATCACCATGACTGACATCCAGGTGTGACCCTCTAGTCACTCCCATGGCGTATGTTGTGGGGCTATCAGGTTTAGAGTCGCTCCTGCTGTGACAGACTGCTTTATGGAGGAAGGTCAATACAAAGGAGTGGGCTACTGCCTTTCTCAGGAGTTGCACAAGCTTGGTGGTGGCAGCATACCATATAGTGATCAGTAGAAATTTACCTGTATACCTGCATGCTTAAGTCCTGCTATGACAGACTCCTTTCTCAAATGGAAGCAGACCTCTATCACAAACTTCAAAGATTCAGACCCTAAATCACAGTTGCTGCCTGGAAATGGACAATAAGAAGGGGAGATCGAGGCCCCCAAAATTGTCAACTGTCAACCAGCCAGTCGGGCTGTGAAAGGAGGAGAAGCTCTAGATGACTTCTGCCTGTGACCAGGACTGCAGGCTAAGGCCTGTCAATCCCCCAGCTGGGTGAGGGGACATCACTTAGGGAAATCCAAGACCAACTGCCCCTGGAGCTTGGAGCACCAGTGCTGTGGATTCCCAGCCGCTGCCCTCGTAGAGCTGTTAGTGCTACTCACTGTCAGCAGCCACTGAAGCCCTCCGTGACATCCAAGAGAGAAACATTTGCGGGAACTCCGGTAGCACAACTCTTGCAGGAGTGGGTAGAACTGATTGCATGGCCGGAGGACCCTGGGAAAACTTGTTCTGCCACATTGAAATTTGGGGGGTGGAACACTTTCGACTTTTGGAAGAGCCGGAGTGGGACTCCTGAGACTTGGACTACTAGTAGGGCTTAACCTGAATGTCACCTACAGTGAATGGGGAAAACCACAACCAGTAGTGAGAGGGAAGTTGGACTTAGGGACGTGACTATCGAACGCTAGAGCCCCGACCTCAGGGGACTGTGTGTATCTTTTGTTTATGCCCTATTTTACTTTGTGTTTGTATATAAACACATTGTGTCACATTGTGTCACCATTCACTCAGTACCCCAATTAGTTGGTATACTCTACTTATGTGTCTATGATACTGCTTGCTATAATCTAGCTATGCTGCATTTTTATTCATGCCTTTACGAGATTAGCGTTTTTTTACAGCACTGCATCTCATTGTCATTAGGCGTTACTTTTTGTATTAGTATCATTGACCTTCCTTCTTCCTCGTTTCACTTTTGTTCACTTCCAGATAGAGAGCACTCGAGTCCTTTTCTTTTCCTGGCACTGGGGTAGTTTTTAACTTTTTTTTATTTCCTTCTCGTCTGTATACAACTTTATTATATTTTTTTACACTGTCACTATGCACCCGGATTCGGGTTGTTTATGTTTGATGTTCTCTGCTTCATATTTTCACCACATTACACTACTTCAGCTCATAACTGTTCTTGGCTTTTCTTTGGATTACATCCCGTACTTCGCTATGAATCTACATTGGTTAGGCAAGGTAAAGATGCCGACCGTTGGCCATTTCGAAATCTTTTTCAGCAGAGTCAGTCCTGTTTCTATGTTTAGTTCCCAAGAACGCTATTTTTTCGAGTAACGGCCCGGGTAATCGCATGCCAAGATCGACTTCGCCGGGGAGTCACGGCATTTCAGAATGGTAAGACCTTCTATGGGGACTCTTGTAGTCCGTATTTCCATTTTAAGTGCAGATATCATAGTTCTTTTTTATTTTTTGTAGAGCAATCCTGTAGCAATAATTGGCTCGTGTATTAGAACTGGGACTTCTCCAGTTTCATTTGAGGAAACACCCAAGGTATTTTTGTCTCGCATCTTGTCATTGTTTTCTTTTCGTGTAGACATAGTGGGTTAAAGAGGTTAGTGACGTTTCATATTTCCGTTATTTCACAGGTTGAGCATCTTGAATCAGGCCTTCACGAAACTTTCAATTGTGTTTTGTCTTTCTCAGTAAGTTTGCTGTCCCGTTCTTGTCACTTTTGTTTCGGGTTGTCACTCAGCTAGCTATTTTTCCAGCAAGTTGGAAGGTTACTATCATTCATCGGCATCATGATTCTTTGGGTTTTCACTAGTTAATATTCCATTTACACCATTGCATGTTTCATCACTCTCACGTTGTTACAGTGTGGTCATATTTGGTTCATTTTCCTTAGTTCCTTGTCTTTCTATCCTTTTTTCAAAAAAGCGATATATTCGTCTTTCAGAGAGGTGTTGGGATCTTCTTTCATTTCTTTATGGCGGTCGAAGGAACGTGGTGTGGTGTCGGGCCTCAGGCCCACATGATGATAATAACGGACACAGACACCAGGAGGTATAGTACAGTAACTGGCCACGAGCACGTGCACCCGGGCCCTTTTATTAGCGGGGCCACGTCACTCGTGACACCCGTGATGGATGGGTGTGGGGGTGCAAGTGTGTCCAGCCCTCGAGGGAGTGGCTGGGAGTACAGCTTCCTGCGGAACACTAGAACGTGTCCCGCAGGACACTACATTCCTCCCCAACTTTATTGAAGAACAAATAAAACCTTAGTCCAAACCTGTGGGGACAAAACAAACAGTTAACAGAAATACCACAGGGTCCATCAGTCTTTTGAGTCAGGTGGCGGGAAGACATCAGACATGGGCCGGGGACTCGGCCTGCAGCTGGACCATCTCGGCGGGCACTCGTAGTTTAACCTGAGGGGCTCAGGACACGACCGCTGGCTTGGAGACGTCCACTGCATACCGTCGGCTCACAGGTGACGACATGTCTGGCAGTCTTGCATGACTCCGCTCTGCTGACGTCGAGGATGGTCTGTGGTGAATTCTAACAGTTCATATAGTGGGTTGCGTCATGAACATGGATGGAGTCCCTGGTGAGAGTTCCTGGAAGTGTTGCCTGATCGATTGTCTCTGTGGAACCGCTTGGCTGTAACCGATAACCTGTCGGTGGGGCAATGTCTCTTCTCGCTCTCCCGCCTGGGGAGGCCCGTTGTCGGGGTTGCTACAGGACTGCAGGAAGACTGCACTGGGGGTTGCTTGTGTGCCGACTGGGGGCAGCTGCAGGACGACCGAGGAGCCGGTACTGAGTCTCACGCACAACCCGCGAGGGTAGATGGGTCTTGGTTAAGACTTTCTCTCGCTGCCGCGGTTCAGGTGTGTGCCAGGTTCATAGGTAGCCTCTGGTTTCTTTTGTCGGCTGGTGTGGCAACCAGGGAGGACTCCAGTCCATTGGTACTCTAGGAGTGATGTTGTTTGATGCGTGTGCTGAGGGCTGGCATGATGGCGGTGGCCAGCCGTGTGGTGAGTCGGAATGACAGGTGGTGGTGACTTGCTGGGAGAGTTGAAAGTGAGGAGGGACTTAGCTGCCAGGTGTCTCCGTCGTGCCGAGATTGATCTTTGGTGGCGGCTTGGCACGGCGAGTGTGCAGATCTTCTCTTGCCTGACTTGGGGGCCACTGCCGACTCCATCTTGAGGCGGTGTGAAGAGGGACACTCGGTGCTGATCTCCACCCACGGCATCTGCGGCCTGGAGCAGGGATGCCGTTGACTTGGACTGCCGACACTCAGGGATGGACGGTCGCCTGGGGAAGCGTTGGGGAGAGACGCGGATTGCGCTTGCTGCAGCTTGTGCTCGGTTCTCCCGTGAGGCTGTGTCCAGGGACGTCGGTCCGCCTTGGTGGCTGTCTGGTGTGTCTGGGTGTGCTCTTGGCTTGCTGTGTGAGTCCTCGGTCTTCTCCTCCTGTTGGTCTTTTCACCACACCTGTGTTCGTCCCGTTTTCGGTGTGACAGGGCTGTCACTCTTCTTCCCTTTGGTGTGACACGGCTGTCACTCTTCTTTTCTCGAGGGAGTTGCGCTGGGACCTCGAGGCGGCGCTGTCGTGGCGCCTGCTTCTGCCTTTGTTCCGTCGTGCTTGTCGGGACTGATCACTTCGTGTGACGTGCTCCTTGCTTGCTGTGCAACGTGACGTCCGGTCACGTGTCGCCATGTTGTCGGAGCGCCTGTCGCTGTGGCGGCCTGCCACGTGGGGTGTGCAACTCCTCTCTTGCCTGTCGTGGGTCAATGCCGACTCCGTCTTGAGGCAGTGCGAGGGAGGACACTCTGTGTGGTCTTCGGCCCACTGCGGGGTTTCGCTGGTGCAATAGAGGCGTAGTTGCTCTCTGTGCTGTGTTCAGCAATGCTTCTTTGTGGAGATGTCTCTATCTCCCGGGCGCCTGCCCGTGTTGTCAGGTGCACTGGCGCGGATTTCTGTGCGCCTCTGACTTTGCGTGCTCTGTCTTCTTCTTTGGTGCTTTCTTCTGGCACGTGGTGTGCCTGTGGTGTTGCTTGCGGTTGTGCCTGTATGCCAGGAGGAGCAAGCAATGCGATCTCTTCTCCGGCGGTGGCGTTGGGCAGCCACGTGTGGTGCGTGCTCTGCACCAGCTTCTCTTGAGCTGTTAGCGGGGACAGCGACCTTGAGACGTTGCTGTTCTGGCTGGTCGTCCACTCTTGTGGGTGGTGGCTGTCCGTGTGTAGCTCTGAGTTTTTCGCAGCTCCTGGCGGGGTTTGTGAGTCTCCCCCGTACTTTGTAGAGGTGGCAGGCAGCGCTCTTGCCTATATGACGCTGGTTTGCGCTGGTGCAGCTTGGGGCACCTTGGGGCTCTTGAGTGTGGCAGCTACTTAGAGACTTTGCTGTCTCCGAAGGTGCCCTTGCTGCTCGCACTTGCAGGGTGCAGAGGGCCACTCTATGAGCATTCTTCTCTGAGGGCACGTCTTGCCATGCCTGGTGCGGTCCGTCTCATCAACTGGGTGTGAGCAGGCAGTCTTCGTTGTGGTGGCGGTGCGCACTCTGGGATCTGTTGACTGCTGTTACCGGTTGGTTAGCAGGACGCTGTGCTGGGCTCTGGTACTGCTGGTTAAGAGTGGGTCATGCTTGCCATGCGTCACTGTTCAGGCCGTTGCACTGCTGGTTAAGTCTGGGTAGTGCTTTCCTTTGCGTTGTGGTAAAGCTGGCTGCACCCTACACTTGTGTATGGGCCTTAGATAGACTTCCCGACTTGGCCTCCTCACTGGGCATGGGGCTCGTCAGTGTCAGCGTTTCTTATGAAAACGTGGGTCGGGACCTTCCTTGCATGACGAAGTTCCCATTCGGTCACTGCAGGCGTTCCTCTGTAGTGTACTTGGGTGTTGTGGCTGCAGTACCACAGGTGGCCACTGGGTGGCAGAGCAGCACTCTGGTTGTACCGGTCTTGGCATTCGTTCGTTGAACTGCGGGCGGTGCAGCTCCTGCCTGCGACGTGGGGAGGCTACCCTGTGTGCTGCCCGTCTTTTGTAGAGGTAGGTGGAGCGTTCACCTGGCCGGACTGTAGAGCTCCCTTGTCCATTGGTGTCACTTTAGTGGGGAAAACGCTGGCGTGTGAAGTCTCTCTCTGGACTCCCTGGGCTGATTGTGGGGCACCCATGCGACTGTCTGGTGGCGCTGCTGACCCTGTTCTCAGTTTGCCGCAGGGACCGGCAGGGGTTGCTGGCCAGGGTGCGATGTGGCAAACTGGGTGGCTCTGCAGGCTCTTCACCGTGGGCCGTTTCTTTCTCCCGGAACTGAGAGGTCTCAGGGGAGAACACTGGCGGCGCAATGCTGCTGATGTCCCTCCTGGGTTTGCCCTGTGTGCTGCAGGTCCAGGGAATGTCAGTGTGGGGGTCACACTCGCCCGCCACTTTCCCTCGCAGCTTGTAGTGCGGCTTTCCAGCTGACCGCCAGGCGGCGCAGACGCATCTCACGCGGCCGCGGCAGCCTCTCTCCCGCTGTGGGCCTCGCTGTCCCGTAGGAGCTGTGGAGACAGATGCCGGCACGAGGTGAAGCGTGGTTGTGGCAGTAAGTGTCCCCTTTTGATCCCCTGGTGCTACTGTCTGGGCGTGTCCGAGGGAGCACTGCGGCTTTACAGGAAGCTGGGAGCCGGAGCACCTGGCGGACGGGGTTGCTCGATCTCATGGGGTTGTTGCGTGTGATTGCTGGCCTCGTGTGGGATGCCAGGACAGGGATGGCTCCGCATTGTGCCGGTGCGCAGTTTGCTTGCGGGAAGGACGGGCGCTGCTGCAGGGCCGACGCTCTCCTCCTTTCGCTTTCAGGTACGGCGGGCACTTCAGTGTTGGTGCCGCGACTCGTATGCCTCCTGTGGACCCTGTCTGGCGGGTCAAGCGCCTCCAGCACGGCGTAGGCTCCGTCGTTCCGCCCCCTGGTCACTCCAGCAGGGTCTGCGGGGCATGCAGGGCTGGTCTCTTCGCGGCGCCTCCCTCTTGTGCGGCAAACGCAGGATTGCAGTTGTCGGAGCTGTGTCTTGCCCAGGGATAGGAGGGTCGCTCTCGGTCGCTGCGCCGGGAGAGTCACTGGGCTCCTGAATTGCGGCGGTGAGTGCCTGAGCGCGGCGGCGGCCATACCGCAAGCATGGTGGGGAGACTCACGTTTTCAATGGCGTTCAGGCAGCTGCTGTTGGGGGTGCTCGTCCACTCCTCCATTTGCCGGACCCGATGTGGGTAGTAGACAGCCAGTCTCTGTGCCTCCTTCCGTAAAGGCAGAGGGCCGCGTCGCAATGCTGAGCTCGACCCTCACCGCAGTCATGGGCGGCGGCTCATTTTCTCCCCACGAGGGACGATGAAGCGCTGAGCAGCAGGCATGCAGGGTTAGCTACCCGCCTCGTCGCCAATGTGGTGTCGGGCCTCAGGCCCACATGATGGTAATAACGGACACAGACACCAGGAGGTATAGTACAGTAACTGGCCACGAGCACGTGCACCCGGGCCCTTTTATTAGCAGGGCCACGTCACTTGTGACACCCGTGATGGATGGGTGTGGGGGTGCAAGTGTGTCCAGCCCTCGAGGGAGTGGCTGGGAGTACAGCTTCCTGCGGAACACTAGAACGTGTCCCGCAGGACACTACACGTGGATATTTGTTTTTTATCTAGGATTCACTATAGTTCATTTATTGCACTCTCTGTCTATTCAATATTTGTGCATTTATTAGAGATTTTTTCCCCTGTATGTTGTTGGAAAATGCATTTAAGACTATTCGTTGACTATTTTTCTTACAGTTGCCTCTGAAGAAGGCATCGTGTTCCTGAAATGCATTGGGCTCATACTACAACTTCTCAAGAAAAGCTGTTTTCTTCTGTTAGAGAAAAATTCATCAAATTGATTGTTCACCCTGTTATTTTGAATATTGATGCTTGAATCTTGGTAAACGATCTTGTTTTCACGATTAAACCAACTTCAAAGCATGGGAAATTACCCATCACAATAAACAAGTGTATATAACTTGATACATTTTGTTAAGTATTTTTACATATGTGTAAGATTGCTGATTACAAAAGTCAAATTTATTTTCTACTGTGCGGCCAGGTCAAGTGGCAGTGTTCACTTGTACTATCAACTATTTAGTCCATGAGGGAGGCAGCCTCATCCCTGACCAGCACGCTAACATACATTGAAACACAGTTCATTCAGTCCGTTGGTGTACAATTTCAGACATTTCATCAAAAACATTGGGTGTGCGCAACACTACTCCTTCAATAATTATGGATTTACCATATTTACCACATCATTTGCAACATTACGCCCAAAATTGTGCTTTTAGCTCAGAAGGATGAAAGCAATGCTGCCAAAGAATATGCCACACTGTTTGCCTTTTTTTTTTGCTGCATAATTTAGTTAACCCTGTCTCATAATTTTATTCTCCATGCTGTTTAGTCTCCCAGGAGCCCTGACAAGGCTATAGCTCTGCAGATTGGTAGTGGGGGCTGTCCTTGCAATGACGAAACTCATATTTCACAGGGAACCAAGAAATGTTTTCTATTTTTCACATCTCACTGCGAAATATTCAGTTTTATAACTCTGTATTTTGTGAAATAAAATCACCCAAACATGTAATACATTGAGCATATGAATGTACACATGCTTCCCATATGCTCTCACATACTCTTACGTTTATAAAAGTTTTAATGTAGGGTGTGTGTTTGTTGATGTGTTGCATCCACAAGGTCAAAGAGGCAGTAGGCTAACTTGTCTTTATTTTACTTTGTAAACCTGTTTGTGTGCTCTGATCCGTAACACACAAACACAGCACAAATGACGAGTTCGTTTAGGCGTTGATCTGAAGAGTAGTTTCTCAATCACACAGACTCTCGAGCTGGCGGTAGAAAGGGACGTCCCCTGGGGTAGCATTTAACCTCTACGCCTGTGACAATGACTCACGACTGCGCCTGCGACGCGAGCTGAATTTAAGAGTAGCACGTCAAGACTGAAATATTGCCAACAGAGTAGGGAAGCGTTGTTAGCCCGGTGGTAACTTAAAAACGACCAATTAAATAGTACTGCTTTAGTTCCTGCCACTAATCACTCATCACCATGAAAATTGATGGACACCTGTTTTGCTCTGATGATAGATATCACAAATGACGTAACAGAGGTACAGACTGGCCTTTAGTGGTATTCTCTATGTAAATGACTCCTTGCCTTTAGCGATATATTTCTTCATGGAAGACTCGCATATAGGGCAATATAATGAACTAGCAATGAGTGATACCAACCTGTACTAAACGACAGTGTGGTATGCCTGGCAGAAACATGGAGAATACATAGACATTATAGGAGTAAGTCAAGAACAACATTACTGAGAGGTTGGGATTGCTGTTCCCCCAGATTTAGCATCAGAGGTTCCTAGAGCGTATTTCTGTCCCTGCAGAGGCGGGGACAGAATGTGCCAAGAACACCCTTCTGCAGTGGCGGATGGTGGCTTTTGAAAGAGCTGGGGCGTAAAGGTCACCTTCGACTGCCACTGAGTGAGCAAAGCGAGTGACACCAATGGACCCAAGAGGGTTTCAGGCTAAAGGTCACTGTCTTCACATTCAGCAGGCAGGCACATGTATGCAGATGGGCTTTATATGAACATGATTCTGAAAGGGTAAGAAGGCAAATTGTAATCACTATGTTAAACAACTTAAGTCAGTGGCGTAACGAAACTTGAGGGGACCCCCCTGAAGGGTACGTGGAGGGGCCCCCTCCAGACTCAATCTGGAGCTCTCTGGCCGAAGTGCGGTGCTCAGGGGGGCCCCTGGAGGTTGGGGGCCCCCACGCACCGTGGGGGCTGCGGGGCCTGTGTTACGCCCCTAACTTAAGTAAATGATGGAAAAATATTTTGGGGCATATTATCAAGAACGGCGTTAAAATTATCGCCGGTTTAGCGGCAGGAAACTGCAGCTAAAGCGGCGATAATGGGCTTGATAATATGCCCTTGAGAATTCCAATAGAAGCCCATGTTCACACCAGAACATGGGCTTCTATTGGAATTCACAAGGCCATATTATCAAGCCTATTATCGCCGCTTTAGCTGCAGTTTCCTGCCGCTAAACCGGCGATAATTTTAACGCCGTTCTTGATAATATGCCCCTCTGTATTTTGTCACAATTTACCCAGTTACTAGTGCATACAGCTGCTGAGCTGGGCTCCGCTGTGCTTTTCTTTCCCAATCTGTTGTTATTGTTATATTTTCACTTTGGTTTGCTCAGCTGCAGTGCAGATGCTGAAGATTCACTGTACCCAATGTCACTGCATCACTGGAGTATGCATGTGTGCACCTCTGGCAGGCAGTGGCAGCCAGTGCCATGCCCCCTCTCTGCTCCCAGCACACATCTGCTTTTTTTCATTAAATGCAAAAGGGAAAGTTTAGAGGAGAAAACATGTGAAAAGAGATTTGTTACTGGACACGTTTTTTTCTTTCATCCCCCCTTTAAAAAAATTATTTTACTGCACAAAAGAGCTACTGAGAGAAAGCGCTCCGTTCACACCCTTCTTTACCCAGGACTGAGGACCCCCTTCACTCCAATTTCCGAACAGCCTCCTGAGCAGCTTCAAAAAGAACGGAATATTTAGGCTTTTCCTCGGTTCAAAAAGTTTAAAAATGAAAAGTGAAAACATTCCTTCAATCCTACGTTGGCGGCAGTGGTCGAAGTGGGGGAAAAAAGTAGGGGAACTGTGGTCGGAGAATCAGAGGGCGGGAATAACCCAAGGATTGGATCAGTGGGCGGAGTCAGAGGTGTGGGCAGAATGCGCAAAACATTCCAGGGGCATATTACTAAGGTCCGGCGATAATTATCGCTCAGCGCGCTTAGCGCGAGGATAATTATCGCCTGACTAACGCTGAATTTTATCACTGAGATAGCGTGCTATCAGCAACATCAGTGTGAATATCGCTTGAAAACAAGCGATATTCACACTGTGACCAGTGTTAGCTTGGTGATAGGGCGAGGGGGATTTAGCCATGTAATCCACCTCCCATTGGATTACATGGCTAATTCAGGTTTGGACCAGGCGTTACCAAACCAGCGCTAAACGTGGTTAGCGCTGGTTCGTTAATCACCTCCCCTGCCTCGCTAATAGGCGATAGCGACCTTAGCGACTGTTTCCAGTCGCTTTTAGGTTGGGAACGCCTACTTTGCATGCCATTAGCGATAAATATCGCTGGCATGCAAAGCGGCACCCAACCCGGTCGCTATCGCCTAAAAGCTGTCGCTAACAGCAGTTAGCGACAGCTTGCTAATAGGGCGATTGAATTATCGCCGCTTTAGCGGGAAAAAGTCCCGCTAAAGCGGCGATAATCACGTTGCTAATATGCCCCTTAGTTTGGTGTGCATGCAAATCATGCATTGCTGATCCCTGGTGAGCTGCTGCTACTACTGCTGAAACAAGGCCAATGGAGGTACCAATGGGTGAGGCGGTCTGGCCTCAAGGGCAGGACCGGCATTAGTGCTGGTGGAATCCCATGCGACAATGGTTGTTGGTGTCCCCCAATGACTCCCTCCACCACGGATTCCCTCACTACCACCCTTTAACAGTGCCCCTCAAGTCTCCATAACCACACTCTCTTTCAGATGCATTTAATTTGATTTACAGTGCCACTAATACCAGTGCAGGTTGTCAGAGCACTTTGCATCACACATATTACACAGAGACAATCAATTATATGTGTGTAAATCATTGTATAGAAAATGTTACATAAGACTAAGGACCACAAGGTGTAGGAGTCACATGACACTTATACTAGTAGGCAGTATAGTTTAATAGTGATTGGTCTGGAGAAACACAAAACTCAGAATTTAAAATATAATACCATGGTTTGGGGTTCTCTTTAATAATCAGAATTGACTTCTATCCAAAAGAACACTTTTTGCAACTTTAGGATAATCAAAGACTGGGGATAAAAAACATAACACTCTAATTTATACCTTGCAGTTTGCATGCAGCTCTTAGATGACAGTTAATAGCTCATTGTTCTATGTTAGGGTTTTAACTTATAAACTGCAAGTAACAAAAGGATCTTGGCACATTAACCCTCCGTGCTACCTTTCCATGATTCAAAGCTTCCACTAGACAAAACTCCGATCTCTCTCTAGGAAGAAAATTGAGTTATCATGACATTTTTATTGTTGCCGAAAAATTGCTGGAGGCCAGGAATGAGGCAGCAAGTGCTTTTAGAAACATAATATACTTGCAAACATGACGCCCCCACCCAAAGCAGATTGCACTGGTTGCACCGCCCTAGAGCCGCCCTGCTCAAGGGTCCAGTGACCTCTGCTCTAGGGTGTGCTGCTTCATAGGCCTGCCCACAAGACTGGAGGTGAACTTCAGTACGGATTGTGGTGGACAAGCCTTCAAGGTTAACCCACACTTGCCACCGCTAGGGTCCACCTGCTGGTGCTAAGACACCAGGGCTTCTAAGGTCTTGCGGGCCTTCTAAGGTCTAGCATGAGACTGTGCTCCTTCAGGAGAGTGGTCTGATGGACTGGTCATGAAGGCTGAACCTGGTTCCCCAGTTCCAAATTCGGCAGCTCTGACCATAGTGCCACATCCTCTCACCAAACTGCCCCAATAAGAGAAACTCGCACTGCCTTCAGCTACAACCCAATAGTGCCCTGCTATAAACACCTGGATGCGGCTCAACAGACACTAGACATGAGTAATATGGGGTATTCTACCATTACTACGCGGTCATTACTTCGTATTACCATTACTACGCATATTTTAGTTCGCAGATGCCATTACTTAGCATGCATTTACTTAGCATGCATTTACTACTTATGTTCCATTACTTAGCATGCACTTACTACGCATAATGGAGTTACTGTGCATTGTAGTATTAATTCTGTTAATGGGTTCAGGGTGCCTTTACGGTTTTGGGGTATTTTTGGGGTTCAGGGTGCGTTTAGGTTTTGGGGTACAGGGGTATTTTTAGGGGTCAGGGTGGGTTAGGGTTTTGGGGTGTAGGGGGTATTTTTAGGGTTCAGGGTGCATTTAAGGTTTTGGGGTGCTGGGGTATTTTTGGGGTTTAGGGTGCCGTTAGGTTTTGGGGTGCTGGGCTAATTTTAGGGGTCAGGGTTGGTTAGGGTTTTGGGGTGTAGGGGTAATTTTAGGGTTCAGGGTGCATTTAGGTTTTGGGGTACTGGGGTATTTTTAGGGGTCAGGGTGGGTTAGGGTTTTGGGGTGCATGGGGTATTTTGAGGGTTCAGGGTGCGTTTAAGGTTTTGGGGTACAGGGGTATTTTTAGGGGTCAGGGTGGGTTAGGGTTTTGGGGTGTAGGGGGTATTTTTAGGGTTTAGGGTGCATTTAAGGTTTTGGGGTGCTGGGGTATTTTTGGGGTTCAGGGTATGTTTAGGTTTTGGGGTGCTGGGATATTTTTAGGGGTCAGGGTGGGATAGGGTTTTAGGGTGTAGGGGGTATTTTTAGGGTTCAGGGTGCGTTTAAGGTTTTGGGGTGCTGGGGTATTTTAGGGGTTGAGGGTGCGTTTACATTTTGGGGTTCTGGGGTAATTTTAGGGGTCCGGGTTGGTTAGGGTTTTGGGTGTAGGGGGTAATTTTAGGGCTCAGGGGGCATTTAGGTTTTGGGGTACTTGGGTATCTTTAGGGGTCAGGGTGGGTTAGGGTTTTGGGGTGCATGGGGTATTTTGAGGGTTCAGGGTGCGTTTAAGGTTTTGGGGTGCTGGGGTATTTTTGGGGTTCAGGGTGCGTTTAGGTTTTGGGGTACAGGGGTATTTGTAGGGGTCAGGGTGGGTTAGGGTTTTGGGGTGTAGGGGGTATTTTTAGGGTTTAGGGTGCATTTAAGGTTTTGGGGTGCAGGGGTATTTTTAGGGTTCAGGGTGCGTGCCAGGGGATAGGTTACTATTACGATTCATTTTTTGTTTTAAAGTACCAATAACGCGTTGTAACAATATGCGTAATAATTAACTGCGAAGTAAAAGCATGCACACTAAAATCATGCGTAGTAATGGTATTTGCGAAGTAAAAACTTCGAAGTAAATACCTGCGGAGTAACGGTATGCTAAGTAACATCATATATTCGTAATATGGTGCCTGGAAAAAAAAGTAACAACATCCTGGAAAAAAGAAACACTCATAGGGAATGCAAAATTAAGTAAAGCATGTGAAATGTAAGCAGGAAAAACATGGTTAGCTTAACGCCTTTACACTCACTATTCAGAAATCAGTGAGTGCTTTTCCCAGAAAAGGTAAGGACATGACTACAGGGCACGGAATGGACCCATTTCAATTTCCATTGCATATATCCTTACAAAACCTAAGCAGTATGGCAAAAAGGCCAAATCCCTGAAAACAGAAAACATTTTGTTTTCCACCCCACCCATCAATCAGGTATTGTAGTACCTCCAGGATTGGTGCACTTCCCCGCCTGGGGAAAACAATGCTATTCAAAGAAAGACAAAAAAACAAAAGTAGCGCTTCACTGGCAAACTCTGTAGAGTGTCGCTAATGTGTTTGGGTGTGAATAAAATCAATCTGGCCACTTTGCTACCACTCTGTCTTGCTTTATTTATTTATTTATTTTTCTTGTTTTGAACCTTTTATTCCTGAGGCTGCACTTTGGAATAGGAAAATGTCAGATAAAAACAACATTTCCAGCAAAAGTGTTTTTCTTTTTTAGATCCACTTCACATGGGAACTAATAAACGAAAGGAGGAAAGAGAGGGTGAGAACTCTTTCTTGCAGTCACGGTTTTCAGTAAGTGAGAAGGAGCGAGACAGAAAGAGAGGGAATAAGAGAAAGAAAGAAAGGGGGGGGCAGCTGAAGCGGCAGAGCAGAAGTGGACACTGTCCTTGTCTTCTCTGGGAAAGAACTAAGGAAAGACAGAGTCCTTTTCCTTCTCTTCCCATCTGCCCCGCCCATCCCAGAAATGGCCACAGACGTCGGGCCTGATCTACAGCCTTGGCTACTTCTGCCGTCCTGGGACGCATGTTCAAAATAAAAAAGTAGGGGAGCGGAATCTATGGAATTAAAGAAGTAGGGGCACGCCGTGCCCTGCTGATCCCGCTCACTTCGACCACTGGTTGGCGGTTGATTTAGATCCCTCAGAGTTGTAGGGGTAACCTTAGACTGTAGCTGTGTGAAGTGAATAGTTATCATGAGACATTCATTTTAAGACTTGGAAAAGGCATAACGGGTTATCCTTAAATCATCACTGCATGATAAATCAGATTTGACATGTGTATTCTGTGGTCAGGGGGTCTTCTCATAGACGCCAAACATGGTGGAGGTAGCGATGGCACATGGATCTGCAGCTAGTTCATCATCTTTTGCTTATGACGGACTGTACAAGCTCAGATGTTAGGAGCCCCAGAAGCAACTTTGGAAGAGAGAACTAAGCGAGTGTGGCTCCCAGCCACTTCCAATCACCAGCAAAACACCCGAATTCCTCAACCTGTAACTTGCATCAGCGGTGTCCTCAGTAATGCCAGTCTCTCACTGCAGAGAGGTGGCCCGTGGCATGCAGCAAGGCCTGGACATGCCAGTGCGTGCAGGGCTCGCATCATGTGTAAGGGAAGAGGCCCATGTCAACCGAGCGGCCCCCTTGAGAGGGTCCTGCACGTGCGGCCTACCTCTGAATAGGCAACTACGGAGCTAGTGTACCTCTGAGGTTCGCCAACCTTTGAACAAGGCAACTTTAGAGCGTGGCGTATGTCTGAATAGGCAACTTCAGAGTGGGGCACATACCTCTGAACACATGTAGCCATCCATATTGATTCACACATGCCAGGGCACATGGGGGAGGATTAACAAACCCCAAAGCCTTCTCGTCCAAGGAGGTCTCCTGACCTCGTCCACAGGAGTAAGGTCAAGCCAGGAGCAAACCCTGCGCCAACATAGAGAGGGAGCCTCCTCCCACCCCACGCTGCCCCAGTCATGTGCACAGTCTGCACCAGAGCAGAGGCCCGGCCTGGGAGAGCACCTCTAAGCCAATTCAGACACTGCTCCTGCAGTTACAGCAGTGCCTGGATTGGCTGGGGCAGAGGACCTCAACGCTCACATTGAGACCAGGGGCTGTGGCTTTGAGTCACCTCCGGCTCATTGAAGCACAGGTGGAGCGGCCTCTAGTGCACATGGCTAGCTGGAGAAAGGCTGCCGTCCAACCCGACTTGCGCAATTGGGCCTGCAGGCCGCAGCGCGCTGCCGCTAGTGTACAAAGTAAATATTATCTGTCTGCCTTGCATGTCCGTAGGCGCCGGGAAACCTCCGGGTAGCTGTGCGCCATATAAATCTAATAATAATAATAATAATATAAGTCCCACACCCTCAGCCCAGCCCACACTGGCTTCACCCGGACCTGCCTCAGATGCTCCTCCATGCTGAAAGACTTGATAGTTTTTTATAAAGTATGAGAAACACATTCTAAGTTGTCTGCCATGAGTCTGTTGTTGATGGGTTGGCTCTTTTGCTTTACTTCCTTTTCCTTTTCCCCTTCTCCTATTATTTATTGCTCATGTTAGTGTTATTATTTGATGTTGTATGGTTGTGTGTGTTTGGTGTGCATTCTGTTTTTACAAAATTCTTATTATTTTATGCAATTTGCAAGACATAGGAATTTACTTACCTATATCTTAGTGACCTGTGAGGTAGCAATTCCTTTTATTTATGATTCATCAGGTGATAAACCCTAATTTATTGTGTATTTTGAATTGAATTTAATATTGTGTCATTTGTGAGAACTGTATTGCCTATAATTTTTGTTATGTATTGAATATGTTTTATTTACACAATTCAATAAATTATGTCTGTAAAAAAGTAAGCAGCTTATGTATTGTTTTTGTGGGAAAGTCCTCCCTTTTGCCCTGATCAACCCCATATTTTGACTGATACTGGTGGTAACTGAGTCTGACTGTGCCCTGGGCCCGGCTAACCAGGCTCAGGGCCAGTGCTCTGATTAAAAGATATATGGTAATTAGTTGTAAATACAATTGGTACTGACAACCTACCTGTACGTCTCTCGTATATGGTAGGGATGTAGGTTTATAGGCCCAGCAGATTTAATGCACTTAAGTGTGCACTGCTGTGTTGCCTGCTGTCATTTTAAAAGTCAGCCCTGCTTTGCAAGCCACGTTTAAATTGAACTCTGAATGACTGCACCTGCTGCACACTAAGAAACTACAGCCCTAAGGACTTTGCCTTACTTCAAAAAGACAAGGAGTGGACTCCCTGAAAGCAACAGGTTAAAAGAGCTCGACCTACATCATCTCCAGCAAGAAGAACCCAACTAACCACCTTTAGCTGGACTTTAAAGGCTTTGGCCAGGTGCATTGTGAGAACTGTGGTCCAAACTTCCAAGGACCCTCTCAGAGCTTCTAGGCACTTGGATTTCTATTTTGGACACTTTGAACCCTCAAAAGGAACTTCAGGAAGAAGTTCCATAACTTTTGAGAAGTTTGGAGAAACTTTTGGAAAAAGCTCCATAAGGTTACCGACCCGACATCGACAGTTAAGCCAACTACATCAAACCGTGACCCGGCCTGGATTTCAGGTTCGTCCAGCTGAAAGCTCCGGAGCGCAAGACTTCCAAGTGTTGACCAGGGGCTCCCGATGACCAAATTCGATGAAGCCACTGAGAATCCGGCCTGCTAGAGAGGCCCACTCGACATTGTGAGAAAATCCTTCAGAAAAGTTTCTAAGTGCAAAGGTGTCAAGAACCGGTTTCTCAGGAGCAGTTCCCTCCAATGCCCACCTTCTGGCAGCACCAACTCTGTGGTTAATATAACACCAGAGGATAACAGTGGCCGGAGGGGGGAAGGGTTTTGGGGCGGGTACTGCGGGGAGGGAGAACTGAAATGACAACAAGCCTTATTATTCCTTAACGTAACCTGTGGCAATTACTGTTTTGAAATGTATTCCTATAGAACCAACCTTACCTGTTAGGGAATTAAAAGGAGCAGTGTACTTTCACTCGATGCACTCATTCTATAATTCCTTTAGGTACAATATTCTAAGTTCTCTGTTTTAGTCACAGAGATGAGAATATCGCAGAGCTTTCTCTCTATAGTTCTGTATTGTGTTAGCGACTTATCACAGCTTCAGTCACCGCGTTGTGTCTTTCTTCCTTCTAACTTGAATTCGGAATGCAAAGCTCACACTGTTAAATCATTCACAATACATATATATATACTTAGTTCGTAAAACACTAGAAACCACAACAATACTAGACTTATATGTGCAGCTCGTATAACGAATGAGCATAAATTGTTTCATTATTAAAATGTCTTTATTAAGTGTTCGTGAAATAACTTTGTATTTCTTAGCCTGAATGCGTCGGTTTTTGCGCCGGTCTGTTGCGCTCATGCGATTCCAAATCACAGTGTTTGTTAGTCTTTATCATATAGTAAAAACCATTAACCTTCTTTTGCATAACTAGAGTTCAACAATAACCGGGACAGGTCAAAAAGAAACTGGAATTGCCTACCATGATTCTGGAGAGTGACCGCAATGTTGTGGCTACCATAGAAGACCCGTATCACAAGCATTCTGAAAAGGGTGCGGTCCGGTTTTATCGAGTTGACTGGCCTCGCCTAAACATGCTGGTCAAAGTTGCAAGTCTTGCATGACTACGCGACCGGAACATGACCTGGAAAGAAAGGCAGAGTCAGCAAAAGCTTGTACTCCCTTTTATTGCTGTAATAACATGTATACCTATGACAAGCCACGCTGCTCGTTGAGGTAAAGTCTTTTGTTTAATGCACAGGCACTGAAGTCTTTACAATATCTTGCTAAACATGCCATAATAGTACAGGAGAATAGTGTTTTTACATCCTTTTTTACAGATATACATGAGGATAGAAGAAATACTACTATGTGAGTGAGGATCTTGATGAGCTTCAATCCCTAATATGGCCATCCCGCCCGAGAGATGGGCTGATATAACGGCGTGAAGACACGTAGCGCATGACAGAAGGTAACATTTTGACTTTGTCCTAGTGCAGCGTGACCAGATGTCCCAATTTGGGGCTGTTGGTTTTTAAGCACTAGAAAGTGTATATTCTTTCAAAATTCATATCTCCGGTTCCCTAAATTGGATTTTTGTTGTTTTGGTACAATTTTAAAGATAAAAATATTTCCTATATTTATAAATTGGTGTTGGATTTTTATTGTGTTGTGTCTTACTTATTTACTGTATTGGCGTTTAAATACACACCTGTCGCCTAAGTTAAGCCTGCCTGCTCACTGCCAGCTGCCTATGGCTGAGCAAGGGAATTATTTATTGAGCCTTATATTGTGTTGGTGGCCTCATTGGTAATAGTAGGTGCAACCTTACCCGGACTAATAATTACCTTCCAACATTTTAAACAAAAATAAATGTCATTCTTTACAGAAAGTGTATGGTTGAATTTTCTGTGTAACTGTGTCCTCTGTACTAGCTGTAGGCGTCTCAATTGGCCAGAAACATGTTTTGCCAGGATGCCCCTATCTGATAAAGGTGACAGTTGGATATGATGGTTTCCGGCAGATGCTGTGTTCTTCCTTTTCACGTGTCGGTGCAGAGCTGTGACTGTGCAGATAGTGCTGTAATCCGACCTGTCAGAGCTGGATAATAACACCCCTTCTTTAAATCCTATTTTGGAAGCTACAAATGTCAGCGAGGCTAACAAGCAACACTCATTTCTGTTACTTGACAGGTGGGAGATTGTTCATATTGCCGGGACCCAAGCTCACTCTTTGTGACCAGCAGCTTACATCTAACTGCGCTGAATGTCAACATTTGTCCTTGGTTCAACAACATAGAAATGCTTCCCTGGAGAAAAGTTTCAAAACATTGAAAAAACATCTGTAAACAAAGAAACACAATCTGGAAGCGCTTAGAAAATCGGGAAGGAATAAAACACCTCAAGTTAGTCAATAGCAAATTGTCTGAAATTTATCGCTCACTATCACACATCGAATTCAACCATTAGGAGTAAGTGGCTGCATCAGAATTTCATGAGAAATTGAAAGCAGTTGGGTACCAGACCTTTACAAAAACAAGAAAAGCTTAAGGTGAAAAGGGAAGTCTGCCTCACCAGTAATTCTATTCATTATTTTGTTCGCAGTGGCGTCATGGAGACAGTAGGGGCTATATTTATCATTTTTTCATGTAACAACGCAGCAAGACACCGTGCGGTGTTGAGCTGCGTGAAATGGAGAGGGTAGGAACGTGCCATAAATATCAAGATATGATGCATTCCCGCTCTCTCCTTGTGCAGCCGCACTTTGGCCACCTAGCGGCAGGATTGATTTTGTGCAGGAAGGCACATCTTCCTGCGCAAAAACAAATCCTTTGAGGCTCTTTCCTCTTTCTAAGTGTGCTGCAGAATGCAACACATAGAGGAAGAGGAACAAATGCGAAGAAATAAATATATTTCTCCTCGTTACACCTCCCCTAGGAAGGTGTAGCATTTTGACACATTGCCAGGTCTAAAACTCATGGTTAAGAGAATGGGCCAAAATATATGGGTAGATGCTCAACAACTGATACAGAACTATGGAGCAAATCGCAGTCTACACTGTGGAAACCATCCATGAAGCACACAATAACTTTGTTGTCATCAGATGCTGAAGTTTGAGTAGATCCTTCAGTGTTGAAGCTGATGGGATCTCAAATAAAGACCAATAACCCCAAAGAATAGACACACTGTTGAGAGTGGGAAAATTGCTTGGACGAGAGGATCCAGGCAGTCAAGACCTTATGTCAGGTTATCTGCAAGATGTGACTAAACACTATCTAGGAAATCTGGTGTCTTAGAGCCAGAAAGAAACCAAGCATCCGGGTGTAATAGAAGCCAGTGTTTATACTTTCAACAACATAGCTATTTAAAGTATTACCAGCTTCAAAATGACTGGTACTGATATGAAGATCCCATAAGACTAATTCCAACTCTGCTGACACAGCCATTCCTCACTTGCAACCAGGCATCACAAAAGCAAAAGGATGAAAAAAATCAGCATCTAACTTAATACTGCTTGATTCCAATGTTGCATTTCCAATGCAGTCATCTCTCAGGTCTTCCAACTGAAGAAGAGAGGGATTGACAACGTGTACCTGGCAGAGGAACAAAGGCATTTTCTGGAAATGTAGCTGTATAGCACTTACAATACATTTCACCTAATAAATCAAAATGTATAAACTACTGCATGTGGTGGATTGTCATTTACCTCAAACAAAACATTTATCAAAATTACTATTGACTAAAAAGAGCATAGATGCGTGGTTTAACAAGGTTACATTTCGGTTACAACTCTTCTTCCCCCAGGATAGTAATTTTGAATAATTTTAAATAATTGCACAACACTCTCCCGAAGCAAGACCTGACATTAATGAACAAAAATCTCCTTCTGTGCCCCTGCCCACGCACCTAACAAAATCACATGCTATTTACAATGACTTCGCTCTGACTGTAGCGACTCTGCTACTCTACGAGTTAGTTTCCAAATTACAGATCACTGACAAAATTTCGGAGCCAAAAATATTGTGTGGACTGAATATTGTGTCAAAAATATCTAGTACCAGAATATCGAGAAGGTAAGTGCAAATAGGTAACTATAGATATACTATTCTTAACTCTGCATCTACGTACTTTGAAGATATATATTGTAAATGTACATATATATGGAGATAAATATAGTAAAACTTTACTTACCTATAGAAACTTACCTTCCCAATTTTTTGTCTTCGATATTCTTGACATGATATTTTGTCCCACTATATTTTTGGTTCCAATATTCTGTCTAAACACCCTGAATTACAGACTGCACAGCTCAAAACATGAAGAAGGCTGCTTTGAATTTCTGAGCTGTGCTGTCTGCAACACATGCACTAACTCGGAGAGTTACCACGTTAAAATATGTGATTTAGACCACGATTTAGCTGAAAATGAAAGGATGGTCTCCGCTTGCAGCTTTGCGGATGAGCAGAACAGGATCTTGGTACAGCTTAATGACATTTTTCTGTGCAGTGGATGGAGACATAGGGCTAGATTAACTAGGGAAGGCTGTAGCGATCGAGTAACGTTAAATTACGGAAAGTGTTGGAAGCATTGCAAATTGCTACAAGCAGCAGTGATGGATCAACTTTCACATACAAGAGCTATTTAGCAATCAAAATTGAGCCTTGTGCTGCACCTAAACCCCTTTGCCCCACTCCGCTACTAATGTATACATGGGGGCATGTCTGGGGAGGACTGGGGCAAAAGCATTAGATTTTGGTGCAGCATCAGATTTACTAAAATGGCGTGATCTGGCTTTGCCCCTGATCCTTATACTGAAGAAAATAAGTCACAAGCAAGGGGTCAAACATGGACATCGATTCATCAAATGCCCGGGGCAGCTGAAGTGACATCACATGCCGTGTGACCCTCGCCTGATGTCACAGGAAGTGACATCAAACAAACGTTGACCTGGTGACATCACAGGAAGTGACATCACCTGCCCTTTGACCCATCCCGGTGATGTCACAGGAAGTGACATTGCAAGGCATTTGACCGGATGACATTACAGGAAGTGGCATTGCGTGACCTTTGGACCCTATGAAATCAAAAGAAGTGCCATTACATGAATTTTGGCTTGGTGCTATCACAGGAAGTGATGCATCTAACTTTTGGTTAATTACATCACACACATAGGCTGGAAAATCTCTACAGATACAAAAAAAGTACCCTGTACTTCAAATCCTATAGAAAATGCAGCTACATACATTGTTGCAGGTAGTATCTTCAGATATAAAATTAAGATAATGTAGCATTGATTAAGAACCTATGAAATAGTGTACAACAACGGAAAATGCACTCGTCAAGTTGAAATCAGCCATTATGAATATCAAATAACTTATAAAATGGGAAGGTTGATGGACCTTATCTGTTCAAAATAAGTTCACTTATAATTTGTTTTAGAAACTAAGAGTACCATGTAATTAAATCTCTTGGAACATAGATTACTGTACTATTTAATGCAGGTCAAGTTCTCCCAGCAACCTCTCTTTCCATGACATGGTATACATACTTCTAGACCTGGGGAGTCATTGAAACTTTCCAGGTTTACTATCATTAATTTCTTCTACAGAAAACATGCACATGACTAGGACAGTACTTGTGTTGATCAATAATATGCTTGTTCTGCATTAGCATACCTTACCAGAAATAAACATCTTATCTAACAGCCAGAAAGCCTAAAGACATGAATGCTTACTTTACAAATGCAGATGTTACGGACTCCATTTTCAAAATCCATCACACACACATACAGAGACATTGAATCATACGTGTGTAAATCAGTGTATAGTAAATGCTACACAAGGCAAAGGAGACTACAAGGTGTAGGATTCACATATCATCCATACTGGTACGCACTTTTTAGGAGTGCTTGGTCTGAAGAAGCACAAACTCACGATTCAGAACATAACACAGTGGTTAGGGTTGACTTTAATAATAAAAATGTATTTCTACTCAAAGAGCCTCTAGCTTCCAGCCTCCCGAGGAAATGCCTGCCTGTCGCTTGAAGTCCGGTACAGCCATTCCTGCCTTGGTAGTGTTCAAAACAGACAATGTCTTGTTGGCCAGTCCACCAGTACTCACTGACCAGCATGCACATGCTGTGGCTACAAGGATGCAGTGTTTGACATAAAACAATGGCAAATAATGTGTTATTTACATTACCTAAATGATGGCTAGACCGCTAGAAGGGTTTAACCTGAAATGTGAGCTCTTTAGAAAATCATTTCTGATGTTTTGCAGCAGGGCATTTGAAAATCTTGTGTCAGATCCCAAAACAGATAATCTTATCTTACTTTACTTATTACTTCTGTTTGAGGTTTGCCCAGGGCCCGCAGCTCTCAGGAGTCACAATGACTGGCACCACCAGAGGGGGAGTTGGGGAGTCGAAACTCTACTTGAGCCATTTTGACGACTCAATCAGTCTCACTCTCACACGACCTCACCTGCCCCACGGCGAACCCGAGGTCTGACTGTTCGACTCAGTCAGAGAGTGGCAAATAAGTAAAGCAAGTCACTCATGGCCCAGTCCCGAACTTGCTTTCAATCTAGTCAGTCACTCTAGAGTTTTGACACCTAACACTCATGCAGCAGGCATGAGTCCAATTCGACTCCGAGGCCATGCCGTGTCAGCGCGGCTTTTACTGCTGCGCGGGGACTGGCCCATAGTTTTTGCCAGGGCCGTCATCAATGGTAGCGCTTTCGAGCTAACAGACTTGATGGCCCTGGGACCCGGTCGATGGTCCCAAACATTGTGGTACACATACTGCACCATGAATAACGGCCTCAGCTAGTGTAGGGTGCAGCAGGTGTGCGCTTGCACTTACACACACGTGCTTCTAGCTGCAGCACATGTAGTTAGTCACTGTCCAATCATGCTCAGCCATGCTGCGCGCTCCTCGTGCTCATTCACTTGGCTTCCTGGCCCAGGCTCGCAGCAGATACATACAATGTATCAAATCACGGACTGCGCTGGCCGGCTCGGCCCAGTGTCACCATAGCAACGAGTGAGATTAGTCCTTTCCCTCACCCAGGCACAGCTTGCGGACCATCATGATCTGTCTGCATTCAGAGCTTCAGCATAGCAGTGCAATAAAGCGTTGCTCACACTGTGGCTGATTTTATACCACAAGAGCGCTTGCCAAAGCTGACAAACAGCCAGGGGTCACCAGAAAGATGGCTGGGGTTGCAACAGGTGGCTTAGGGGTCGCATTTGCGGTATATGGTAATTAGTTGTAAATACAATTGGTACTGACAACCTACCTGTACGTCTCTCGTATATGGTAGGGGATGTAGGTTTATAGGCCCAGCAGATTTAATGCACTTATGTGCGCACTGCTGTGTTGCCTGCTGTCATTTTAAAAGTCAGCCCTGCTTTGCAAGCCACTTTTAAATTGAACTCTGAATGACTGCACCTGCTGCACACTAAGAAACTACAGCCCTAAGGACTTTGCCTTACTTCAAAAAGACAAGGAGTGGACTCCCTGAAAGCAACAGGTTAAAAGAGCTCGACCTACATCATCTCCAGCAAGAAGAACCCAACTAACCACCTTCAGCTGGACTTTAAAGGCTTTGGCCAGGTGCATTGTGAGAACTGTAGTCCAAACTTCCAAGGACCCAATCAGAGGTTCTAGACCCTTGGATTTCTATTTTGGACACTTTGAACCCTCAAAAGGAACTTCAGGAAGAAGTTCCATAAGTTTCGAGACGTTTGGAGCAACTTTTGGAAAAAGCTCCATTAGGTTACCGACCCGACATCGACAGTTAAGCCAACAACGTCAAACCGTGACCCGGCCTGGATTTCAGGTTCGTCCAGCTGAAATCTCCGGAGCGCAAGACTTCCAGGTGTTGACCAGGGGCTCCCGGTGACCAAATCCGATGAAGCGACTAAGAATCCAGCCTGCTAGAGAGGCCCACTCGACATTGTGAGACAATCCTTCAGAAAAGTTTCTAAGTGCGAAGGTGTCAAGAACCGGTTTCTCAGGAGCAGTACACTCCAATGCCCACCTTCTGGCAGCTCCAACTCTGTGGTTAATATAACACCAGAGGATCAGAGTGGCCGGACGGGGGAAAGGGTTTTGGGGAGGGTACTGCGGGGAGGGAGAACTGAAATGACAAGAAACCTTATTATTCTCTAACGTAACCTGTGGCAATTACCGTTTTGAAATGTATTCCTATAGAACCAACCTTACCTGTTAGGGAACTAAAAGGAGCAGTGTACTTTAACTCGATGCACTCACTCTATCATTCTTTTAGGTAGAATATTCTAAGTTCTTTGTTTCAGTCACAGAGATGAGAATATCGCAGAGCTTTCTTTCTATAGTTCTGTATTGTGTTAGCGACTTATCACAGTTTCAGTCACCGCGTTGTGTCTTTCTTCCTTTGAACTTGAATTCGGAGTGCCAAGATCACAGTGTTAAATCATTCACAATACGAGATCCCTTTTAGAATGATGCGACTATATATATATATATATATATATATATATATATACTTAGTTCGTAAAACACTAGAAACCACAACATTACTAGACTTATATGTGCAGCTCGTATAACGAATGAGCATAAATTGTTCCATTATTAAAATGTCTTTATTAAGTGTTCGTGAAATAACTTTGTATTTCTTAGCCTGAATGCGTCGGTTTTTGCGCCGGCCTGTTGGGCTCATGCGATTCCAAATCACAGTGTTTGTTAGTCTTTATCATATAGTAAAAACCATTAACCTTCTTTTGCGTAACTAGAGTTCAACAATAACCGGGACAGGTCGAAAAGAAACTGGAATTGCCTACCATGGTTCTGGAGAGTGACCGCGATGTTGCGGCTACCATAGAAGACCCGTATCACAAGAATTCTGAAAAGGGTGCGGTCCGGTTTTATCGAGTTGACTGGCCTCGCCTAAACATGCTGGTCAAAGTTGCAAGTCTCGCATGACTACGCGACCGGAACATGACCTGGAAAGAAAGGCAGAGTCAGCAAAAGCTTTCACTCCCTTTTATTGCTGTAATAACATGTATACCTATGACAAGCCACGCTGCTCGTTGAGGTAAAGTCTTTTGTTTACTGCACAGGCACTGAAGTCTTTACAATATCTTGCTAAACGTGCCATAATAGTACAGGAGAATAGTGTTTTTACATCCTTTTTTACAGATATACATGAGGATAGAAGAAATACTACTATGTGAGTGAGGATCTTGATGAGCTTCAATTCCTAACATGGCCATCCTGCCCGAGAGTTGGGCTGATATAACGGAGTGAAGACACGTAGCGCATGACAGAAGGTAACATTTTGACTTTGTCCTAGTGCAGCGACACCAGATGTCCCAATTTGGTGCTGTAGGTTTTTAAGCACTAGAAAGTGTATATTCTTTCAAAATTCATATCTCCAGTTCCCTACGTTGGATTTTTGTTGTTTTGGTACAATTTTAAAGATAAAAATATTTCCTATATTTATAAATTGTTGTTGGATTTTTATTGTGTTGTGTCTTACTTATTTACTGTATTGGCATTTAAATACACACCTGTCTCCTAAGTTAAGCCTGCCTGCTCACTGCCAGCTGCCTATGGCTGAGCAAGGGAATCATTTATTGAGCCTTATATTGTGTTGGTGGCCTCATTGGTAATAGTAGGTGCAACCTTACCCCAACTAATAATTACCTTCCAACATTTTAAACAAAAATAAATGTCATTCTTTACAGAAAGTGTATGGTTGGGGGCGCTAGGTGGCGCACGAGCAAGATGGCCGCACTGATGTGAGGCTCCTGCAGCTCGGCTCATAAATCCGTACCTTTATCCTCCTATAAATATAAGCTACTGGAAAAAACAGTCACCATATAATGCGGAAAGAATAAGGTATCCTTGAGGGGAAAACTGGGGCAGCAGGAAGAATCAGAAGTGCTGTGGAGCCACGCTCGAGAATTGACCGACGACTCGGCTGGGAACACTGGGAAGTGCAGACCGGCGCTGGGAAATACGCGAGATCGAGGCGCCCACGAGGTGTGCAGGCCCCACTACGAAACAACTGAGGCAGAGCGTAGTGGAGAACGGAGGTGAGGCTACCGCAGCGCCTACCCTGTTGAATGCAGCGATAACACATAGGGACAGAAAACTGAAGCACTCACACTTGTCCGTCTGCCGCATCGGCACGAGCTGGGTGCATTGAGGCAACCATTGAGGAGGTCCGTGGGAGAGTAGACACCGACCAGAGCGAGCGGTCGCCGCTGCGCCAGGGAATCAGCATATACTGAGGGCGGAGAAGCAACTGGGAGCCGACTAAAGTGAAAGCGGCACGGACTATACGCACTGTCCAGAGAAGGGCTCGCTTGCGATCGGAACTGTGAGGAGGTGAGCGCCTATGGTGGGAATAATGAGATAGTGGGCGGACATTAGGAAGCGCAAAGCCGTGCTATTGCCGTGCTATTGAAGGACAATCAGTTGTGCATGGCAGGCCGCTGACACACTGCTGCAGCCGATCGCGTGACACCACTGATAAGAAGCAGTTAATGGAAAAAGGCGCCGGAACACTCACGCGCCTTCCATCACGGTCGCAGTGGTCAGATTAAACCGCGCAATACCTGGAAAACACGAGGCACGATAGTGCACATAGGCACGCATACCCGGAAAAGCGCAGTCACATCGCTGCGGAGCGCATGTAGTGTGCAAACTGGCCTGGGTCACTACACTGCGAGCATTGCAGCCATACCCTACTAAGACCCACAGGGCTACAGACAACAAAGGAAACCGCTTAATCCTGCTATAACTCCTGGCGCCATCGCAGCACATAATATCAATAGCAGGAGAGAACAATAAAGCTTGCACATACGTTACAGCAGAAAGACGGCGCCGACAAAACTGGACCCAACACGGCGGCTTGGTTAACATAAAGTGGTCAGAAATAGACACGTGCAGCGCAGATAGCGACGCCACGTTAGAAAGAGGCTCACTAGGATACGGCGGACAAGGGACACGCTCAGAACACTATTTAGGCGTAACTGGCGACAACACTGAAAGACGGGACTTGAGGCCGGAGCATAAGGACTGAGACCCGCGCTGAGGCGGAGCACAAAGACGCGGCGGGGCCTCACAGCGAGCGCGTTATGGGGAAGCCGGACGCCAGACAGCCACGGCTGAACTTTGAAGCCAAGAGAAATACCCGGATGCAACAAGAAGCGCACAATATGGCAGGAATAGAGACCATATCCACCCCGGGACAAGCATCCCCTAACAAGACTAATGAGGATATGAAAACCATTCTTCAGGAGGTCAGACAAGGCATCACCGCAATAGCAGACAAGATGGATGCCATGACGACAAGAATGGATGCTATAGTCCACAAGTTGGACAAACATGAAGACCGGATCACGGAGGTCGAAAGGCGCGTCTCTGACGCAGAAGACGTGACAGCCCAAACTCAGGAGGGCATGGCGCAGATGGACAAACTCTTAAAAATAATAGCCGCCAAAAGCGAAGATCTTGAAGCACGCAGTCGGCGTAATAATATACGCGTACTTGGGGTCCCGGAAAGCACCAACACTGGCAGAATGGAAGAATACATTGAGAAAATACTGGTGGGAACCTTCGGAGCAGAGGCATTCTCGCCGCAATTCATAATTGAAAGGGCGCATCGCTCACTGGGCCCCCGCCCGCCGCCAGGCAGCGCGCCACGACCCATCATCGCACGCCTGCTGAATTATAGGGATCGGGACACAGCACTTAAAAAAGCCCGAGAACACCGTCAACTCTGCTTCGATGGCGTCACGTTCTCCATATATCCCGACTTTACCACGACAGTACAGGAGGAGCGACGAAAATTCCTGCCAGCTAAGCAGAAACTGAGACAGGCCCAGATAGACTATGCACTGCTATATCCGGCGCGCCTCAGAATCACTCATCAGGGGAAACAGTCTTTTTTCACCAGACCTCAACAAGTAGATGAATTCCTGAAACGACTCAAGCGGAACAACACATCGATGGACCAACACGACCCGCATGCGAGATCACTGTCCCCCCCGCCAGGAGCGAGCTGCACTGAAAGCACAAAGAAATGACACACTGAACTGGGAACCAACCGACCACAACACCTTCAGGAAGAAGCTCAACAAGCATGCAGTAACGAACTGGACAGAGTTCGATACAAGGCAGATAAGTGACACTAGAAACTAGACCCCAATTTGATCCCCTAATCCCCGGTTCGATTATTAGTACGAGAGACACATGTAAGTCGAGCATCCCCAGCCCGCCCGAGATTGTTTGTAACACCACCTCGGTGCTCAAAGGGTGAGGGGTTATCGTGCATACACCTAGGGGTTTCCCCATACGGGTATTCCCCCAATCGAACTTCGCTGCAGGTTCTGGGCAGCATGAGTTTACTGTTTTTGAGTGCAAGGGTGGGGGTGGGTATAAAGTTACTGGCATAATTGGGATGCTTCAGTGGGTGGGGGGAGGAAAGGAAGGGGTATTAAATATGGTCACCACTATTCGAATGGCACATAAAACTGGACAGAGAGATAGTTACATGTCTGTCAGCATCAATGTTTTGCGGCCCCAAGGCCAGGTACAGCGAAGCACATGGAGTAATGGCTGATCCGAATGCACAGGCGAAATTACAGCTACTCACTTGGAATGTTAGAGGGTTGGGCGACACTCGAAAGCGGCGCCAAATTCTGGCGTACTTAGATCGACATCAGATTAATGTAGCTATGCTACAAGAAACACACATTGACCCTAAGCGCACCCATAATTTCGCGCACAGATGGGCGGAACACAGAATATTCTCTTCTTACTCCTCCTATAGCAGGGGTACAGCGATACTCATCAAAAAGCACACTCCCTTTGCTCTAGCAGGCGCTGCCTGGGATTCGCAGGGTAGATACTGTTTGGTTTGGGGCAGATTAGGTGCAGAGTCAGTTACGTTGGCTTGTTGTTACGGCCCAAATATTGACACTCCTGATTTTTATGCCACACTCTGGGGGAAGATAGCCGAAATAGGGTCCAGACATATAGTGTGGGGGGGGGACTTCAACGTCACATATGACCCTGCCGTTGATAGATCGAATTCTGCCGCGCACCACTATAATAAATCGCGCGCAACCCTGCAAGACATAATTGAAGCTAATCAACTGATTGACGCCTGGCGACATATGCACCAACATACAAAAGAAGGCACACATTTCACCGCACACGCTGCCTCGTGGGCAAGATTAGATTACTGGCTACTGTCACGGGGGCTGGGACCGGCTATATTCGCAACCGCGCATTTGGCAAGGACATACTCAGACCATGCCCCAGTACAACTCACGTTAGCCCCACAAGGTTATAGCCCACCCCGTATTGCATGGAAGTTGCAGCCCTCCGCGTTACTAGACACGTTCTTTCAAACTGAGCTAGGGGAGGAAATCAAAGATTTTTTCCTTAGGAACAGGGGATCAGTGGAGTCTGTGGAGATCATTTGGGAAGCGTTTAAAGTTACAATCCGCGGTTACTGCATATCAAAAAGCTCGGGAGTGATTCGAGACATCATAAACACACTGCGGAAACTAGAACTAGAGCTTAAAACTCTCGAGGGGCAACTGTTGGCGGGGCCAGACCATGCTAAACAATTAAAAATTAGAGAGAAATTAACAGAATACACAGAGACAGCTAATCGCGAAGCACGACTGAGGGGCAAATACTGGGTGGCTCGCTGCTATGGCGAAGGGGAACGACCTGGAAAAATACTGGCAGAAACTATTCGGAAACCACGCTTCTCCAATTATATTTTGGAATTGGCAGGACCAGGGGAAGTGATATATCGGGACACTGCCGACATACTAAATGCCTTCACTACCCACTACTCACAGTTATACACATCCAGTAGGGTGGGACACTTGGATCTTGACAACTACCTGGGGGATGTAGCATTGGGATGGCTAGGAGATGCACAAAGGGAGTTCTTATACGCTCCCTTCGAGCTTGACGAAGTACGTGAGGCCATCATGCACATGCAATCGGGTAAAGCTACCGGCATGGATGGCATTCCCATAGAATTCTACAAACGGTACATAGACCAGATGGCCCCCATTTTGAGAGAGTTGAATGAGGAATCATTAGAGGCGGGCAGACTCCCACCATCCATGAGGGAAGCCCTCATCATGTCGCTACTCAAGCCTGGGAAACCACCCCTGCATTGTGACTCCTATAGACCACTATCCCTGCTCAACTGCGACACAAAAATTTTGGCCAAATTAATAGCGAACCGACTAAGCCTACTGATGGAAAAACTGGTCTTGCCGGACCAAGCGGGGTTTGTGCCCGGTAGGGCTACGTCACATAATTTACGTACTCTTTTCACTATACTAAATAATGTGGCACCGGAACTACCTTTGCGGCAATATTTCTGGATGCCACTAAGGCATTCGACTCGGTTGAATGGGACTATATTTTTGGGGTAATGCGCCGCATGGGCTTCCCCCACTTTTTTATCCTGGATCCAGCTGTTGTACCAACTACCGACTGCCAAGGTTCTGGTGAATGGTCACCTATCACAGGCTTTCTCGATCACAAGGGGCACCAGGCAAGGGTGTCCACTATCCCCCCTACTATTCGCGTTAGCGATTGAGCCCTGGCGGCCAAACTAAGACAACATCACCAAGACAAAGCACTACGCTGCTACCAGCGCCGGATTCTGGTATCTCTCTACGCGGACGATATCACCCTATATATTAAAGACCCGCAGCACAATTTGAACCCTGTTCTTAGGGAGTTTCTAGTGTTTGGCAGACTGTCTGGAATACAAATGAACTGGGGAAATCCCACGTCCTCCCCTAACGGAGGCAACGGCGCGCTTCCCCTGGATTATCCACTGGAGTGGTGTGACTCTGACCTGCGATATCTAGGTATCCACATCACTAGGGATAGGGAGGAGATGATGCGCCTAAATTATGGCACCGCCCTGAATCGCATAACTGGTTGTGTAACTAGATGGATCTCATTGCCAATATCACTGGCGGGAAGGGCATCGTTAATTAAAATGGTGATACTTCCACAACTGCTATACCTCTTTTAAACATCCCTTATCACCCAGGCGGGTATTTCTTCAAAACACTCAGATCGGAAATGATCAGACTGGTGTGGGGGGGCAAACAACCGAGATTGCAATGGAACATACTTACCCGGCCGTATTCGGAGGGAGGCTTCGACATCCCGAACTTTGAACTATACTACTGGAGTGCACAGGCTCACTATGCCTACTATTGGGTCCATCCTCCGAGATATATGCCGCAAGTAGCAGCTGAACATTGGTTGGCCGACCCCATACCTATAGATGGCATGTTGTGCGCCACACCTTCCCCCAGAGATAAAAACCCGACTACCATAACATGTACAACATACGCATGGCAGCGTATAGCACACTTGCTACAAAGCCCAATGCTCTATTCACCACTGCTCCCGCTCACTTATCACCCCAGCATGCCCCTCCTTCAGGAAACGGCATTCCACAAACTTAAGGAACGGGCCAAGCTCACTACGTGGGGGGGCCTTTTATCATAACGGCACCTTTCGCACATCTGAGCAGATGTTTCTTGGGCTTCAGCCAACCCCACTGGAGGTTTTCTTATACATACGACTGCGACAGGGTATGCGTTCTATTACCCCGGAATTTCCCAGGGAGCCCCAGACTCTTGCACCCCTGCAGAGGATGTTAATCGCCACGTCTCCGGGACATATAGTTTCCATTATCTACCACACTGTACACACACTAAGAGAAATGCCACCGACCAGGTCACGGGCGCATTGGAACTTGGAACTAGGCCATGAATTGACGGATGACCAATGGGGCTACTGCTGTACACAAACTGAGAGTATCTCTGCTAGCAGCAGGCTACGCATAATTCATTTTAAATTCCTTCACAGGCTGTATTACACCCCAGTTAGGATGCACAAATATAAACTTAAGGATTCCGACAGATGCGATAGATGCAAGGCCCCAGGGGCCGACTTCCTACACTTGGCGTGGGAATGCTCGATGGTGCACGAATACTGGGGGCAAGTATTTGACGCTATAGAGTCAATGACAGCGCCTAACCTTGACCGCACACCGCTGCTGGCTCTGTTGGGTTATACCAAATTGCTCCCTGCATTGCACAGACGATTTATTGCGGTTGCACTTTTGATGGCGAAAAGACGGGTGGCATGCCGATGTGGCAGAGGACGGGCACCCAAATTTAAGGAATGGCTAAATGACCTGGTATATTGTCAGGAGCAAATGATTACATATGCAGAGCTGCTTCCACACACTTCACAGCCTAGGGACATATGGGGACCCCTTACCAGCTACCTCATTGCCCAATCACAGGACACTCTAGACACTGACCCTGAGACGGCGACATCTCGTAGTGCTGAGGCCATACTGCAGGACAACTGCACACACATCAGGTAAAGACTAACATCGCTCTAAATGCATTCACCACGAATTGTTGTTTCAACCTGGCATTCCCAGATCAACAGGTAATAGATAAAATGTGCATGTTAGAAAATTGTGCCCGCACTGAAAAAATGGTACCAGAGGAACTCACCATATTATGTACTTCCTTGAATGGACAGACTACCTGTGAAAAGCTACCTGGACAGAATGTATAGCAATTAATTACACATGCTGATGCGTTACAATGGAACAATAGAAATGTAACAGTGCCTGCTTATATTGTGCCTAAATGTATAAATGCGAACTGTGACTATAATGTATACTGAAAAAGTTAATAAAAAAAAAAAAAAAAAAAAAAGAAAGTGTATGGTTGAATTTTCTGTATAACTGTGTCCTCTGTACTAGCTATAGGCGTCTCGGTTGGCCAGAAACATGTTTTGCCAGGTGCCCCTATCTGATAAAGGTGACAGTTGGATATGATGGTTTCCGGCAGATGCTGTGTTTTTCCCTTTCACGTGTCGGTGCAGAGCTATGACTGTGCAGATAGTGCTGTAATCCGACCTGTCATAGCTGGATAATAACACCCCTTCTTTAAATCCTATTTTGGAAGCTACAAATGTCAGCGAGGCTAACAAGCAACACTCATTTCTGTTCCTTGACAGGTGGGAGATTGTTCATATTGCCGGGACCCAAGCTCACTCTTTGTGACCAGCAGCTTACATCTAACTTCGTTGAACAGGGCCGGCTCTAGGGCGTTGCGATCGGTGCCACCGCACCGGGCGCTGACTTGGGGTGGGGGCGTCATTTTTTGCGAGTATATTATCATTTTTAAAACACCTGCTGCCACGTTCCTGGCATCAATTAAAATGTCAAGATAACTCTGGTGATTAATCGTCTTCCTTGAAAGAGACCGGAGGTTTGTCTAGTGGAAGTTTTGACTCATTTTAAGGTAGCGCACAAGGTTAAAATGCCTGCTGCTAAGAACGTGTACCATGCAGATCACAAAGTGCACATAATGTAAATAGGTCAGTGAGTTACTGCTTCTGCAAGAGAGATCCTTTTGTTACTACAGTTTATAAGTCCAAATCCTTATATAGAACATTGAGCTATTAACCGTCATCAAAGAGCTGCATGCAATCTGCATATGTTAGAGCTAAACGTTTTTTTCCCAGTCTTTCACTATCCTAATCTCGCCAAAAGGGTTCATTTGGGCAGAACACAATTCTTATTATTGAAGAAAGAACCCCTGACAATGGTGTTATGTTTTATATCCTGAATTTGTGCTTTTCCAGAATAAGGACTCTTAAACTATATTGCCTACCAGTATCGTGGACATGTCACTCCTACGCTACACCTTGTACTCCTGTCTGATGTAACATTTCCTATACACTGATTTACACACCCATGATTGTCTCTGTGCAATGTGTGTGTGATGGAAAGTGCTCTGACACCTTACACTGGTATGAGCGGTGGTATAAAACTAAAAGAATCAGAGAGACAGTGGTTATGGAGACTTGAGGGGGCACTGTTAAAGGTTACTAGTGAGGGAATCCGTGGCAGAGGTGGTCATTGGGGGGGCGCCAATGCATCTGAAAGAGAGTGGTTATGGAGACTTGAGGGGCACTGATAAAGGGTGGTGGTGAGGGAATCCGTGGTGGAGGCGGTCACCACCTCCATCGTGGGTGGGGGGGCGCCAACAAACATTGCCGCACAGGGCGTCACCAGTGTTAAAGCCGGCCCTGGCGCTGAATGTCAACATTTGTCCTTGGTTCAACAATAAAGAAATGCTTCCCTGGAGAAAAGTTTCAAAACATTGAAAAAACATCTATAAACAAAGAAACACAATCTGGAAGCGCTTAGAAAATCGGGATGGAATAAAGCACCTCAAGTTAGTCAATAGCAAATTGTCTCAAATTTATCGCTCACTATCACACATCGAATTCAACCATTAGGAGTAAGTGGCTGCATCAGAATTTCATGAGAAATTGAAAGCAGTTGGGTACCAGACCTTTACAAAAACAAGAAAAGCTTAAGGTGAAAAAGGAAGTCTGCCTCACCAGTAATTCTATTTATTATTTTGTTCGCAGTAGCGTCATGGAGACAGTAGGGGCTATATTTATCATTTTTTCATGTAACACAACGCAGCAAGACACCTTGCTGTGTTGAGCTGCGTGAAATGGAGAGGGCAGGAGCGTGCCATAAATATCAAGATATGATGCATTCCTGCTCTCTCCTTGTGCAGCCGCACTTTGGCCACGTAGCGGCAGGATTGATTTTGTGCAGGAAGGCACATCTTCCTGCGCAAAAACAAATCCTTTGAGGCTATTTCCTCTTTCTAAGTGTGCTGCAGAATGCAACACATAGAGGAAGAGGAACAAATGCGAAGAAATAAATATATTTCTCCTCGTTACACCTCCCCTAGGAAGGTGTAGCATTTTGACACATTGCCAGGTCTAACGTTCATGGTTAAGAGAATGGGCCAAAATACATGAGTAGATGCTCAACAACTGATACAGAACTATGGAGCAAATCGCAGTCTACACTGTGGAAACCATCCATGAAGCACACAACAACTTTGTTGTCATCAGATGCTGAAGTTTGAGTAGATCCTTCAGTGTTGAAGCTGATGGGATCTCAAATAAAGACCAATAACCCCAAAGAATAGACTCACTGTTGAGAGTGGGAAAATTGCTTGGACGAGAGGATCCAGGCAGTCAAGACCTTATGTCAGGTTATCTGCAAGATGTGACTAAACACTATCTAGGAAATCTGGTGTCTTAGAGCCAGAAAGAAACCAAGCATCCGGGTGTAATAGAAGCCAGTGTTTATACTTTCAACAACATAGCTATTTCCTTATTACCAGCTTCAAAATGACTGGTACAGATATGAAGATCCCATAAGACTAATTCCAACTCTGCTGACACAGCCATTCCTCACTTGCAGCCAGGCATCACAAAAGCAAAAGGATGAAAGAAATCAGCATCTAACTTAATACTGCTTGATTCCAATGTTGCATTTCCAATGCAGTCATCTCTCAGGTCTTTCAACTGAAGAAGAGAGGGATTGACAACGTGTACCTGGAAGAGGAACAAAGGCATTTTCTGGAAATGTAGCTGTATAGCACTTACAATACATTTCACCTAATAAATCAAAATGTATAAACTACTGCATGTGGTGGATTGTCATTTACCTCAAACAAAACATTTACCAAAATTACTATTGACTAAAGTGAGCATAGATGCGTGGTTTAACAAGGTTACATTTCGGTTACAACTCTTCTTCCTCCAGGATAGTAATTTTGAGTAATTTTAAATAATTGCGCAACACTCTCCTGAGGCAAGACCTGACATTAATGAACAAAAATCTCCTTCTGTGACCCTGCCCCTCCCCACGCACATAACAAAATCACATGCTATTTACAATGACTTCGCTCTGACTGTAGCGACTCTGCTACTCTATGAGTTAGTATCCAAATTACAGATCACTAACAGAATTTTGGAACCAAATATATTGTGTGGACAGAATATTGTGTCAAAAATATCTAGGACAAAAATATCGAGAAGGTAAGTGCAAATAGGTAACTATAGATATACTATTCTTAACTCTGCATCTATGTACCTTGAAGATATATATTGTAAATGTACATATATATGGAGATAAATATAGTAAAACTTTACTTACCTATAGAAATTTACCTTCACAATATTTTTGTCTTCGATATTCTTGACATGATACTTTGTCCAACTATATTTTTGGTTCCGATATTCTGTCTAAACACCCTGAATTACAGACTGCACAGCTCAAAACATGAAGAAGGCTGCTTTGAATTTCTGAGCTGTGCTGTCTGCAACACATGCACTAACTCAGAGAGTTACCACGTTAAAATATGTGATTTAGATCACAATTTAGATGAAAATGAAAGGATGGACTCCGCTGGCAGCTTTACGGATGAGCAGAACAGGATCTTGGTACAGCTTAATGACATTTTTCTGTGCAGTGGATGGAGACATAGGGCTAGATTAACTAGGGAAGGCTGTAGCGATCGAGTAACGTTAAATTACGGAAAGTGTTGAGAAGCATTGCAAATTGCTACAAGCAGCAGTGATGGATCAACTTTCACATACAAGAGCTATTTAGCAATCAAAATTGACCCTTGTGCTGCACCTAAACCCCTTTGTCCCACTCCGCTATTAATGTATACATGGGGGCATGTCTGGGGAGGACTGGGGCAAAAGCATTAGATTTTGGTGCAGCATCAGATTTACTAAAATGGCGTGATCTGGCTTTGCCCCTGATCCTTATACTGAAGAAAATAAGTCACAAGCAAGGGGTCAAGCATGGACATCGATTCATCAAATGCCCGGGGCAGCTGAAGTGACATCACATGCCGTGTGACCCTCGCCTGATGTCACAGGAAGTGACATCAAACAAACGTTGACCTGGTGACATCACAGGAAGTGACATCACCTGCCCTTTGACCCATCCCGATGATGTCACAGGAAGTGACATTGCAAGGCATTTGACCGGATGACGTTACAGGAAGTGGCATTGCGTGACCTTTGGACCCTATGAAATCAAAAGAAGTGACATTACATGAATTTTGGCTTGGTGCTATTACAGGAAGTGATGCATCTAACTTTTGGTTAATTACATCACACACATAGGCTGGAAAATCTCTACAGATACAAAAAAAGTACCCTGTACTTCAAATCCTATAGAAAATGCAGCTACATACATTGTTGCAGGTAGTATCTTCAGATATAAAATTAAGATAATGTAGCATTGATTAAGAACCTATCAAATAGTGTACAACAATGGAAAATGCGCTCGTCAAGTTGAAATCAGCCATTATGAATATCAAATAACTTATAAAATGGGAAGGTTGATGGACCTTATCTGTTCAAAATAAGTTCACTTTATAATTTGTTTTAGCAACTAAGAGTACCATGTAATTAAATCTCTTGGAACGTAGATTACTGTACTATTTAATGCAGGTCAAGTTCTCCCAGCAACCTCTCTTTCCATGACATGGTATACATACTTCTAAACCTGGGGAGCCATTGAACTTTTCCAGGTTTACTCTCATTAATTTCTACTACAGAAAACATGCACATGACTAGGACAGAACTTGTGTTGATCAATAATATGCTTGTTCTGCATTAGCATACCTTACCAGAAATAAACATCTTATCTAACAGCCAGAAAGCCTAAAGACATGAATGCTTGCTTTACAAATGCAGATGTTACGGACTCCATTTTCAAAATCCATCACACACACATACAGAGACATTGAATCATACGTGTGTAAATCAGTGTATAGTAAATGCTACACAAGGCAAAGGAGACTACAAGGTGTAGGATTCACATATCATCCATACTGGTATGCACTTTTAGGAGTGCTTGGTCTGAAGAAGCACAAACTCAGGATTCAGAACATAACACAGTGGTTAGGGTTGACTTTAATAATAAAAATGTATTTTTACTCAAACAGCCTCCAGCTTCCAGCCTCCCGGGGAAATGCCTGCCTGTCGCTTGAAGTCCGGTACAGCCATTCCTGCCTTGGTAGTGTTCAAAACAGACAATGTCTTGTTGGCCAGTCCACCAGTACTCACTGACCAGCATGCACATGCTGTGGCTACAAGGATGCAGTGTTTGACATAAAACAATGGCAAATAATGTGTTATTTACATTACCTAAACGATGGCTAGACCGCTAGAAGGGTTTAACCTGAAATGTGAGCTCTTTAGAAAATCATTTCTGATGTTTTGCAGCGGGGCATTTGAAAATCTTGTGTCAGATCCCAAAACAGATAATCTTACCTTACTTTACTTGTTACTTCTGTTTGAGGTTTGCCCAGGGCCCGCAGCTCTCAGGAGTCACAATGACCAGCACCACCAGAGGGGGAGTTGGGGAGTCGAGACTCTAGTTGAGCCAATTTGACGACTCAATCAGTATCACTCTCACACGACCTCACCTGCCCCACGGCGAACCCGAGGTCTGACTGTTCGACTCAGTCAGAGAGTGGCAAATAAGTGAAGCAAGTCACTCATGGCCCAGTCCCGAACTTGCTTTCAATCTAGTCAGTCACTCTATAGTCTTGACACCTAACACTCATGCAGCAGGCATGAGTCCAATTCGACTCCGAGGCCATGCCGTGTCAGCGTGGCTTTTACTGCTGCGCGGGGGCTGGCCCATAGTTTTTGCCAGGGCCGTCATCATTGGTAGCGCTTTCGAGCTAACAGACTTGATGGTCCTGGGACCCGGTCGATGGTCCCAAACATTGTGGTACACATACTGCACCATGAATAACGGCCTCAACTAGTGTAGGGAGCAGCAGGTGTGCGCTTGCACTTACACACACGTGCTTCTAGCTGCAGCACATGTAGTTAGTCACTGTCCAATCATGCTCAGCCATGCTGTGCGCTCCTCGTGCTCATTCACTTGGCTTCCTGGCCCAGGCTCGCAGCAGATACATACAATGTATCAAATCACGGACTGCGCTGGCTGGCTCGGCCCAGTGTCACCATAGCAACGAGTGAGATTAGTCCTTTCCCTCACCCAGGCCCAGCTTGCGGACCATCATGATCTGTCTGCATTCAGAGCTTCAGCATAGCAGTGCAATAAAGCGTTGCTCACACTGTGGCTGATTTTTTAATTTTTTTAAAATTTATTTAAATCTTTGACATACAAAAGAAAAGAAATACGGAGTACAGAGACCAACCACTGACATTACAAATAGTGCAGCATACATCAATAGGCACCAAAAAATAAGCATAGCACAAGCATTTACACGACAAGGCAGCTATATGCTGTCCGCAGCCCCAAAACCTGTAGAACAGAAAAATGATATATAATACCGGAAGGCGTAATCAACATTGTATTTACCGAAACCGGCAGCCGCAGTCAAACAGACATCTATATGGGATAAAAACACATAGACATTTGCAATAGATACCTACAGCAGTTACAAGTAACAGGCAAGCACTGCCTCAACTTACAGGTGTGCAGGGGAGTCGGTGCCTCCCACCTCATTATCCTTAGTAGCCAGGTACGTTCTGTACAACTCCCAACGTTTTTAGGACGATTACGCGGTGGGAGAAGTTCACTATAATTCTCAGTCTGAGTACAACAATATAGCATGTCCTGCGACCAACTGGCAACAGTAGGAGTCGGGCCTCGGGACCAGCAGACAGCCACTCTGCGCCAAGCCATCAGCAGCCCCATATCAACCAGTCTTCTAATAGCTTTGGGCAGGTGTTTGGAAAATCCCAGAAGGGCCAGCATAGGCTCTGGTGTAAGTGGCGTATCAGTAATATCCCCCAGGGACTCGAATATCTGGACCCAGAAGTTGGTGATCCCCGGGCATAGCCAGGCTAGGTGTAAAAAATCTGCCGTACTATCGCCAAAGCGCTCACATTCAGCGGAGCCCCTCAACCCATATTTGTGCAACCTCTCGGGTGTGTAGTACACTCTATTAAGAAATTTGAAATGGATTAGCCTATGCCGCCCATTCAGAGAGATGCGCTTCGTGCTTTCACAGCAGAATTTCCACATCGCGTCATCTATCTCTTTGCCCAGGTCGGCCTGCCACGCCAACCTAGCCTTCGTGTAATGGTTCGCCCGGTACCCCTGTGCCTCTTTGTAGAGCTTGGAGACAATGTGAGTGGGAGAGTCATTTCTTATCAAGTATGTAAGGGCAGCCACTTCCGGCGGCTCAGCATGGTCACTGCCCAGGTTCTCCTTTAGCGATTGTCTCAACCTATGAAACTAGAATCTGGCTAGTAACGTATAGTATTGCCCCGTCGTCTCCACCTCACCCCATGACTTAACAACACCATCAGAGAACATATCGCCTATCGTGTTAATATTAAGAGCATTCAGCACCCGGGGAACCCCCCTGTCAGTGCATGCAGGCAGCCAAAGACACCACTCCAACGGTGTGTGGGGGGGGGGGGAGTATAAAATAGCACCCGCTGGTAATTTTAGGAGATGCTGCCAGGCATGCACCGTCGTGTTAATGGAGTCCAAAATCCCCGTCCTACGGTCAGGTGGATTGAACAGCAGCGCTGGCAGAGGGAGTGGCATCGCCACAGCTTTCTCAATCTGTATGTGCAGAGTGTCAGCAGGGCCATGTATCCAGCAGTGCGAATGCGCACTTTGCGCCACTCTATAGTATAGATCAAGGTCTGGGGCACCCAACCCCCCCAAAGAATATGGTAACGTAAGGATATCCCACCGGACTCAGGCATGCTTGCCCGCCCAAGCTAGCCTGATTAACAAGGATGTAAGCGTTCTGAACAAGGAGCTGGGGAGGACCATCGGTATGTTGGTAAATAGAAACAGAAATCGAGGCAGTACTACCATTTTCATAATTGAAACTTTACCCGCAAGGGACACTAGCAGCCGTATCCAACGTTCAACGTCATCCTCTAGTTTACTAATTGCCACCCCATAGGTCTCCTTCAGTACAACCTCCGAGTCGGAGTGGGCCTTAATTCCTAAATAACGTACCGGTTCGGTCGTCCATTGTAGCGGGAAATCGGGGGTGAAGGGAGCTGTAACAGGGGTAAGCGGAAAAATAATCGATTTGGTCCAATTGACCTGTAGGACAGACATCGCACCTAACTTGACTACCTCGCGTAAAACGGGGGACAGGTTACTCTCTGGATCCCTTATGTATAGTAACGTGTCGTCAGCATAAGTGGAAATGACCAGCTGATATCCCAGGAAATGAAGTACCCTGTATCGGTGATACTCCCGCAGTGCGCAGGCCAGTGGCTCCGCAACCAGAGCATAGAGAATCGGGGAAAGTGGGCACCCCTGCCGCGTGCCTCTAGTAATATGAATCTTGTCGGTGACCAAGTCTCCAATTTTTATCCTAGCCGACGGACTGTTATACAAGACGCCCATCATTTGCAGGAATATGCCTCCCAGTCCTAATCTCGTGAGTACATGATACATGAAAGACCATTCCACCGAGTCGAACGCTTTTTCAATATTGAGGAAAACAGCTACAGCCTGTACATCCTGCCTAGTGTGCTGGATTGCGCCAAATACTGTCCTCAAATTATAGGTCAAATTTCTGCTCGGGACAAACCCAGCCTGCTCCGGCGCCACAAGTATCGGCACAAGTGGTGCCAGCCGATGCACCAAAATCTTGGCGTAGATCTTGGTATCGACGTTCAGGAGCGACAGAGGGGGATACGAAGCACACTCAGACGGCGACTTATCACGCTTCAGGATCGCAACGAGGAGAGCTTCCCTCATCGAGGGCGGCATCTGGCCGCTGGCTCCCATTTCCTCAAACAGCGTACTTAAGTGTGGAATTAGTATATCTTTGAACTCCTTATAAAAGGAGACTGTAAGTCCGTCCACCCCTGGGGCACTGCCAGATTTCATCCCCGACAGAGCAACGGTTATCTCCTCTGCATCCAGAGGGCGCATGAGGAATTCCCGATGGGCGTTCATCAGCCAGGGAAGTTTAATATGCGCCAAATAGTCCAACATTTCGGCGTCAAGACACCCCCCTCTAGCGGAAAAAAGTGATGAATAGTATTGCTTGAATCTGTTAGCTATTGCTGTCGGGTCCGTCAGAGGGACTCCCTGTTCGTCGTGGTTCACAGTCACCCCCGCTGTCTCCCTACGCTTCCTTAGCAATGAAGCCAGTACCGAGCCCGGCCGCTCACTCTCACCATAAGTGCGAGCAGTTGCATATTTGCCAAATGTTTGAGCTCTGCGTCTGCCGTCTCGTGGTATTCTTTTAGCAACTCTTTAAACTCCTCTGACGTTTGGTCAGCAGTACCAGAGAGGAGCCCACGCTCCAGAGACTTTAGTTTTTCCTCCAAGTCAGAAAGCCGCTTACTCAGCGCTCTAAGGACCCCTGAGTGCTTTGCCATGGCAATCCCCCTGATATAAACTTTATAAGTCTCCCACACTGGGGCGTGGCTTAGGAGCCGGAGGAGATGGCCGCCGTTTCGAGGAGCTCCGTGGTGGCATAGGGCGACGGGAACCCTCCAGGTTCCTATTCCCATATTTTGGACCCCAGGACCGCACTCATATGGGTCGGAATATCGCCTGCACCATTTGCGACCTTCGCGGGAGATTGGGGTGAGCCCGAAGAATGCCTTTTTAACTTTATTCACCGACCGCGGCTCGATGTGGAATCGCGGGCGCCATTTTGTTTTTCTGCCGCTCCCCGCGTTTCCCGCCTGCCATCCTGAGACACTTTTCCTCACCACATAACGCTCTAATGGCATTAAATTAACGTTTTTCTTTTATTTTTTCAACTTTTTCCTCTCCTTCTGGCCAACTACTTGAGAACTTTATATTTCTGGACTGGAATTAATTGTTTATTCCTCTCACCTCAAAACCTGCTTAATGTACCCTTGGGCACCATTTTAAGACTTTGTGCTTTTCTGCCTATTCTGTCCATTTTGCATATTATTTTTGATGGCAATGGCCCGTACTAACCGCAGTGGTACTCATCACACTAATTGTGCATCTTTAGAGGATCATAATCCCTTCAGTGTTTTGCAGGAAAATATGGAAGAGGTAGTGAATGACTCTGCTGGACCAAAGGGCTCGACTCCTAATACGCCTCGCTCATGCTCTAAGCCAGGTTCCAAAATACCCTCCGCATCAATCTCCTCGTCAGGCAAACGTGTAAAGACGAATCCGCCTTCTCCTACTAATTCCTCCTCCTCAATTTCCATGGAACTTCTGCTTGAAGAAATTCGTTCCCTCAAGCCCTACATGGAAGAAACTAATTCTCGTCTCCAGAGCCTTGAAGATAATTGGTCTTATACTGAACAAAAGGTTGAGGAACTTGAGAAACGAGTTGATTCAGTTCAGGCAGTCACAGAACAAGTTCCATGCATGCACAGTGAGATACAGCAGCTTAGACAGCAGATTGAAAATTTGGAAAATCGCAACAGGCGGAATAACCTATGCATTTATGGCCTTGCTGAAGGTCTCGAAGGTTCTAATCCCCTATCCTTTTTTCAATCCTTCCTGCCAACCCTTCTTGGTCTTCCTGACACACCTCCATTAAATATTCAACGAGCTCATCGCTTAGGGCAGAGCCCTCGTTCTTTCTCTTCTTCATCCTCTTCAACGAAGCCTAGAGGAGTTATCTTGTATTTTTTAGAATACACTGATCCTTCATGCTGCCAAACAAAAAGGGAAGATCTCTTGGAATGGATCTAATCTTTTCTTTGCTCAGGACTACGCCAAAGCAACTGCGGATCGCCGGAAAAAGTTCCTGGACATGAGACCTGCACTTCGCAACCTGAATGCTCGATATGGCTTGTTTCACCCTTGCCTTTTCAAGGTGACCTACAATAACAAGACTACTACTTATGAATATCCTGTGCTTCTTCAGCATTTCTTGAACACCTGCAGAGATGAGTCCATGGACATTCCTCGGCCATAATTGTTTTGACTATTTCATAATGTTTGTTATTATTTGTACTTACCCTCCTTCCTGCTGTATTTTTTTATGGTGTAATGTCCTTTGTTAATATTCTCTCTTTTTCTTTCTTATCAGGTGCGGTTTTGTGGTACTTTGCTTTATGTTTCCTTCGTTCTTCCTGGAGGATGTTCCCCGTGCCGTTTCCCCTCTGGAGTCTTCCGTCCGGTGTGCTACCTCCCCTATGTGGCTCCACCAACCCCGTTCTCATTGTCTGTTTGTGGTATGTTTTTTCGTTACCTTTCTTCTTTATCAAATGTTTGGATTGTTTTGTTTTCTTATTCTTGCTTGTTTTCTTCCCTTTTTCCCGCTTTTTCTCTTCAAATTTTTCTTCCTTTTCATACTTTACTGTTTTTCTCAGATCACTTCTTCTTCCCTTTTTTCAAATCTGAAATTGCATTCCTATCTTTATTTTTCTATCTTTTTTTCTTCTCCTAATGATGAATTTGGTATTTTCACTGTTTGCATAGTGATTGTTCATGTTAAAAATTACTGGTTATATTTAGAGTTACTACATGAATGTTAAGGGAGTAAATAATCCTATAAAAAGACAACGGGTATTAACCCATTTAACTAAGCTTAAAACGGACATTGCATTGATTCAAGAAACCCATTTATCTGAAATTGAGGCATCTAAAGTAAAAAGAAGTTGGGTAGGCAATGTTTTTTCCTCTCCAGCTCTAGGTAAGAAGAATGGAGTTTCTATTCTTTGCCACAAGAAATTTCAGATTTCAGTTACTCATCAAGAAACCGATTCAGAGGGTCGTTAGGTAATTGTTAAACTCCTCATTAATCAGATACCGTTAGTTTTATTCAATGTTTATGTTCCAGTTAAAGTTGACAATGTTTTCTGGACCCAAATCTCTGACAAACTTTTATTTGATGATGATTTTATTATTTTTGGAGGAGACTGTAATCAAGTACTTGACCCCGTATTAGATAGACATTCCTCTGTTAAATTTGTCAACTCTAAGATGCACTCACAATTCGCATCCACCATACGCCGCAAACCTCTATTGGATATTTGGAGGCTCTGTAACCCTGACCTCCGAGAGTATAGTTTCTTTTCTCCTTCCCATCAAACACAATCCCGAATTGACTATCTTTTTCTAAGTAAATCCCTTTCTCAACAGGTTCTTCATTCCGAAATAGGTTCTATCTTAATATCAGATCACGCCCCAGTTTATGTAGACTTCGATTTAATACCTTTTACCCCTCATGCTGGTAGATGGCGTTTTAATAATCCACTACTATCCGACCCTAATTTTTCGGGCCAATTCAGTTCTTTTGTTTCTGAGTTCTTTTCTTTCAATTCCTCTCCAGATTCCTCCCCTGTAATGGTCTGGGACTCTTTCAAGGCCGCTGCTAGAGGCTTTATAATGAATTTCGTTTCACAATTAAAGGAATCCTTTGAAGCTCAAACTACCCAGTTACTTACTAAGATCAAGCATCTTGAATATACTTATTACCGTTCGAATACTGAATCGTCTTTAAAGAATCTTATTGATGCAAAACTTACCTTCAACAAATTATCTACAGAAGCTGCTTCTTCCTATCTCTTAAAAAGTAGCTCTCGTTATTATGGAGGCCAAAATAAAATGGGGAAATTGTTAGCTAATTACTTGAAAATAAGACGAGAACGGACTAGGATAGAATCTCTACGAAACGCTGCTGGTACCTCATTATTTAAAGACAGTGATATTTTAAATGAATTTGTCTCCTTCTACAAAAATTTATATACCCCTGAACACCAGCCAAACCCAAATGATCTTTCCTCTTATTTCCAATCTATTGAATCCCCCTCTTCGCATCATATTGATTTTAGTTCTTTAGAAACGGATATCACTCTCTCAGAAATTTCCCATGTTGTTTCAGTATTAAAAAGAGGAAAGGCTCCTGGTCCCGACGGATTTACTATTGAATTTTACGCGCATTTTGCCAATCTACTTCTTCCGAATCTTTTACTTCTTTTTAACTCTTTTATTACTGCTGGTTCTTCCTGTGGCACTTTTCAAGAGGCCATGATATGTTTAATTCCCAAGGATAATGAAGACCCTTCTTTATGTAAAAATTATCGCCCGATTTCCTTAGTTAACCTTGATTATATGATATTTGCAAAAGTTCTCGCCCTCCGTATTGATCCTATCTTACCTAATCTTATTGGCCCTGAACAGTCGGGCTTTGTAAAAGGTCGATTATCATCTGATAATTCCAGAGTCTTTTTCAATATCCTTAGCAAAGCTTCTTCTCTCCACTACCCTATTGCTGCTATAGCTTTGGACGCAGAAAAAGCTTTGGATAGGATTGGCTGGGATTTCATGTTCCAGGCTTTAAAATGGATAGGGTTCCCTCCAAAATTAGTTTCTTTTATTTCCTTATTATACTCGGGCCCCAGAGCTTCTATTTTTGTTAACGGCAAGACCTCAGATTACTTTCCTCTTTACAGAGGAGTTCGACAAGGTTGTCCGTTATCACCTTTTTTATTTATGGTAGCACTAGAACCTTTTCTAACAAAGATCAGACAAGATACTCAGATTACTGGTTTTCAACTTGATACTTCCCAGGTTAAATTGTCTGCGTACGCGGATGATATTCTCTTATACTGCTCTAACCCTGCCACGTCTATTCCCTCCTTTCTCAACCAAGTTGATATTTTTTCTCAACTATCTGGATATCGCCTTAACTCAGACAAATGCGAAGTCCTACCTCTCAATATGACCTGTCTTAAGCATGATTTTATTCAGACTGGTTTCTCTTGGCAACCCTCTAAAATAAAATATTTAGGCCTTTGGTTCTCTGCAAATATTTCTGAAACATTGAAGCTAAATTTTGACCAAATCCTCAAGGTTCTCTCTGAAACTATTGAACGTTGGCACCCGCTTTTTCTTTCCTGATGGGGGCGATTAGACTCCATCAAGATGATGCTCTCTCCTTTGATTCTGTACATTCTTTCAATGATCCCTGTACACATTCCTGCATTTTATTTTAAGAAAATTGACTCTTTATTAACAAAATTTCTTTGGAGGGGTAAAACCCCTCGGATAGCCTTGTCTTCCTTGAAGGCAGACAAGTCTCCCGGCGGTCTTAAATTTCCTGAATTCAAATCTTATCATTATGCTTTCTCTTTAAAACAGTCTTCCCGTTGACTTTCCCTTGAATATTGTATTCATCCCCCATTATGGATTTCTATAGAAAAGTTTTTTGTGTCCCCTTTTAATTTCAAAGAATCTCTCGCATTTACTAATAATATATCCTCTTTTAGACCTCCAGTTATTTCCCATACACGCAAAATTCTCATCCCTCTTTTACCCTCTTCTTATCCTTCATCCTCCTCGTTAGATCAACAACCCATTTGGCATAATAGCTTATTACGTATAAAGAATCGCATCATTTACTGGAAATCTTGGAGGCTCAAAGGGTTGTTTTGGATTTCACAACTATTAATTGATGATGTTCCTTTATCTTTCTCTGACCTTCAAACCAAATTCTCATTACCATCGTCTTTTGAATCACAATATAAACTTTTATTTCCTTCTCTTACCCAATATCTTCTTTCTTTATCATCTGCCCCTAAGCCACCCTTGAGATGCTCCACCCTTTTTCCCTTATTAATTTCTTCTCCTTCAGCTTCCTCTTTATATAAACATTTCTTTCTTTCCTCAGACAGGGGCAAAACAAAGGCTGAATTGGCCTGGGAAAAGGACTTATCAGAGTGCTGGTCGACCCTCATTTGGGATAAATTATGGTTCAAAATTCATAAAACGTCTAGAGCTGCTAATACTTCTCAAACCCTTTATTTTGTTTACCAACGCCTTTTGTTTACTCCTGCTAAACTATCTTCCTTTACTCCGAACTCTTCTTCCACTTGCTGGTCCTGCCCCTGCACACATGCTGACTTAAAACATATGCTTTTTGGTTGTCCCACAGTTTCTCATTTTTGGCAATTAGTTTGGTCTCAAATTAATAAATTTGTTAAAACTAATGTACCCTTCTCTCTTTCTACCATTTTCCTAGGCTCTCTATCACCTCAATGGCCCCAATCACCATCTAACTTTAAGTTAATAGATTTATTATTAGCGGTAGCCTTACACTTAATAACCTCCAACTGGAAACAAACAGACAAAGTCACTTTTAGAGCATAGTGGAATGCCGTATATGTTTCCATCACAGACTTGATACTAGTCACATTACACCAATATCTTTATCTATTAAAAGAGATCTTTTGTAGCTCCCTTTGACTAACTACTTATCCTGGGCTGCCTCATTTATTCCTGCTTCTGTTACCACTTCGGATGAAGTCCGGAAACCACCATAATGAATTGTGTTGTCTTTTATTTTCTTCAAATAATTTATCATTATTTTTCCCTTACGTTGTATTCCTTATCACAGTATGATATTTATTCTTTAAATGTTATTTATGCCGACAGTGTCTATTTCCATATGCTATTATTCCTTTTGATGTTATAAAGTTATGATACATTCATTTTCCCTTGTTTCTTCCCCTGTTCTTCCCCTCTCCCCTCCCCCTTTCTTTCATTCCTTTATTTTACGCAGTATGTTTTCTGATAATGATTGTATTTTGGCTTTATCTGTTCCCGTATAATTTTTATAAGTAATTGAAATGTACTATACCTTTTTCTCTTTTTTGTACATGCTGTTTTTCTTCTACTATTTTCATTGCTTAATAAACTCAAACTTAAAAAAAAAAAAAGTCTCCCACACTGCAGAAAAGGTTTCCACCGACCCTATATTGCACTCGAAAAAGGTTTCTATTGCATCTGATAGTTCCGACCTAAAGACTGTGTCCAGTAGCGAATATGGGGGAAAACGCCATGTGAAGGGAGGGATTTGAGTGTACGGACAGTCAAAAACCAACAGTATCGGCGAGTGGTCCGAGAAAATGCGAGGGAGTACCGCACACCCCTGGATTTGAGTGTACAAGTCCCTGGAGGCAAACCAGTAGTCAATTCTGGTGTGTAAGTAGTGATATGCAGAGTAATGTGTGAACCCTCCTCTGCCCGAAGACCATGTTCTCCAGACATCGCATAGCTCCAGTCGCGTCGCCGCATCTATTATAGCACGTGCTGCAGCCGTGAGGCGCCTGTCAGGGCCACCTGATCTGTCCAGGTGTGGGTCTAAAATACAGTTGAAGTCCCCTCCCCAAAGTTGGTGAGCCCCCCCGTAACTGCGCAGCTTATCATGTAACTTTGCAAAAAACTTAGGGTCATCGTAATTCGGACCATATATGTTGACTAAAATGAGGTCTAGCCCCTTCCCACTGCATCTCGAGATGACATACCTCCCATCTAAATCCGAGTCTATCGGGACCAATTTAAGACCCGCCTTCGGGTTGACCCAGGTTATCACCCCCCGGGCATGAGACGTGAACCCTGCCACATGTGTGTTCCCATAAAGCCCTCTGCAGTTGAGCATCCTGCAGTTGAGAGGCAAATGCGATTCCTGCAGTAATGCAATGTCAACAGCATGTCTATTAAGATACGACAGGACCTTTCTTAGTTTCCTAAAGTCGTTTTCGTTTCGTTTCATTCAGGCCCCGGACATTCCAGGTTAATACATTAAGCTTACACACTGGTGTCTGAGCTGTGTATCAGTGGATTGTCGAGCAGCAACCCATGCGCGTGCATAAGTGCTGCCCTGTCAAACACTTTTACCATGTGAGATGCATGTGCTGCAATCAATTAACATTTTTATGATAGTGATTCCTCTGTTGCGTCTCTGCACCCACCCACCCCCCACCCACGCCATACATACCCCAACTGTGCAATGGCGAATACACCCTGACCAACCCTCAGTAAGCAAAAGGAAGAAAATAAAAGCAACTATCCCAAGCAAAAAACTAAAGCGAAAAGAGTCTAGGTGGTGGGTAACACTCATGGGCAGATGTTGCCCCAGCCCGCTACCTATTATCTCTCAACGGGCTAATCGCCCCCTCCGTCCGCCATCTAGCATATAGCGTGCATCAATCTGACATTCCATCTACAACAAATTGCTTCCGAAAACAACGTTGGCATGTAAAAACTAAAAGGCAATGATAGTGACCCCATAAGTGGCAAATCCTATCGATACTTCTGCATAGCATCCATAGTTCTGCAATTAACACTGTCCCACCCCCTCCCAGCAACCACGACCTTTGTTCGAAGGCCACAGAGGACTACAGTCACCGCAACATTACACTCAGAAAAATCTTATCTGTAGTATAGGTCTTCTCGGGTATCAGTCCTGGTTGTCCAGACTGCCCCCAGACGCTCCCTCGTGAGCAGATGACACTGTGCCAGGAGACCTGTCCTTAGCCCACTCCTTCAAAGCTTTTTGCAAAGTTTTAGGATCTGTGAAGATACAGGATTTGCCCTGTCTATTCACCCGGAGGCGAGCCGGATACAGCATAGCATAGTCAAGATTTTGATCCCTCAGTTGTTTCTTTAAGGGAGCGAATTGTCTGTGCGCCTCCTGTACTCGAGCTGTGAAGTCCGGGTAGAGGGAGATGGTCGAACCCTCATAGTGTAATGTTTGTTTCTCCCGGGCCGCTTTCAAAGCTGCATCTCTGTCCCTGTAATTTAATAGTTTGGCAATGATCGGCCTAGGCGCTGCACCAGGCGGTGGCTTCTGGTCTAACGAGCGGTGTGCTCTCTCGACCACAAACATTGAAGAAAACGTATCTCGACCTAGCAAAGTCGTCAGTAATTCCTCCACAAATAGTTCCATATTTCCAACACTAGTGGACTCCGGAAGTCCGGTAATACGGATGTTGCTTCTGCCGGACCGCGCTTCGAGGTCCTCCGCCTTGTCTTGTAGTGTGAGTAGAAGTTTTCCCATCTGCTTGTGCTCGGAATCCAACTCCGTCTGTGCTTCCTCCACTTCCCTGACTCTGCGCTCCGTCATATGTATCCTCTCAACTTGTTTGTCCAAGCGCTCTGTCATTCGGTCCATTCGATATGACAGTGAGTCAATTTTACTGTCTATGGAGGTCAGACTCTTTTGCATGGCAGCTAAAATGATACGGATGTCTCCCTCCACAGGGTCTGGCGCATCTGCCTGAGTGTTCGAGCTCTCCTCCAAGGACTGCTCACGGAGCCTGGATTTTCTCTGCTCGAAATGGAGCTTGGGTTGGATTTTGTCCACCTTCCCCATAATTTCAGCTCATAAGCCCACCACTGGAGAGCTGATAAAGCGTGGGAGAGCGTAACAGCGTCAGATCCCAGAGACAGCAGGTCGGCAGCACTCACATCGACTACGATAAGTACTTTATGGCCCGTCGATCGGGGCTGCTTCACAAATATGTTGCAGTAAGGGAATGGCGCCAAAGACAGCCCACTGAGACTGTAGGCAAAGCCTGGGCCGACCGCACACCAGGCACGGCCACTCCCGATCTGCAGGGTAGAGCCCCAGGCAGCAGCCACGATGTGAGAGGTTTCTGCGCACAGGCCTCACCGGTATCTCCCCAGCCCCGCAGTCAGGGCAGCAAGGCCAGCACAGTCGGGTGTCCAGGAGATGGGGAGGAACTGATATCTATTAGGGCCTCAGGCGCCTGCCGCTGGACCAGTGAGCCACCACTCGCTCCTACCCCACGCAATCTCCTTGTTATAACCGCACTCTGGTCGTAAAGCCCACTGTGCGCAGAACTCCTTGGCCGAGCTTCAAGATGGCCGTGTTAGGCCCAACGCAGTATCGCACTGTCCCACTGCCGTGCTCCGTAACCACGCAGAGATGGCCAGGGAGAGGGAAGGCACAATGCTGTGATGTGCAGCCCGGGCCGATCGAGTGCAAAGCCCCGCACCGCGCAAGGGCTCGCCCTGTGTCTGGACGCTCACCTCTTCTATCGGGGCCACTCCGCGCACCCGGCCTCCGAACGCAGCGTCAGGGAGCCTCTTCCTGCCTCCGCACCACCGCTCCAACTCGTCTCTACCTCCCTCAACACTCCAGGGTCCCCGCAGCGTGCAGCAGCCTAACGGCCGTCAGGATATTTGCATCTGCTATCCGATACTCTTCGCAGGGGCTAGTGACGACCGCAGAGGCCTCGCGTTACTCTCCGCCTCGCGGCAACACTACAGCACAGCTTCCGATCCGCGACGGCAGGCCTACTCACTCGCCTTCGCCGCTAGCCACGTCAGTACGTCGCGGAGCCCCCAAAATGGCTCAAAGTGGATGCAAAAGCCTGCGGAGCCGATGCAGCCAGGTTTAGGGGCAGCAGTGTCAGTTTTTATGCCGGATACTTCAGGATAAATCGATGGTCGGACGGAGCTCTCTGTCTACGCAGCCATCTTGGGCTCAGGCAAGCTCCGCCCCCCCACTGTTGCTGATTTTATACCACAAGAGCACTTGCCAAAGCTGACAAACAGCCAGGGGTCACCAGAAAGATGGCAGGGGTCGCAACGGGTGGCTTAGGGTTCGCATTTGCGAACCCTGGCGACCCCTAATTGACATCCATGGGATCAAGTGTATATCGCCTTATATACCTAAATGTAACATGCTTGCTCTAGAGTAAAACTCATATCTCGTATGTCTGACCTTTGTGCTGGTGTCTACACCTAAAAAATTTTACTAGTTCAAAGCGTATGCTATGCAGTGCGGAAACACATGTGCACGACTGCGTGAGGCTCTACGGGATGCAGATCAGTGAATTTTAGTATGAGCATCTCCGATGACGCCCTCGGAAGGCGACTCTTACTAAATTGGGTAGTGTGCTATTTTCTGTACGATGGCCAATGTAGTGCTGTGCTTTTTCACACAATGCTGCCTTGCATCAAGGACAGAAACTCTGAGCCACAGTCTTCAATCCAATCATACAATCCCAAATACCTGAGCTGCTCGGCCAATAAGACACAACAGAAATCTATATTCCATGGACAGCTCTGCAAGATCCTTGTAGGTGTTTTTCTGGATAATAAATACAACATGATTTGTGCTAAAGTGCAATTAAAGCCAAACCTAAAAAGTAATCGTCTTGTACCAAAACGGCACTCATTATGAGCAGCTGGATTAATTGCGATATATGTGGAAACTGCTGTTACTGTTCATACAGCAGTTAAGAGTTTTATGATAAATATCGGTAGGTCAAGCCTCCCGTAAATTTCGGGGAGAAAACGTCTGCTATTTACTGGGACATTCAGATTTTGGGGCAGTAAGCACCAAAATCAGCATGTTATTCCCCAAAAATTATAGTTGGGTGATATTTATTGCACCTGCTAAATTCAGAACCAGTTTAGTTGGATTTTATCTAGTGCGATAAACATCAAAACAATTACCGGGGTACTCATAACGAGGGTCAAAGGTTAGAGGTTTTCCACAAGCAGCCTAAGCCATACCTGTTTCAGTGATTGTGTGTGGGCTTCCCCTGTGACTCGAGGCTATACCAACGACTGACTTAGCACTATACCAATTCCAACAACATAGAGCTGACACAACAGGAGCGAAGACTACTATGTAAATGCAGTTACACATGGGAACCTCCATCCAAAAGTAACATCAATTATCAACAATTCATGCATTATTTGAATATCATCCTCGCACTGTAGCAAATAAAGATCAAAATGCTGTCAAAAGATTGTACAAATATGTTCAAGGTAAAAGGGGAAGAGAATATCACAGGATCCACGTAATCTATGCATTATTCACATGGTTCGGCTCTGGAGAAGAGATAACCTACATAACGGATCAAACCTATGAGATAACAGGTGTCTGAACATAAATCTGAGTTTAATAAGTCAATACATCTCATAAGCGGCAGGAGTTTGGCTGCCGGGAAGGGCAACCAATACCTGCCCCAGCAGCACCCGCGGTAGAGAGGGCCGTCAATGCTGACAACGCGCCAGGAGGTGCATATAATCAGCCCAGGGGTCCTTCAGCGTGAGGCGGCAAGGACTATTTACAAGCTACCCAAACATTCCTCTGCAAAAACTGCTTTGTCATCCCTGCACTTGCTTCCAGTGGAGGAAAGGATAAAGTTTAAGGCCCTCTGTTTGGCCCACAGGAGTATGACATAGAGGGCCTCCCTTGATCAGGGACCTTTTATCAGCACATGTCCCCAGTAGACGTCTAAGATCTTCTAATGTAGGACTCCTTAAGGTTCCACGTGTTCATAGATCCAGATGGGGGCAGATCATTCTCTGATCTGCCCCCCAAACTATGGAACTCTATGCCAAAATAAGTAAAAATAGAATCCAATGAGGAAAAATTCAGAAAAATGCTCAAAACTTGGTTCTACCCTCATTAGTTAATTAGGCATCAACTCTTGATTATTAAAGGCTGCACTTTTTGAATCATTCAGCGCTCAGAAGCTTTAGGTTAGCTATGCGCTTTATAAACCAGCATAGCTTACCTTAGCACCAGGAGGCGCATATAATCAGTCCAGGGGTCCCGCAGCGCGGGACACAACTCGCAAGTGGTAGGAGTTTGGCAGCCGGGAGGGGCAACGACTCCCTGTCCCTGCAGCATCCACGGTAGAGAGGGCCGCCAATGCCCACAACGTGCCAGGAGGTGCATATAATCAGTCCAGGGGTCCCGCAGTGCGGGACACAACTCGCAAGCGGTAGGAGTTTGGCAGCCGGGAGGGGCAACGACTCCCTGTCCCTGCAGCACCCACGGTAGAGACGGCCGCCAACGTGCCAGGAGGCGCATTTAATCAGCCGAGGGGTCCTGCAGTGCAGACACATCTCGCAGGTGGCAGTTGTTTGGCAGCCGGGAGGGGCAATGACTACCTGCCCCAGCAGCACTCACGGTAGAGAGGGCTGCCAATGCCCACAACGTGCCAGGAGGCGCATATAATCAGCCCTGGGGTCCTTCAGCGTGAGGCGGCAAGGACTATTTACAAGCTACCCAAACATTCCTCTGCGAAAACTGCTTTGTCCTCCCTGCACTTGCTTCCAGTGGAGGAAAGGATAAAGTTTAAGGCCCTCTGTTTGGCCCACAGGAGTATGACATAGAGGGCCTCCCTTGATCAGGGACCTTTTATCAGCACATGTCCCCAGTAGACGTCTAAGATCTTCTAATGGAGGACTCCTTAAGGTTCCACGTGTTCATAGATCCAGGTGGGGGGCAGATCATTCTCTTATCTGCCCCCCAAACTATGGAACTCTATGCCAAAAGAATTAAAAATAGAATCCAATGAGGTAAAATTCAGAAAAATGCTCAAAACTTGGTTCTACCCTCATTAGTCAATTAGGCATCAACTCTTGATTATTAAAGGCTGCACTTTTTGATTCATTCAGCGCTCGGAAGCTTTAGGGTAGCTATGTGCTTTATAAACCCGCATAGCTTACCATAGCACCAGGAGGCGCATATAGTCAGTCCAGGGGTCCCGCAGCGCGAGACACAACTCGCAAGCGGTAGGAGTTTGGCAGCCGGGAGGGGCAATGACTACCTGCCCCAGCAGCACCCACGTTAGAGAGGGCTGCCAACGCCCACAACGTGCCAGGAGGTGCATATAATCAGCCCATGGGTCCCGCAGCGCTGGACACATCTCGCAAGCTGCAGGAGTTTGGGAGCCGGTAGGGGCAACGACTACCTGCCCCAGCAGCAACTTGCAGTAGAGAGGGCTGCCAACGCGCCAGGAGGCGCATATAATCAGCCCAGGGGTCCTGCAACATAAGACGCGCGCGGGACATGCCAAGGCACGTGCCCGGGCAAAGACCGGGCCCGTCTTCGCCTGTCATCATCCGAAAGAGGCCGGGCCGGGTCCATTTTCTTTCAATCGTTTCTTCGGCTCCAAGGATTAAGTAAGTAACTTTTTTCACTTCTGCCTCCGACTACTTTGCATTTGGTTGTTTGTGATTTTCTTATTTCTGACTATGGGCAAACGGAAAGCCGTGGAGCCAGATAAGTCGGCGTTGCATGCAAAGAAACTGCGGAAGCCCCCTGGCGGTAAATCTGAGTCAGCAATTATTAATGCTAATGTAAGTGACTGCACGTTGACTGACGTTGCTTTTAATAATTGAGGAGGTGGAGGAGCTTCTAAAAGCTAAAACACCAAATCCAATGGGAAATCAGCAAGGGTGCCGGATATGTTCAGAAATGTTAAAACATCATCTGCTGCTGTCATCAGCACTAAAGTTTGGAGTAACCCTGCATCTGTGCCCTCTGGAGTTTTTGACTGCCTGGAGTCTATAGAGTCTATTGAGCCTGTTCCAACTCAGCTCTGTGAAAAATCATACAAAAAGGTGCCAGCTGTAGTGCGACAATCCCCATCTTCCAAAATTATTATTGTGTCTAGTATACCGTGCTCTAACAGGTTTGCTTCTCTAGCTACCTTTGGAGACAGTGACAAGCTGCCCTCAGAGTCAGTACCTTCTTACACGAATAATTCTGTTCAAACTGAGAATGTTTATTCATCATCTGTCCCCCCATCGAAGGCTCATTCGTCGCGCCCAGCGAACAGTGCACTCAGTAGTTCAGTGGCTAATAAACAGCCCTATTAATTGCCTCTAAAATAGACCTTTCTTCATACTATGGCCCAGGGGGAGTGTACTAGCAGGAGGAATACACATATGCAGATTAATCCGGATGTTCCATCGCACCAATTGCAAAAGAAGCACTTTTTGAATGCTCCAATGCAATCGCTACCAGTTCCAACTGAGGCCAATTCCAGACAAATGATTTACATGACTCAGATCCCCAAACTAAGTTTAGGATCCTTCGAGGACAATGATGCACTGACAAATAAAGTAATTCATTGGCTCAGGGTAAAGCGTAATTGTCTTTCGGCGATTAGATCCAATATTATTCATCTAAGAAGATATTTGTCTGATTCATATGTGTATGATTATATTTTGGTCATGTTGTGTTCAAAACAGTTAGTTGGAATAAAGCTGAAAGCGTCTCCTCCACTCGGTTCAGCTATGGGCTTTAACATGCACCCCCTTAGTTTGATCAGACACAGAAATATTGTTCCTGTGCCTGTCGATAGTTCCAGCTTCAATTCAGTCGATTGACTGAGTTCCTCCAATGAAATAGAGTCACATTTTGCTACCAGAAAAAAATATTCTATTCCTACCACTGAAACAAGCAGGGATGTTGTAGAAGCAATCAATTGTGTTAGCTATAATGCCAATCTGCTGGGCACTGATGATTGTACTGTTGTCACTGGCAGATTATTACCCCCTTAATATAGATGTCTTTAGAGGTGGTGGGATGTATGGCCTTGTCCTAGATAAAATGTCTGCCTGTTCAATTGGTAATGTTGAAAACATTTCTACTAGTGGTTGTTTTGGGGCCAATACTTAGGACATGGATGATAGCATCACCTCCTCCAAGATGCTACAGGTAAGACCTATTTCCCCCAGTACAGTTACTCTCGAAGATGATAGGGGTTCCCAAGAAGGCATTACTATGCTATCCTGGAACTTGGCTGGAATCAAGCAACAGATGGTAGATTCTGAATGGATGTCATATATTAGTGATTGTGATGTTTGCATGTTTCAAGAGACATGGGCCACTTACTGAAAATGTGTTTATAAATGGGTTTACTACATTTAGTATGGAACCTAAAGCCCCAGAAAAATTGGGCATGGCTATTGGTGGTTTATTAACTTTGTTTAAGAACGATTATTTTAGCTCCCATACTTTATTGCAAATGTCCTGATTTGATGGGAATTACTGTCACTCTTGATACAGGTACTCGGGTGGCATTTATAAATGTTTATGTAAGATCAACTATGGCCAGTACTGAGTCTCCTATTTTATCTCTTCTGGATGGGGTCCTAGAATTTTTACATCCAGATATAAAAATAATACTAGCTTGGAGAATGTAATGCCTCCTATGAGCCTTCTCCTTATATTAATGAAGTAACAGACTTGGAGGATGAAATTTGGAATATTCCCTCATTGTCACGGAGACCCCGGAGTAATTTCTCTGCTACTGCTCTTAAAATAGTTTCTATGACAATCAGCAGGAGACTTAGATCTTGCAATGGGCGTACCACCTCAGACCTCAGGCTACATTTAAGAGAGGTTCTTATGTTAGTACCATCGACTACATAATCTCCTAGATGTGAGACTTTGGTCTTCTTTGGTCGATATGAAAGTGGATCTATGCTTAGATAGTGACCACAACTCCTTGGTTTTAACATTATCTGGTATAGCCTTGAAAAGGAAAAACAGGGGTTACCATACTGTAGTTCCTGAACCAATTTTAGCTAATAATCGTCGCTATGTTTCTTGGCCTAAGGTGTTGTCCGATAAAAAGCTGTATTCACAGATATATGCCCAATATGTGGATTTTTTATCTAGATATGTAGAGTATAGTGACCCCGCTATTCCTATACTTAATATGCACAACAGATTATTTAATGAGATACAAATGATCTTTTACAAAGAGGTGGGTCCCATGAATTCTAACCCGGGGAAAGAGGTTAAGTGGTTTGTTAACACGTGTAAGCAGGTAAAGCACTCCCTGCAATTAGCTGTCAATGGGTATGAATAATTATTGAAACCAGGCACAATTATACTTTGAACATATCCAAAAAGAATTAGGACGAAACAATTTGGCAAGACATGCTAACTGCAGTTAAAACAAATGACAATCAGTCATTTTGGCGTATAGCACCACAGACCCAAACAGAAAGTGTGAGAACCTATCATCACCATATTCAATCTGATAGTTGGGCCTCTCATTTTTTTAAGCTATATGCTGTAAATAAACTCAGCGAACCAACTCAGAGCAGTCAATCAATCAATCAATCAATCACGGCATTTATAGAGCGCGCTACTCACCCGGGAGGGTCTCAAGGCGCTGGGGGAGGGGGTAAGTTACTGCTCGAACAGCCAGGTCTTGAGCTGCTTCCTGAAGGAGAGATGGTCCTGGGTTCGCCGAAGGTGAGTGGGGAGGGAGTTCCAGGTCTTGGCTGCCAGGTAGGAGAAGGATCTTCCTCCGGCGGTGGTTCTGCGGATGCGTGGTACGGTGGCGAGGGCGTGGCTGGTTGATCGTATCTGGCGTGTGGGCGTGTAGAAGGTCATGCGGTCGTTGAGGTACTTTGGGCCCAGGTCGTGGAGGGCCTTGTGTGCGTGGGTGAGGAGTCTGAACGTGATTCTCTTGCTGACGGGGAGCCAGTGCAGGTCTTTCAGGTGTCCGGTGATGTGGCTGTGTCGGGGGATGTCCAGGATGAGTCGTGCGGAGGCGTTCTGGATGCGCTGGAGTCTCTTTTGAAGTTTGGCTGTGGTTCCGGCGTAGAGGGTGTTCCCATAGTCCAGTCGGCTGGTGACGAGTGCCTGGGTGACGGTCTTCCTGGTTTCAGTGGGGATCCATCTGAAGATCTTGCGGAGCATGCGCAGGGTGTTGAAGCATGAAGATGAGACGGCGTTGACTTGTCTGGTCATCGACAGGGAGGAGTCCAGGATGAAGCCCAGGTTGCGTGCGTGGTCCGTTGGCTTGGGCGCGGTGCCCAGGGCCGGGGGCCACCAGGAGTCGTCCCAGGCGGAGGGTGATGAGCCCAGGATGAGGACTTCCGTCTTGTCTGAGTTCAGTTTAAGGCGGCTGTTCCTCATCCAGTCGGCGACGTCTCTCATCCCGTCGTGTAGGTTGGCTCTGGCGGTGGTGGGGTCGTTGGTGATCGGGTGACCGTTACTATGACCCCCGCCGTTGTCAGCGCAGAGGCTATTGTTGTAGTAACTTTTAGCTTTGAAGATACTGCAAGAGCTATGGATTTATTAAAATCTGCCAAGGCCCCAGGGCCTGATAAAATACCCAGGGATTTGTACAAGACAGAGCCACTAGTTTGGACAAGTTACATACATTTATTATCAAATGCTATTGCGGTTGGTGGCGAGATCCTAGATTCATGGAGAGGGGCTGAAATCATTACATTTTATAAGGGAGATGCCTGCATTCCATCTAATTACAGGCCAATAAGTCTCATTGACAACTTACGAAAGGTCTTTGCTAGTTAAGTCTTAGATAAATTGCTAGACTGGATGGAACATAATAAAATCTTGTCCTCACTCCAAGCTGGCTTCCGTCCAAAGACTAGTACCATTGATCAAACCTTTAGATTCACCACTCTTTACTAGAAATATGTCTTGTTATCCAAACAAAATCTTTTTGTGGCATTAGTCGATCTTAGAGCCGCATTCGATGTTATCCCATGTAATAATTTGAGGTGAGTCTTGGCCAATATGGGGGTCCCCCGGGAATTTGATTCAGCTCTTTATTAAACTACATACAAAGAATTTCGCCCAAGTTCAATGTGGTAGCAATGGGTGAACTAACAGAACGCATCCCTATTGAACGCCGTGTGCGTCAAGGGTACATTCTTGCTACAATGCTATTTACCCTCTACATGAATGATGTAATGGAAACACTGCTGGACTGAGAAGTGACTCAACCATTCTGAACAAAAAATGATTCACTTCTTATTTCCAAGATTAGATTAGATTAGATTAGAATACTTGTAGAGCGCATTGCTGCCTCGGCAATGAGGCGTCCCAGCGCTAAAGCAAGACGAAGTGGGGAGCAGCGAGGAGTTAAAGTTGAGAGAAAAGCCAGGTCTTCACAAGCCGTCTGAAGGCCTGGTGATCAGAGTTGCTGCGGATGTGTAGAGGAAGAGAGTTCCATAAGGCGGGGGCCAGTCGACTAAAGGAGCGCCCGCCCGATCTGGTCCTTCGTATGTGTGGAATTCGTGCGAGGATCTGGTTTGCCGAGCGCAGCGCTCGCGGTGGAGAGTAGAGGGCGCACAGGTCGTTCAGAATATCTGGGCCGATACCTGTCAGAATCTTGTGCATGGTACAGAGCGCCTTAAAACGCACTCGGTGTTCAAGGGGCAGCCAGTGCAGGCGATGGAGGAGGTTGGAGACATGGCTGTACTTGGGGAGGGCGAAGATGGCGCGTGCTGCAGCGTTCTGGACCCGCTGTAGTCGGTTCAGCATGGACTTGTTGGAGCCCAAGAGAAGCACGTTGCAGTAGTCCAATCGGGCCAGTATAGAAGCTTGGATGATCAGCTGACGCGTTTGGGCGTCAAATAGACCAAGTATCGGTTTAAGGCCACGCAGTAGCCCAAAACATTTTCCGGCCACTGATTTGGCATGCGTCTCAAAGCTGAGATCTTTGTCAAGCATAAAACCCAGATTTTTCACTGCGGGTTTAGGGGCAGGAGGGGCTCCAAGGGCCGGAGGCCACCAGTCATTATTCCAAAGATGGGAGTCTTTGCCAATCAGAAGAATCTCATATTTAGCGGAGTTCAGCTGCAAGAAGTTAGCTGTCATCCACTCTGCAATGGCCAATATGTTTTCTTTAAATTTCGCTCTGTCCTGGCTGGGATTGTTAGACAGGGTGATCACCAGTTGGGTGTCATCTGCGTACGACACCAGGGAAATTCCCTGCGCTTTGGCCAACCGTGCCAGTGGGCTCATATAAATATTAAAAAGCGTGGGGCTCAGTGCCGAGCCCTGGGGAACCCCACAGCGGAGTGGATGGACACGGGAGGCAAAAGGTGGAGCTATCACTTGGAAGGTCCGGTCGGCCAAAAAGGAAGAGAACCATGATAAGGCTTTATTGCCGATCCCTATCTCCTCCAAACGGTGGAGCAGGATTTCGTGGGAGACCATGTCAAATGCCGCGCTCAGATCCAGCAGAACCAGAGCAGAGGTTCTGCCGGCATCCAAGGCGGATCTTAGTTGCTCAACAACCATCAGCAGTGCAGACTCGGTACTGTATCGTGGTCGGAAACCGTTCTGGGAGCTATCAAGTATGTGGTTGGCTTCCGGAAAGTGAGTTAACGTCGAATTTACATGAGCTTCCAGGATTTTGGATAGGAATGGGCCTGTCCACCGACAACAATTGAACCAAGCGCCGCATTGGGCCGCCTCCTGAGCTGCCTCCTGCGCACTGGAGCTGTACGGCGGGCTCGCCGAGGTGAGGAGATCGGCCCCGGTGCCCGGCCCGCTGAGTTAGCGGGAGTGGGTGCCCCTCTTCGCCCTGGGCCTGCCGCGAGATCGGCTCTGTTGCTGAGGCCCACCGCTGGAGGGAAGCTGTTCCTGGGAGCGTAGCCGTAATCTTGCCAGGGCTGTGGTGTGCTGAGGCCTTCCCCCGGCTCTGAATCCTGTTCCATCGGCCCTCTGCCTTGCCTGAAGAGTCCCCCGGGTGGACTTGAGCACCGAGGGGACACTTGGAACTTTGAACCCAGACCCTGAGGCCCTGTGACCCGATAATAGCGCTGTCTGAAGAGGTTTGCTGCAAGCTCCTGCTGGGTTTCCTCCCTTGCAAGCAGAGCTGTGACTGCGAGGGGTGCCCTTGGATTGTGCCTGGGGACGCGCTTATCGGAGGACCTCAGCGGGGACCAGCAGCACTTAAGGTCCTGCTGCTTTCCCATCGTCGTGAGGGCAACGGCCATCGCTTCTACCGCCACAGACGCCATCATTTTCCTGCTGTGAGGGCACGGCTTTACTGGCTCCTCGGGACTGGGACTTCAATCCCCAGACTCCTTTGCTTCACCGTTTGTCCTTGCCCGTCTTTGCCAGGAAGAGGCAGGGCAGGGCCACCTTTTTTTCAATCACGACTAAGGTCCTCCATACAGGTACTGTTGTCCCTTCCTGTGCTATCAAAACTTTACTTGGCTGGCAGTAAAGGTGTTGTTTTGTTATTTGATAATTCCTAATGTATTTTGCCTTGATGGATAATGCGTGAACAATCCGTCACACTTTAAACGTGTCTTTGTAAGAGATACCGGACCAAAGACTCTGTCCGATGTGCCTGGATTTTGCACTGCACTCTGCACTTTAGCGCCTGGATTTTGTACTGCACTCTGCACTTTAGCGCCATTTTACTGTCGAACTGATTTTATTGATGCTGCTTTGATAAATCTTTGTTCAGTGTCTTGTATACTGTATTTTGCACATTGCATTTTGCACACTGCCTTAAGTAACTGGCCAACATTCTCAGATTTGTATCTTATTTGGGCCTGGTGTATTCTCTAAAAGTGTGTCCACAGGCTGTTGATAATGAATAAGCGGAAAGCAAATACGGGGAAAAATGTGGTCGGCACTTTAGACGCCTTCATTCTGAGGGCTGAATCTGCCTCATACACGAAATACAACTGACAGAACGAAGGTTATCTCTTGACCCACATTCCCCGCTAGGTAGACTTTCCCTAACCCCTACACTCCCCGATTCCTTGCCGGCACTGAACCAAGATGCCTCCCCAGCCAGGCTGAGCTCGACTTTATCTGTACCCTCAGTTATAATGATAAACTCTGGTTCTTGCTCCTCTAAGGAACATGAAGCTACCCCTGTGCAATTTAAGGCGACTACCAGAGGGCAGAAAGCTAAGCTTAAATCAGATCGTAACAATGAATCTTACTCTATAAAAAGAAAGGGCCAAGGGTGTTTAAAATTAAAAACAATGCACAGGGAATCTCAGAAGGGTTAGTATCAGTTGTCCCCCCCACAAGTGGTGCTAAAGAGGGTAATTTTACCTCTATGAACCAGACAATGCCAGGGCAATTATTGGATAGCACTGTGGAGGGGAATTTTTGGAGCAGGTTAGAAACCATGTTATCTACCTTATTTGATCCGATGTTCCAAAAAATAAGTGTGATAGAAGCTAGGCTGGCTAAACTAGAGGGGTCTATTGGCTGCAATCCTCCAGCTAGGTTAATAGTTAGCCCACCCATAAACATAGATGACACTGCTGTGAGGGGAAAAAAAGCTGTGTGGGAAGGAACAGGGGGTGGGCCCACTGTAAGGACTGCAGCGAATGGAGAGGCACAAGACAAAATTAGTCTTATTAGTACCAGGCCCAGAAGTCCAGATACTCTGGTTACTACATGCCAGCACCCTAGCAGAGCAGGATCTCGTATGGAAAGGGGGTCAGAGGGTAGGGACCACCAGTCACTGAGTCTCCCGATTATAGATCTTCCACCAGAATCTACCCCATATGTAGTGGTACTGGGGAATGTACCTCCTCTCCCCAATGGGGCAGAGGAAAATTTTGGGCAGCTGAGAAATAAATAAAATCACTGGTTTGCACACAACACCACCCTGGGCCACCGAGTATCTAAAAACATCCTCATGGCACGTAGGGTTAGTTGGATAGGGAGCTCCCGTAAATCGGACACTGGAGACTGTGTCATCGTAAACTTTGACAACCCCTTTACTGCCGGGCGTATTTTATCTAGGGACATCAGTCTCACCTCGTTAACTGGTTCTGTTGTCAAGGCTTTACCCCTGGGTTATTTTTATAAGCTAGCACCCAATAGGGAATTGCTAGAAAATGGTTATAGGGAGCGCCAACGAGGAGGATGGTTAAACAAACCAGCTCCCAGGCAACAATCTTTCACCCTAGCCCATTTAGCCCCTGAGTCTGATGGGCAGCTTTGTAGTACCCGCACACTGGCGCTAGATAACAGATTCGCAGTTTTATCCGGACTGGATAACTGCGATTGACTAAGGGCCTCTGTACCTCCTGGACCACAATCAGTTACACCTTCTCAGACCCCAGGGGTGGTAGCTGTGAGGCATACAGCTGTGAGGTCTAATAATGTTTTATCTTGGAACATTGCAGGGCTAGCTAATAAGTTCCTAGATCCTCGGTGGGTATGTTATATGAAGCAACACACTGTAATTAGTCTTCAAGAAACATGGTCGGTGGATTGTGATCTTTTCTTAGAAGGCTATAAGGCATTTCTTGTCCCGGCCATTCCATCGGCAAGCGGAAGATCAAGGGGTGGTTTAGTTACTTATATCTCTGTGGCCGTTGACTGCAAGCTGCATGTGATCCCAACCACATACCCGGGAATTCTGGCACTGTCAGTAATTAGGGGGGATATTAGATGGGGAATTTTTTATTTTTATAACTCGGTGGCTTGTCCGCATGAGGTGTGTAACATTACCAACTTGGGAGCACTTATAAAACAATTCATGGGTCGTGGATTTTATAATTTTTTGGTGTCTAGTGATTTTAATATACACCCCTGCGGTAATCCTTTAATATCTTGTATCTCGGAGTTGGGATGCCCCCGTATGAGGGGCTTTCATTTTGATCACCATCCCCAAGGAGAACTGTTGAACAATATGCTAAACGAACTAGATTTGGTGGTCACGATGTCTTTAACTGACCCTCACACCAAGTTCCCTGTACCAACGTTTAAAGGAAACGGAAGAGGATCATTTATTGATTTTATTTTAATTTCTTCGTCGTTGCTATCCTTTTTTAATGGTTTTAACATTGTAGCAAGTGAATTTAGTGACCATAATCCTTTAACAGTCCATATGTCGGGCCCATTATTGATAAAAACTGGGGAGGCTTTAAACGGGGGCACTCTGAAACCGACGGATGGAAAGCGAAGATTAAAATGGTCCCAGGTGTCTCCCGAAAGTTTTTATAAAAAGGTGAAAGCATCTTGTGCCCTTGCACTGTCATTGTGTACATCCGAGAGGTCCACTCCCAATGAGATCCTTGGTGCCTATGAGGCAATAGCGCAAACAGTGGGTGAATTGTTAAGTGCTCCGGCCAGAGGTACTGCCTTTCATGGCCCCAGATGGTTTGACTCAGATTGCTCCAAATCAGCTAAGCGGCTGAGGGAGGCTCTGGCAGCCAAACCAAGAATCCAAACTGAGGTCTGTGCTTGTCGTAGGGAATACAAGATAGCCCTGGCCAAACGTAAGGGAGCACTGAAGGAAGACGCCTGGAAGGAGCTGATTGATTCTAGCACTTTGAGGAACAGCTCGAGGTTTTGGAATGTTGTGAATGGGCCCCTGTTTGTTAAGGATGGGGGGGAGGGCCTTGTGGCTCATATCACAGAGGATGAGTGGGTACTTCATTTTAAAACCATGTTTGATTGCCCGCTCGAGCCTATCCGCAGTGAACCCCGGAATAGGAAGGATGCTCTGATATGTTTTGAGAGGAGTGAGATCATGGAAGGGATTCTGGGGCTAACTATTAACAAAGCCCCAGGTCCAGATGGTATCCCCCCGGATTTATTTAAGTCAGACCCCTTGTTCTGGGCTCCGATATTAGAGTCACTATTTAATGCGGCAGCTAAGAAGGGGTGTCCTCAGTCTTGGGCTTCTTCAACCATAGTCCCAGTTTTTAAAAAGGGCAATAGAAATAGTACTCACTGCTATAGACCAATCTCGCTTATTGATTCATTGGTCAAAGTGGTGGGTCATGTCCTTTTACAGAGATTAACTACCTGGGCAGATGAGAATAGGATCCTGTCGGACGTCCAGTATGGCTTCCGGCCGGGGCGTTCCACTGTCGCACAGTGTCTTAATTTATTTATGATACTGAATAAATACACTGTTGCGCATTCTGGAACCATCCACCTTGCCTTCATGGATTTGTCATCCGCTTTCGACTGTGTAAATAGGGCCAAGCTATGGCAGTCCATGTGGGTAATGGGGATAGAAAATAGTATTGTTAATTTTCTTGAGGACCTGCATTCCTCAACTAAAGCCAATGTCAGGTTCTCACAAAATCTGCAGGTATCCAGGGACTTTGAGATTATGAAGGGTGTCCGGCAAGGTTGCGTTTTGGCGCCATTTTTATTTAATTTTTATATCAATGAATTAGATAGTGTGCTGAGGGCAACCGGAACGGATTTCCCCTATGTAGGACGGCGGGGCATTCCCGTTCTGCTCTACGCGGATGACGCCGTCCTAATATCAAGAACCGAACGGGGCTTACAAACCCTTTTAACTGCGTTTGCTGGATTCATGTCAGATCGGGACTTGGCTATTAATAATTCAAAGTCCTATGTCATGAAAGTAGGGAAACATACGAAAAGGAGCTTTCAGTTTAGAACCGGTAATGATAAGATTCCCCGCACAAATGTTTTCTCCTATTTAGGGGTCTTATTTGATGATCAACTCAGGTGGGACCCCTTAATTAAAAAGAAAATAGGAGAACTGGTGCGGGTCAATGCTGCAATTTTTAATTTTGCCTCCAAAGTGGGAAAGAAACCAACAGGAGCTATGCTTCAAGTGTATCAAGCAAAAAGCTTAGCTATAGCAACTTATGGTAGTGAGATCTGGGGATACACGGTAACAGAACCCCTCCAGGTCGTGGAAAATGGGTTTCTAAAAAGGTTATTATGTGTCCCGCAAGGAACCTCGAATATGGCGGTACACGAGGAATTGGGGGTTTCCTACCTAAGTGATACCCTTCCTCTGCGTCCCTTGATTTTTTGGTTAACGTGTTGGTTAAATGAAGATTTAACCCTCACTCATTTGATCTTAAGAGATTGCCTGTCCTTAGATAATGTGGTTCGTATCCCCTGGCTTAATTATATTAAAAGAGGATTTGAATGGATTGGGCGGGAAGTTTTATTCTCTAAGCCAGATGTTATTGTAAAAAAGGACGTGGAATTAACCAAGTCAGCCTTTTTGAGCAGAAGGCAAGCAGATCGGGATGCAGAAGAGGCACGGAAACCTAGTGTTCGGGCATATTTATTGCTCAAATCGACGCCACTGTCTGAACCATACCTTATGGGGTCCTTAACAACACATGAAAAATTTCTTTTAACCAGGTTTCGGCTAAATCTCTTCCATCTCCTGTTAGCAAGACCCAAGGGGGCTTCTAGAGGTCAAGTGCTAGCTTCCTGTGGCTGCGACGGAAAGTCTCCTCAGGATTTGCTGCACTTTATGTTTTTTTGTAATCTATACGAAGTCCCCAGGAGGCATTTTTTAGTCCCTATTTTAAAGAAATTGAATTTTAATCAGGTCAGACCTGCATTAATGTATCTCCAATTGTTGAAGGATGATTGTATCATTTTTATTGTAGGGTTTTTAAAGGCATCTATGAAATCTAGGCACTTTATGGACATGTAGAGTCTATTTATCTAGACATGTTTTTAGATGATTTACTGTGTGGTAATGGAGTTTGTTATGTTATAATTTTTCTGTTTGTATGTATTGTATTTGTGTAACTTTTATGGTTTTATAAACAAAAACCGAATAAAGTTTATTGACCTGACCTGGATAGGAATGGAAGCAGTGAAATTGGACGATAATTTTCTGGCTTGGAAGAATCCAGTGTTGGTTTTTTAAGTAGAGGAACCACTTTTCTTCCAAGACACTTACGGGGCCCCAGCTCCTAATAAATACATTCCTAGAGTTTTGTATATCCAGGGGATTGGAGGTCAATGTAAGTAAGACCAGGTATGTGATATTTGGGACAGGAACTAACAAGAGATATGTTATCCGAGTTGGTGATGAAGCACTTGAGAGGGTACACAGTTTTGATTACCTTGGGGTTAAAATAATGCAAACATTTAAATGGGTAGCACAACTTACCAAGAGTAAGCTAATAATGGAACATAGATCAAATGCTATTTTAAGATTGCATATAAAAACGAGCTCACGTTCCATATCACCAGCTCTAGAAGTGTATCTGGCTAAAGCCCAAAATGCTGCGCTATATGGTGCTGAGATCTGGGGTTGTATTGATACTCATCAATTGGCTGATGCTGAGAATAATTTTGTGTGGAAATTAATTTCTGTACTGTCTAGTACCCCTCTCATTCCATTATTTTTTGATCTAGGATTAAAGAGAATTAGTGATCTAGCAGCTCTTAACCCCTTGTGTTTTGGGTTCACCTCTGGTCTACACCCAAACTTATTGATTATAGAGATTTCCTAAGGGATTTGATTAATATGCCAGTGCTTAAAAAGTACCTTGGGTCAAATTTGTTTTTGCTTGGTACAGTAGGTTGGGACCTCAGAGACTGTGGGACTAGCCAAATTCCTTTTGTAAAACTAAGCTTAATGAACTGAAATCTCGCTATTGGGCATACATTAATGAACAATATATAAGTAGCGTGGCTAAGAGTTATTTGACCAATAAGTTCTTGAAGCTTCAGCACTACCTTTGTTTTGAGCCCTTTTTGGACTCGATTCATCCGCCAGCAGCTAAGAGTTTGTCCGTTCGTTTTCAGCTAGGGACTCTCCTACTGAGACACTTCACAAATAAATGGAAAAAGACGAGGCTTCAAGCCTCTGTCCAGCTTGTGGTCTTGAAGACGAGAAAGAAGTACATGTTATGTTTTTCTGTCCAGAGTACCTTGGGTCCCGACGCAAATGGATCCGTCCAGTTTGTAGAAACTTGGGCTTGACTAACACCTTGTAGCACAGAGAATTTTAAAAAGTGATACATCTTCTTTAATTATCTTTGCCATTAGTAAATTTTTATTAAACTTTTGGTATACGCGTAGTACATTTTTATTAACAGAAGCTTTGTGATTTATAATGTACACCCTCTCTTGATTTTTCACTAGTGTATGTTTTTATGCCTCTCAGACTTTTATTGTGATTGCAAAGTGTTATGAATTTGCTTCTTTGCGCTTATCTTTAGGAAATTTCTCCTTGCACTGGCACTTTTAAGGTACAATATTGTATTTTTACCATAACTATTGCAGTAATTGTGTATATCACAAATATTATGGTTGTATCATCAGATTTGTATAGTTTAATCAAATGTAATGTAATTGTTTTTATCTATTAAATATTCTGTATTATACTGTTTATATACTTTGTTGGTTCTTGGTAAACTGAGTAAAGTATTGTATTACTAAATCAATACAAAAAGACTTGCCATTCTCTTACGAGTCATTTCAGTTTCCCTCTCAAGGATCATTCACAAGTGGACAGTTCAACGCTGGCCTTTGTGCGACTGATGAAATGGTTCACTAAGGCTAAGGTTTCAAGAACGCCAGAGCTCCTCCAGTGTCCGGGTGGATTACATGTCAGTCACTTTGCTTTCAAAGATCAAGAGCCGAATCTTCCCATTAGATATGCTTCTTGAAGTCTATTCTAGGAAAGACCACTTAACAGAGCTCTATAATGGGTGGTGCGCTGTTTTCTGCCTTGTTACATACAGATACACAGCGACCTTTTCACTTTGCTATGCATAGCATTATATAATTTATATTTGCAGGCATTTCGCGGACAAATGCCAAGCTTGAGCTCATTAAGCGAATATATCCAATTGTGAATAATCTTAAATTATCTGAAACTAAACATGTTGAAAAATGTTGCAAAATCGGGGAGATTCAAAGCACAAACTGCATTTTACATTTAATGTGCCCCACTCCCATAGTTGTGGAAATTGTGGGATAAATATAACACTATGAAACACATTGCCTGATGCTAATCATGTGGACTAGATACACAGCACAGTAGATCTCTCGCCCCCACAGACCCTCTCCCGATGCACCCTATGTAGTCTGCTCATAAGACACACTTTCCTTCACTGTACTGTGCACTTCATCTCTATATCCTAATCTCTCTCCCTAGCATCATCCCTTCACCGTTTTCCCCTTCCATCTGTCCCTATGTGGAATCCATCTGCCCTTGCTCTTTATACTTTTTCTTTCCACTCACTGATTTCATCTTTCCCTACTCTCCATTAGTGAATCCTCTACTTTTTTGGTCTCAGCTGCAGGCAGATTTGGCTGTGTGAAGAAAGACATACTGTTTCCAATACAGCCCCTTGCTCATGATTGAATGGCGTTCTTGTCTGTCTTGGTTATATGCTCTTGTTGCAATGTTTTTTTCTTCCCTATTCTTGTGTTTGTTCCGCCCATGAACATTTTGCCTCACAGCGTTCTGACTGGATGAGTTGTATCCATCCACTGCCTACGTGAGGGTACTCTTTTACTTTTTTGATTTTAAATTCAGCACTCGATGGAAGAGAGTGTTTCCTTTCTCTTTCCTCCACTTTTTTTCCTTTTCCCTGCACACTCATTTTTAAATGTGTTTTTCCGTTATTGCCCCTGTGCACTTTTTTCTTACCACCGAACACCCTGCCATCCAAGGCTACCTGTTCCAGTCTTTAACCTGCTGCCTGCCATTCTCCCATTTATTTTATTTATTTATGTATTTATTTATTATATTTTGCAAAGCTTCTTGAGCCCTTTTTTAGGTTGAGCCTGGGCAGCGCGCATGCGCTGCTCTGCGAGGCATGTAGTACTGAGTTAGGGATGTGAAGCTCCGCCCACTCTCCGCCCATATTTTTAATTGGCTTGTGTTGTTGTACTTCTTAAATGCTGGCTTCTGATTCCTTCATCGTCTTGTTAGTCCCTCCTTAGTACCGCCTTGTCTGCTTTTGGAACCTCCCATGGCGATTGGCCCTTTTACTTATGATGTTACACCGTACCTCTTATTACGTCTGTATGCACTATTTACTTTAATGGGGTTTGCCCTAGTACAGGCAGGACGTGCGTTCCTTACATTCAGTGCGCCATGCGCACTTTCAGCTTCCCGACTTTCTTATCGTTTCTGCACCCGATCCTGTGCTTGTATTTAGTTAATTGCTGTTCCTTTTCAGCGCGGTGCTTTCAGAGCAACCGAAGCCGAAACCGAGCAGCAGTGCTGGAAGAAGGCTCAGCCCCCACCCCCGCCCCTCCCCCTCACACTATCTACTGACACCTGAGGAGCAGCAGAGGAGAGAGGCAGACGGCAGCGCAAGCACAAGAAGCATTTGCAATGCAATAGGTCTCGCATTTGCGAGACTTTGAGCTATTGGCATTGTTAAATGTCAATGCCTTTTATCTATGTGTTGGTTTTTAAAACCTATATAAAAGGCATTGTCTGTTACAATGCAAATAGCTTCAACTCTCGCAAACGCGAGACTTATTGCATTGCAAATGCTTGTGTTACCACTGGTAACTTGGTAACTTACCAAGCTCTGAAAAATGTAATGTACACTATTCTGGTACGGCTGCAGCAGGAGGAGTGACGGTTCCCTCTCAATAAACCATGGATGCCGGGAGTCTGATTCAAAACAAGCATTGGCATAGCCAATAGGTCTCGTCTTTGGGACCTTATAAGTTTTTAGCCATGCAGCACATTATTCTGGGTGCTTAACATTTACAGGTTTTACTACGTGTAGCACTGGGTGGGAGATTGCAAGCAAAACAAACGTACGCCGCAAGATTGAGAAGAGGAAAAACTTCCCTTTAATTTACAATTTATACTTTTAAATACAAACAAAGAATTATCGCCGCCTGCTCTCGTTGCTGCGCAGGGTAAAGAGGTGATGGCAGCTCTTATGCCGCCTTGTGTTAGCCTTCCTCAGCGCGAGGTGGTCGCTGTAGCGCTGTTGTAGGTGAGGCAACCAGTGTCCCCCAAGCACTACACCGTGCATCACTTGCTCTGGATGGCTCTTGGGGCGAACTGGTTTATTTATACATTTTCTGCTCGTCTTAGGTTCGCACATAATGAGAGAAACGACCATTTAAATCAGAAAAAAACACCCCACTGGCTCTGGTTTATCTAACTACCATAAATGTTCGTTTTTTTATTTATTTTAAATTACATGCTTTTCTCAAAACGAGACGCAACAAATCGTTCCCATAAAAGGAGCACCGATTGCGATTGGATGATATCTGGATTGTAGGTACACTTGGGTTAAACAAAAACTCTTATAAAAAAAAAACGAAAATGAGCTTGGCATGAGAGCAGCCCTAGCCGTGTGCATTTATTGTTTACATTGTTTGCCCTCTGTGCACCCCGTTTCCGCCAAACCCAGCCCTGGCAGCCAATAAAGATGGATACATTGTCAGGCTGCTGAATGATTAACTCTGGGGCCGACATGCAGGCTCGGCCTGAAAAGGGAGCAGGAGGCGGGGAGCTGCAAGGCACAGTCAGAAGGGGCCCTCCTAGGGAGGCTCCAGATAAACGGGCGAATGCAACTCATTTCACCGACTCTCTTTCTCGACAGAGTTTTAAATGTGCACCACATGTGGTATCTGAGCAATACGATTTATCAAAAGCCGTAGACAGCATTAAAGCGAACTAAAGACTAAAAAAAAAAAAAATTTGTCACAATAGGTTAGTGCAAAGGATCAACTTTATCTCGTTCTTCCTGTAATTAGTTGGGTGTATGGCATTGGTAGAATGCAAACACAGGAACTAGCAGGGCACGAAAGTGAAAGCGACCGCGAGACAGGCAAATGGGGGGCCGTGTAAAAATATCAGAAAATTGCGGGTGATCTAGCAATGGAGTCCGATTGATTTTTGCAGTGCTGGTAGGCTTTTTTCATGTGTTAGTTGGATGTGGCTGACGGCTTGAGAACTGTGGAGCTGTGTTGAATTTGTGACATGCTGCCTACGTGCCAAGCCATTGCAAAAAAACATGAACGCACGCCCGCGAAACTGAAAGCCACCACGCTAATTGAAACATGATACAGACCACATGGCGCCCTGCGCGCCGCTGCTCACTCCCGCTGCTCGCTCCCGCAAGGTGGATGCCGCCACACGCACGAGTGTCAGAAAAGTGCAGACCGATTCCAAAGGTCATCTCCTAGAGACAGCGCATGCGCACTGCGCTAGGCTCGACCTAAACAGCCATTTCTAAGGACTGCTGGCTCTGGCTGGGCTCCCAGTGCCTCTTTCGCCTCAGATTGACTGCGTGAGGGAAGGCAAAGCAAGGCCGATTGACAAGAACGTGATTTAAACAATAAACGGGAGACAAATTGCACCGTTGTCTTTCCCTATTAAAATGTAGCATCCATGTGTAATGAAATATCAATGTATTGTTCGCATAAGTAACCTCACTACTAGTTTAAAAAAAAAAAATTATATATTTTTTTCTTTTAAATTGTTCACTGGTTTTGGGTGCCGTCTTTTGGCTAAACAAACTAAATCTATTACAAAGTCCGTTTTACTCCAAAAATTACCATAAATTGTTCTCCGAATTTGTTCATATGCTTTGTAATATTTAGAAATTACCATAATTTCTAGTGAGAAGATGGTCTCATGACTTTGTTTATTTTACCTGAACTTAAAATCTATTTCCATTGAAAATGAAGCGTTTTACAATGGCTACCACCGCTCTGTTTAAAGGCACAGCTAGTATGGCTAATGACTCCCCGCAGTCCTATCTTAATACCTACTTCTGGCATGTCAGGGACCGTGCTGCTTACCGCTGCTGCCCTGGGGCTGGGGGACCTGTGCAACTGCTGAGCCATCGGCTCTTCTCATTTGGGTGCCCGCTCAACCTCATGGGGGGCAAGACGGTGATAACTGGTGGCAACAGCAGTATCGGTAAAGCTACTGCTACCGAGTTGGTGATGAGACAAGCGCTGGTGATCTTGGACTGCAGAGATGGGCAGAGGAGGCGGCACGAAATATGCTGCGGAGGGGCGTCGCTGAGCTCTGGGAGGTAGTCATCTGAATCTGGCTTCTCTGAGCTCTGTGCAACTTTTCTGTCATGTGGTGATCCAGGTAAATAAAGAATTTAACAATGTGCCCGACCCACTCACCAGTAATCTTTGCCTGTCATAACCTTCTGTTCTCCACAGTCCCTTGTATTCTCTTCTGCTCTAGCCTCCATCACATGTTCTAAAATTGCAACTTTACCCCAAATATTTTAATACCTAGTTGGCTAATTGTCAGCACCTGCTCCAGCCTCACACAATTCATTCACCTGCACTTCCTATCTATGCCCAACCCCCTTTCATGCACCCATACGTAACCAGGCTCCTCCCTCACCAACAAAGTGTTTCTACTGGTGCACCATAAAGAACCTGCACAAAGTCATGCATTGATTTAAGCTCACACGCCTGCACAATATTTGCTCCAGGGTCTCTCGTGGGTACAGATGTATTGGCTAACAGCTTCCTTTTCACATTTTGCTTTGTCACAGTGAGTGCTTTGGGGTGTTACAAGTGTCACTTTCCATGATTAGATGCCATGAATGAAACTTTCTGTAATTTAATGTATGTTAAGGAAGCTTAAAGTGCAATTTGTTCGTGCTCGATGCCTTGAGATGCTGTACAGGGCATTATCCAAAGTTAGATATTGAGGATGTTACCAGTGCCCATTTCTAACTGATTGTCTCCAGTTATTCCTGTCCCTCTGTGTTAGGGCGTTGTTACGTGGCACTTTCTAAAAATGGATTTCTTCTGATGTTATCATTTCCACGGACCTGTGATGTTTCTTGTAATGTTACAAGCGCCCCTCTCTGGCTTTTAGTATCTTGATATTATAAATGCCATTTTCTGACAGTCTGGCAGCGAGTGCTGTGTGATGTTACTAGTACCCGTTTCTGGCAGTGGAAGATGTTGGGTCTTAGCCGTTCAACTTACTGACAATGAGTATCTGGGGACATTACAAGTGGTACTATTTGACTGTGAATGCTTTGGGGGGTTCAAAGTTCTATTTGCTGACAATGAATGTCTGGGGATATTACCTGTGCTACTTACTGATAGTGGGTGTCATGTTTGCCAATTCCTGACTGTGGTGGTCTTGGGATGATATCATTGCCACTTCCTGACATTCAGGGGCCGATTCCGATCTCGGTCGGAGGCGCACCCAATACTATTCGGTCGGGAAAAAGCCATGCGAAAGCCAGTTTCCCGACCGATCCGTACAGCACACCGAACGAGCAAGTACGATGCGCACAACAGCAAAAATTCCGGCCGAGCCGTACTCACCCAAACCAGGTCCTGTTCTCCGACCGAGGCGAATCCGGAAACGCCGAATCGAGTCGCACGGAAGGGAAAATGCAGCCCCGTCCGGCCGGACAAGTACGATGCGCTTTCCGTACGCGCCGAACCCGTCGCTACGCACGGCACGTCAAAGCATCCGGGAGAGGCGCACATAAGCTCCGAATCGCGCCACAACACGATCCACGGCTACGAGACGAACACAGCACAGACGAGGACGACGCGAAGCGACGAGGACGAAGCGAAGCGACGAGGACGAAGCCAAGCGACGAGGACGACGCGAAGCAACGAGAAGGACGAACGACACGAACCAACCATGAATCCCTTCGTCCCGATCATACCAATATTCTACATCTACTACCGGAACAGGCACGGACGCGTACGGCGCAGAAGGTAAGTCAGACACCAACCACAAAACACATACAACACGTACACGACACATCACACACATACACGGGGAATCTGAATATACTTGCAACAGCAGCACCATAGGGGCGGGATGCCCATCACCAATGCCACATATGCACACAGGGGCCTGAATGCGCGCCACCACCCCAACCCAGGGGGCTGGATGCCAACCACCACAACCACCCTTAGCCAGGGGGTGCCAAATGCCCACCACCAC